>JADRCH010000245.1:3829399-3913665 GCA_019843965.1 Rhynchomys soricoides | reverse complement strand
GAAGAGAGACCAAGGAAACGTGAGCCTCAAAGCCTTTAAGATCTCACGTGTACACGTTCCTCATCTGTGCAATGGCAACAACAGCTCACATCAGACGTTCTATTAAAGGTTCATCATCTTGTAGAAAAGGTTTCCACAAATTAACATTAAACCAGACAGTTTCAAGACTGCTGAGATTTGTAACCTACCTCTGGTTTACAAAGGGGCTGGAAAGCTCAGCAAGCAGGCGGAAATTGGCAATGTATGCAAGCACTCCATATTTCTGGAGGAGAGACAGAAAGAGTGTCAGGGACTTACCAAAATATACAAAATGTCCTAGACATAGCCAGTCATTCCTGTGTGTAATCCATCACTATAAAATAGACCAGAAGCTGGGCAGTGGTGGCGCACGCCTTTAATCCCAGCACTTGGGAGGTAGAGGCAGGCGGATTTCTGAGTTTGAGGCCAGACTGGTCTACAGAGTGAGTTCCAGGACAGCCAGGGTTATACAGAGAAACCCTGTCTCGAAAAACCAAAAAAAACCCCAAACAAACAAAAAACACAAACCAACAACAACAACAAAAAAAAACCAGACCAGGTCTCTGCCTTTTATCATTAAACTTTCTTCTGTTTAAATCTTTGTTTTAGGTGTAGGAATGTGAGTTTAAATGTTTGTATGAGCACCATATGCAAGCCTGCTGCCCTGGGCAACCATAAGAAGGTGTCAGATCTCCGAGATCTGTAGTTACAGTTGTGGGCCATCACGTGGGTGCTGGGAACTGAACCTGGGTCCTCCGGAAAGGCAGCCAGTGCTCTTTTAACTTCTAAACCATCTCTCCAGCCTCCTGATTTCCTCCTCCAGACTTTAGAGATGTGCTTAGAACTCTAGGTGGTGAGAAGTAGTTCATCACACACTTAAGTTCACTCAGCACTGTATATTCTCCTAGGAAAACAGAAATCCAGCAACTGTCACACTCTACGGTCACAGAATCCTCAAACCACTGCAGGAAGACAATCACATACAATAAGTGAGAGTTTCAAAGTTAAAGAGTCATCAGTCACATCTATGGACATACTTTTAATAATATCTATTAAACAGCTCAAACATGTAATTATCCCAAATAATCTGTGGGCAAGTACATACTTACCAAACACAACTACATGTCAAATCTTGTCTATCATATTTGATTTATAAATGCATACTTGTCAATCAGAAGATTCTAGAGCTAAAACACATACAAACACACACAGAGAGAGAGAGAGAGAGAGAGAGAGAGAGAGAGAGAGAGGTATAAAATTGCCAACAGCAAATGGGGTCACTCCAGCCTCTCTGGTCATGCCCAAGCTATGATAAATCTCAGAGAAAAGTCTGCCCATCTCTAATCCAGTAGATGTACACAGAACTTGGAAGACTATTTTCTGGCCAAGCATATCCTGCTAAATTAAAACATCATGAAGCATTAAAAATTGAATTTTTATCTGAAATCTTTTTTTACTACTTATCTACATAATTATTTAGGGGATTTAAAATTCAGCACCTGGCCGCAGAATTGCTTTACCGGGTCTACTTTTTTTCCTATTTTCAAGCTCGTTGTCTTTGGCGACGCTGGAATGTATGAGTAAGAGGAGGAGGGCCAGCCAAAGACCTAACCAGCAGGCAAGATGAGCCCCGTATGCGAAAGACGGGCCAACCTGTCACAGTGACCCAGAACACTAAGACTAAAAAGCAAATGTGAGGTGTCAGGACCTGTGTGTTTACAAGGTGCACACAGAACCGTGTGAATGGCAATGGTGCCAATTAGTAGTTAGGAACAACACTAACTCAGAGGGTTTCTTTCGTTTCTTGCTTTTTACTTACAAAACTACCACATTCCTCACTGTCTCCTACCTCTGTTGAACACCTCAGTCTAACAGGGTTTATTGTATGTTAAGAATACACAGCGCATTCTAAGAATACTGTAAACAACAGGACAAACTAGAGGTATCATCTAGAACTTGTTTTCCTGCCTCATGTTACAGCGGGCTATTTTTCTCTTCCCTTTTTAGTGACAGTTCTTCCTTACCCAGGACAACCTGCAGCCCCAGGGGGAGAGGACTTTTTAGAAAACACACAGTGTGTAAAACCACCACAAGGAAAGCATGAGCTCTGCTTTGACTTGTGTTTCAGCTCCTCAGCCAGCAATGTCCAGTGTCCAGTTTCCACCCATTAGGACAAGCCCAGGTTACATGTTCTCCCAGCAAAGATGCTAGGCTATAAAAATGTGGTGTGATCGCAATAGCAAGCTTTAGAATTATAAAAATTAAATTTCTGGTTCCCCAGAAACATCTGGCCACTTTGTATGTAAAATCTTATTTTTGGAGACCAGCTGCTGTCAGTTAAGTTCCTCTGCAGGTAAGAGCTCATTCTTTATTCCGTCCATGCTGAAACAGATCCCTGCTGAAATAGACACTGTATTCTCATACCTTCATTCCACTGGACTTGCTAAAAAGTTATGACAGAGTCTTGTTTGCTGGGGCTACCATTTTCCGGTAAAGTTTGTTGGTTTTTTTTGTTTGTTTAGGTTTTTTTTTTTTTTTTTTGAGATTGTTTGACACAGCTCATACTGACTTTGGACTCCCTATAGAACCAGAGATGACTTTGAACCCTTGATCTCCTCCCCTCCACCATATCTGATACTAAATGCTGCTATAAAACCCAGAACTTTCTGCTTGCTAGACAAGCACTAGACAAGCACCGAGCTACATTTTCATCCCCTACTGTGTCTTCAAGTTTCAAAGGTACCTTGTTTCCAAAAGCTGAGTGACTACTTTATTGTATTTTTTTTCTTGCAATCAACATATAACAAACAACTCAAACGTTGACGGTTCCCAACTGTGACCTACTCCAAAGACGCTCTGAGAAACTACCCCAAATATTTGCCATACTATACTACTGTTCTATACTTCATCCTCAACTTATAATTAAAGCTGTCCTTGTCACACTCAGAAAATATGAGTTTGTAGCAGCTGGCTTTTCAACATCTTTGTGAGATGAATCATGGCCGTCTTGTAGGCATGTGTCTTCGGAGGCTCTGATCCTCCCACAAAGTTAATTAAGAGGTTCTGCAGGTTTTGGTGAAATTTAAGCATGATCGAATAATTTATAAAATCCTCAGTATCAGAAGCCGCTTACAAGGAACTTAGCAGGTAGTGTCTTTCCCAAATGTCTTTGGCAAGACATTTACATGCTGACATTGGCCAAAATGTGTGCATGTGCTACCTGCCAAATACACAGAAGAGCGGTACCTGGTACCGCTGAAGGTCTGCCAGTCTGATGGTCCCTCCACTTTGGTGGTCTAACTCCTATCTTCACACAGAATTCCTGCACCCAAGCTACCCCTTTTTAAGTGGACATTAGTAATAGTTTATTAAAGAAAGGTCCATCCTACTGCAATATGAATCCCTCTTAACTAATTACACATGCAAGTAGACCTATTTCCGATACACATTCAGAGGTACTGGACGCAACAAGGTTCAACATACAAATGTTAGAGGGAACCTAATTCAACTCATGCCAATGTGGAATCCCCAGTTTCTTTTCTGCATAATGCACAGTATGTTTTGTTTTTACTATATTTCTCTGTAATTCACTGTTATGGGTTATGTCACACACACACACACACACACACACACACACGCATACATTCTGGTATATACATTCTGGGCTTTCTGGTATGGTATTATAAGTCATCTCATTTTCATTACATAAACTCTTAGAAAATACAGTCACTCTAGAAAATTCAACCTATAGGTTAAACAAGTGCTATCTCAATGCTAATCACAACTGTCAGTCCAACACCCAAAGTCCAAAAGGAGCTATCAGTGCTCAGCTGCATCAGAATGTCCCAGTGAAGAATGATCCATTACCATAAACTGTAAATCAGGGTTGCCAGGGACAGTTTAATATCATGGGAAGTGATTCCTGGGATGCAGGATTTTCAGATGTATGTCTCCCATAGGCAGGCCACACTCGTTTTTGTTTTATTATAATTTAATTTTAATAAATAATAGAAGTCACATGTTTAGCTAAGAGACATAAGGATGGAAAAGGCAGAAGAGCCTACAGCACCTGAAACCTGCTAAGAATATCCTCCCCTACTCTGATCTCTCTTCCTCCTTCCTTTCTAACCTGCTAATAATATCTCCCCCCCCCCCTTCCTTCTCCACCTGTTTCTCTGTATAGCTTTGGCTGTCCTGGAACTCACTCTACGGGACCAGGCTGGCCTCAAACTCGAGACCCACCTGCCTCTGCCTCCCAAGTGCTGGGACTAAAGGCATGCGCTACAATGCCAGCCTTCTGGTTTCTTCCTTGCAAAACATGTCTATCAAGTTCTCTGGCTACAGATCCTACAACCATTTTGTGAACTGTAAAAAAAACAATGCATGTTAGCCAGAATTTCACCCAATTCCTCAGTGGCTACATGTTACCCAAATGTGCACCCACTACCGTGTCCCCACAAACCCCTCTTCCTGCCAAGCCTACCATGCTTTCACGAGCCCCATTTCCTGCCAGCTCAACTCCTGACGAGCTCCCAAGATGAGGGGATATCTCCTCCCAAGGACTCTCTCCATAGTGTTTTCTGACCTATGAAACCGCTACCTTTTTTTCCTGAGAATATCAAAGATTTTTAAAATGAATTTATTCACTTTACATCCCATGGACTTTTGCTGAGATAGGATCTCACTGTGTAGCTCCAGCTCGTCTGGAACTCACAAAAGTCTGCCTGCCTCTGCCTCCCGAGTGTTATGCTGAGATTGACTGGTTGATTGATTTATCTATTTACTTATTTATTGAGAAAGAGTCTTGCTATACTGTAGCAGAGGCTGGCTCAAACTTGCTATTTCCTTGCCTCAGCCACTTGGATGCTGGAATTACAGGAATGCACCACCTGTTTTCTGAATTAGTTCCCCAGTGGAAACCACACCAAGATACACATCCTCATCCACTGCCCTACACACACACACACACACACACACACACACACCCCTACCTCTCAGTTCAATACACTCTAATTTGCACATTCAAATTAGTTATGGCTGAAATTCCTGCATTAACCCAGAGTAAGTCTCATTCTCTTCTACTTCACAGTACCTGCGACCTTTCAGAGATAGGTACCCTGTAACCACTCTCCTGTCCAGGCTCTCATCTCTGGGGCCTTCAATTATCTGTCTTACTATAATTGGTACCTAATCTATCTCTGCCTCTACAGTCAACTGGCTGCTCTCCTGAGTATCTCTCTCCTGGACATGCAAGATTAGGGACTCTAGCTCAGGGCTACATTGGGTGTGCTCTGCCCAGCATATAAGAACATTTTCTAATGAGGCACTGTGCCTTCCCGATGGAGTTTAAATTTGAAAATGACTTTCATTTTCAGACCTGATAAACTATTGATGGACTGTGGTCAACTACCATCAGGGCTTCTCTCTCGTTCACAGGTTATAAAATCTAAAAGTGAACGTAAGCTCTATTTATTTAGGCTTACCATTCTAATGTGTAGCTTTATTTTCTAAACATATTGTCCAACACAACAGATTTTCTTCCTAATTTTTCCTAAGAAGGCTTTCTTTTCTTAATTTACTGTGATAAAATATAGACAACATGACGGTTTTAGAAGTGTAGTCAGCAGCAGTAAAGACATTCCAACTGTCATGCAATCATCAACACTATACTCCCAGAACACTTTCAAATTCAGAAACAACGAGTGAGCCCTTCTGCCCAGGTCTAAGCAACCTGGAATCCAGTTCCTCTCTATGGACTTGAGAATTCTAGGCATCTCATAAGAGTCATATGGTAAGCTTGCTCTTAGGAAAATCTTAATTTAAGAGTAAACTACTAACCAGGATGAGTATGTTGTCTCAGGCTTATACTAAGCTCTAAGACAGCTCAGAGGCCCAAGCTAAGGTTATCTAATACCTAGAAGTTAAGCATTCTTTTTTAAGTTTTCTGAAGAAAATTGTTGACTGCATGCACAATCTTTTTAAGTGACTAGAGACAGCAGTAGGAGTAGGGTAGGAGGCAGGCCTGAGAGCTGTGGAAGTGCTGAGATGAGGGACAGTGGAGAGGTGAATGGAGGGGAGATGCTGCAAGTAGAGGCCGCTGGAGAGCTCCTCGAAGCCACTGAGTTACTATCTCCAGGTGCTGAGGAGCAACCCAACGCTAAACCGATAAACCATTAAGAGCTGGGTTCTGAAATCCTGTGATAGTTTGTATAGGCTTGGCCCAGGGAGTGGCATTATTAGAAGGTGTGGCCCTGTTGGAGTAGGTTTGTCACTGTGGGTATGGGTCTTAAGACCCTCATCCTAGCTGCCCAGAAGCTAGTATTCTGCTAGCAACTTTCAGATGAAAACTTAGAACTCTCAACTCTGCCTGCACCAGGCCTGTCTGGATGCTGCCATGTTCCTGCCTTGATGATAATGGACTGAACCTCTGAACCTGTAAGCCAGCCCCAATGAAATGTCGTCCTTATAAGAGTTGCATTGGTCATGGTGTCTGCTCACAGCAGTAAACCCTAAGACAGCATGCAAACAAACACATGCCTATTTCCAAATTCTTTCTTCCAGTGAACTTCTATACACTCGGAATGACCATGTATGCATGTGGGGGCCCAAAATTGATGTGGGAAACCACCCTCCATTGCTCTCCCTTTACCTTATTAACTGAGAGGCGTCTCTCAATAGGACCAAAGAGTTGGTGATGTACACCGAGTCTTTCTCTGGGGACCCCCTGTCTCATCCTTCTAAGGCTGATATTAACAGGAGGGCTGCTGCATACTCTAGGCATTTATGTGGGTTCTGGGGATCCAAGCTCAGTCCACAGGTTCACACAGTAAGTTCTTTAACCACTGAGTCACCTACTCAGTTCCTAAACTTTTTCTCTAGGCTAGGCTAATGGAGAAAATAAACGGGAGGATACAGTATTTATGTGTTGAGTAAAAGTTAAATACACTATTAAAACCTTTTTAGCCGGGGCATGGTGGCACATGACCTTTGATCCCAGCACTTAGGAGGTAGAGGCAAGTGGATCTCTGAGAGCTCAGGGCCAGCCTGGTCAACACTGCATATTCTAGGAGAGTCAGGGTTACACAGTGAAACTCTGTCTCCAAAAACAAATATTTTTAAGCTAAGGATTTTGCTTCCTAACTCCATCATCCATAAAAGTCTATGGAGCAGCATTTATTTTATGGCATTGCTATGTGGATAAAATTTATGATGCATATGTGTTTGCATGCACATGCATGTGTGTATGCAGGTGTCTGTGTCCACACATGTGGCAGCCAGAGGTCAATCTTGGAGGTCTTCAGTCATAGTTCCTCCCCCCTCCTTTCTTTGAGGCAATGTCTGGAATGTGCCTATTTAGCTAACTAGTTGGCTAGAATATGTTCCTAGCTCCCTTCCCAGGGGCAAGAATAACAAATGTAAGCTACCAAGTCCACGTTTTTTACACAAAGGCTGAGGTTCACATTCAGGTGCCAATGCTTACTGACAAGAGCTCTCCAGCCCCTGGATATTTTTCCCAAGGCTAAACAAAGTGACAATATCTTTCTAATTCTTAGAGTCTGTCACAGGGACCAGTTCGGTGCATGTGGTACAACAATCTCAACTGAACTTTCATACATAATTGCCTTGAATACAGAAACTGGTGAATCCTTAACAAAGGAAGCCGCACAGAACTTCTGACCATAAGACACCACACTCAATACTTTTAAATGAATTCATGAAGAAACCATTAGAAACCAAAGTTTCTTCCTAAACTGCAGCAGATGAGTGTAATAAATAGATGCTAGGACGCTGCGGTGATGCATAGCTGAGAATGGTGTGCCCGCAGTGACCTTCACATCACGTGTCACTAATTAATTATACACGGGTGTGGTGAGGCTCCAGCCAGGCAGAGAGTAGTAAGTAAAAAGAAAACCAAGCGCACTGAGTAGAAAAGAAAAAAAAAAGAAAACAGAAATCAGGACAGGAAGCCACAGAATGGGGAATGTCCTTTTATAAAGGTATTAGGGGCTGGAGAGACGCTGCTGCTGCTCTTCCAGAAGAGCCAGGTTTGGTTCCCAGCACCCACGTGGTGGATCCCAACTACCTGTAACTCTAGGTCTGGGGGACCTTGCGCTCCCTTTTGGCCTCTGAGACACAAAGGTTATGGCCTCCACATACATGGCACATAGACATACAGGGCTCAAAGCATCCACACACATAA
Source organism: Rhynchomys soricoides (assembly GCA_019843965.1). Classification (NCBI taxonomy): domain Eukaryota; kingdom Metazoa; phylum Chordata; class Mammalia; order Rodentia; family Muridae; genus Rhynchomys; species Rhynchomys soricoides. Next base: position 3,905,447 of record JADRCH010000245.1, on the reverse strand, counting down.
ATAAGTATTTTTAATGCATTAAAGCACAAATCAACCCATGTCCCCACAGTAAAAGATAATGTCACACACTCCCCTTGCCAACCCACATTCTTTCTCAGGAGTGAAAGCTGAATGGCACGTTAAAAACCTATAGCATGTTTACCTCTCTGTACAGAAGGAAGCAGAGTTCCCGAGATTTAAACTACTTTGGTAGGAAAAAAAATTTTAATCTAATAAATGCAGTAGAGAATACAAAGAGTGCTCAAAACATTTAACTGACTGAAGGAGAAAACTCAGTAAAATGTTTCCACTGCAAGCAGGAGGAGCTAAATTCAATACCTAGCAACCATATATACAAAAGCCAGGCCTGATGATGCCTAACTAGCACCTCTGACCTCCACAGGCACAAACACACATACATGTACACATATATACACACACAAACACACAGCAAGCTCAGACATGCACACAAATGCATTGCAAAACCTAGGTATAGGGGGATGGAGAGATGGCTCAATGGTTAAGAACACTTGTCTTGCAGAGGACCTGAGTTCAATTCCCAGTACCCACATGGTAGTTCACAACTGTCTGTAACCCCTGTTCCAGGGCATACCTTCTCTGACTTCCCCCAAGCATCAGGTATGCAAGTGGTACAGATACATACCTACAAATAAAACACTCGTGCATAAATACATATGCATACATGTGTTAAAACATCCTACGTATAACTGTAATATCTTAAATCCATACCCTGTTATTAGAACGATTTTTTCATTAGAGTCTGTATTTGAAACCTGGAAGACACTTGCTTCTACTCCTACTTTTTGATTCAATTCCAATAACAAGATCATTTAAGAAAAAGATCTTTAAATAGTTGCAGACATGAAGTCAAGTGCTTCTCAATAATGATAAATAAGAATTTTATAACATTTTACTTCAGAATAGAAGAATTATATTACTCTGTTAGCCTTCTTAGTGTAACAAAATGAGTTGTGAGTTTACTACATGGGGAAACCCTTTATACATTCGTTCAAAGAAGCACAGCATCATTCATAGCAGACACTTAGAAGCTGCTTTTGCTAAAATACATGGACTCTTCCTTTGGCCCCACAAGATATCTAAAAGCACAATGCTGCCCGGAGCCTCCGCCCTCATTTTTAATCTGTCTCCTTGGGAATCTCATAAAGCACCAGGCTCTCATCTCAAAAGATAGGTCTGTGTCATTATCCTAAACTTGGAGTCACCTCAGATTTTAGTAACAACAGGGCCTGAGGACTGAGAGTAAGACAGACTACTACACGTTCTGAGGGTAGTTACCATGGTGGGAGCACCCTGAGCAGGAGAAATGACCTTGGAGGAACCAGGTTAGTCCTCTCTGCAATGTCAGAGGTAATTTCTTATTGGGCCTGCTTGCAGGACCAGATCTGAGGCAGTGATCTAAAGGACCACACGCTGACCAGGACTGCGGTGCATACCTATGGTCCTATGCCAAGTCTTCCTCTATTTAAAACTGCAACTCATGTCAGTAATCTGAAGATGAACCCAGGGCATCCTTTCTTCTCCAGACTAACAAAATCTCCTTTCTCTGCTTCTCACCACTTTTTCTTCGATGTCATTAAATGCCTGATGGAGTCATGGGAGCTGAGATTTCTGCCCTAAAACTTAGGTTGCCAATTGTTCAATCCCAGCCCTTGGGAGGCAGAGGCAGGCAAGATCAGCCTGGTCTAGATGGCAAGTTCCAGGACTTTGCTTTGCTATGAACAGACTAACTTCAGATGAATTTATTTCGTGTTAAAACATAACAGAGGAAAACACTGAAACAAGACAGCAATGGGTCTTACTCATCAACTCACTAAATAAGACAACCATTAATTTCTCCTTTAAAACAGCATGCATTTGATTTTTTAAAAGCAGGCATAAATGTCCAAAGGGAAACAAGTATTTGTCTCATATAATTAAGCATTCAACTTGTCAATCTGTGCACAGCCAGCCATTTACCAAGCTTGTGATTCCAGAGGCCAAAACAGAACAGTGGTTTATAATATCTAAGCTTACAGATCCATGTAAGGGACCACAGCACACAGAAATCTGTACATGTCCAAGGCTGTTAAATCAGTGTATTTAGAAAGAAAAGTGTTTACATCTGCAAGGTCCTAAGGTTTTTTAAGTGGAAACTCAAGTAATTAGTGTCATTTGCCTAACTTGGTTTATGAATACATAAAGACACACTGAGTCAGGAGTGGTGGCCCATGCCTGTCATGTCTTCACCTGAAAGGTGAAGGCAGCGAAGTCAAGAGCTGAAGGGATATGGAAGAAGCTGAAATGGGGGGAAGGAGGGAGGAAATGGTGTCAATACAGTGCACTCACATATTAAATTCTCAAAAACCAAAATACCATAATTATAACTTCAGCCTCACTGCTGTCTACTGTGAATTATTACTACTATTACTTAAAAGACAAAGGACCCAAAAGCATTTGAAGAAATACACATGACCCCTAAGAGTCAGCTTAACAAGATTGTTATGTAATGCACTGCTTTTCCTTTTAATATATGTTTGATGCAAGGAGGAAACAGGGTGGGGAGTGTTAGCTCAAGATTGCCTCAGCTAGCCTTTGCTACGTGAGACCCCATCTCACAAAATCAAAACCAAACTAAACAAATTAGAATAGTTACTAGTAGAAAAACACATTTTGTTGTTTTAGTTATTAGTATAAGTTAACTTAAGAGTGATCCCTGCATGCATTTGAATGTGACCACTGTGAATTAAAACTTACAGAATGCCAGGTGTTAATCCCAGCACTCAGGAGACAGAGGCAAGTGGATGTCTATGAGTTTGAAGTCTAACTGGTCAACATAATGAGCTTCAGGACAGCCAGGGCTACCCAAAGAGAACCTGTCTCTAAACAAACAAACAACATACAAGACTTATAGGCTTAGATTGGCATTCACCCTCACATATCTCCAGCAGTGTCTGCTGGGTAGGCTACTGTGAATGCTGATACTCACCAATACAAAGTAGTATGCAGTCAGTGCTGCGCAATGGTGAATTATAAAAAATTTGTCACCGATCACTTTCCAATTAAAAAGTATAATCAATAAATCTGCAAGAAAGAAATATGAGATGTCACATTGGAAAAAAGCTGCTTGGTTTCATAAGTGTCTTCACCTCACTGTCTGTTAACTCTTGGCTGTCCATTCTGATACCAAAGCTCTCGGTACATCTCTGACTCCACCCACTTTCCAGCAAAGTACCAGTTCCTGTTGACCTGCCTCACCCTCCCCCCTAGGGCTACTCCAGAAGGTCAAGCTAGGGGAAGTTTCATATCTCAGAATGTGGGGTGGGGGTGGGGAGTGAAGGCCAACACCTGGCAATACTAACAGCTGCCTAAAAGTACTGGCAGATAACTTGTTTCCAGAGTTAAACAAAACGAAAGTATGAACAAGCAAAAATAACTTGAATACAAGTTTTTGATGTCTGGCCTTATGTCAAGGCAAACAGGCAAGGTATCAGTAAAAGATCCAATTAGCATGTCTTCTATAATGCTACTATTTTGAGAAGAGCTCATGTGCTTTAACTAGCTTCCAATTTGCTATGTAGCCAAGGTTCACCTGTAACTCCTTATCTTCCTTTTTCAATGCTGGGATATAGGCACACACTACCTTACCGCCTACAAGAATGTGTGTGTGTGTGTGTGTGTGTGTGTGTGTGTGTGTGTGTTTTGACATAGCTAATGAAAACCAGTAAGACCACCAAGCACTATGACTATCCAGAAGTCTACAAAGAAAGACATCAATTTCTCATTAAGAGACTCTCAATTGACATATGACTCAGAAAATAGTTTAGTTTAACAAAATAGAAACTGCTCAGAGTATTAAAACACTATTTTCTCTAGCAAGTGGTTGAACATTGAATGTAATAGATTAGAGCTTCTAGAATGTAGAGATTTTATTTTTAAAAGCAAAGGTTATGAGCACAAAACTACATACAAACAGTTTGAAAGGACTCAAAACCATACATTTTAAAGAGAAACTAAGAAAAATAATATAAAAATATTAGGAATTACCTGGTACCTTTCTCTAAATAATCCATTTCTCCTATCTGCTTTGTTTACATTCTCCTTGGTCACAGCTATTACCATTTTGTATCATGTTCTATAGAAACTGAAATAACCACACATTTGTATGCTCAGTGTTTTATGGGTTGTTGTCTTATTTGAGAGAATCTTAGTAATTTTATTTTGTACAAGATTCTGGAGCTGCTGAGGATGTAGCTCTCTGTGGAGGGCTTGCAATAGCATTCAAGAGTCCTAGTTTTGGTCCCTAGTACTACATAAACTGCCTGGTGACTGTTTATAATTTCAGCAATTTTAAGTTGAGGCATCTAAAATTTAAAGGTTATCCTTGACAATATAGCAAATTTGAGGCCAGCCTGGGCTACAGGCAACCTGTTTTAAAAACAAAACTAAAGGAACAAGAAGAGACTGCCTGAGGGTTACTATTCTGTGATGACAGTATCCTTGGCCCAGGAATGTGACACACTATGAATTCTGTGATCTTGGCAATGACACCATTTTCGGACAAATGAAAATCTTTTCCTAGTATGTTGACAAATTCCTTTTTAAAATTGGGTTATCAAATCAACACTCTATCATTTTCCTAAAACTGAGCCCTTCCTCTTAAAGAGTGACTTATTTCAATATAATAATTCACATCTTCAGGACACATAAATCTTCTACTAAAGTCATCCTGCTTTTATCACTTTTGTGCCATATTCTATTTCTGCTTGTATTTTCTTTCACTTATTTGGTAAGCTTTAGAATTATAAAATAGGATTCTTATATAAATGTCCAATTGTAGCTGATATCTTTATCATTAGATTAAGAAAAACCAAAATGTTTGTAACTGCAGTTAAGATGACATTTCCTCTATTTCCCTAGTCCTCACTGTAAAAAATGTCAACCCAAACCCCACCCAGCAAGAAAGGGAACAGAGCAGAGGGGAATTCATGTCAGGAGTCCATACCTGAATTGATCATGTCTAGACAGCATAAATATGAAAACTTTATGCAATCAATTAAAACTCCTGGCTACTGGTACTGTCTTCAAGGGCCCTGGCACAGGCTTATCCATCATTAGCTTTGTAGTAATTATACTAATAGGTTCTTTAGAAAAGACAAAGACCTTTGTTTTTCTTTTTTCCTTTTCTTTTCTTTTTTTTGGGGAAGGGGGCGGGGTTAGGTCTCAGTCTGAAAATGTCCTTTCTTAAGATCTAGATAGCCATCATCAACCATTTATTTTCCCTGGACAGACCCTTAAAGCTATTTTTCAAACTAGCCAAAAACATAAACATATTATTTGCATCATTCCACGTGTAGTTTAAAGAGTAATAAGCAACGAACAATGTTACCACATACCAGAAATGAGGTAGCCTGAAGCAGTCGCAATATTTATGTTCACATACGTTGGATCACCCCTGTACATATTTAAAACAAAACAAAAACACCACCATGTCATCCTCCTAAACATATGGACGGTTTTCTTTTTCATCTGGCTTATTGGGCCAAGGCTTCATGTGGTCCAGAATGGCCTCAAACTAGCTAGGACCACCTCGAACTTGAATTCCTGCTATCTTGCTTTCACTCCCCCTGCTAGGATCACAGGATGCACAGCACACTGGACACAGGACGGACTGTTCTGATCAGAGGACCTGTTGCCCATACTTCCCGTGAAGTTTACTCTAAGACCAAGGCAGCCTCCAGGATCTTCCTAAGGACCAATCGCTGATTCTTGGCATTAAACTAGCTGGACTCTAGGAAACCATCTAACACCAATCCATCCTGGGGTTTGCAGAGACAAGAACATACCACCTAAGGATGACCAAGAGCAGAGTGCTTATTAACTACTGCCAGGAGCGTCCAAATCCATGGGTGTTAACACAGGGTTTGTTTCTGTTTTAAATGAGGAAGCTGTATCTACCAGTTTCAATGCACTTGGAGGACGCCTAAGGACCCACTGGCCTATGTGGGGAGTGGGTCACTATTGATTCTGTTTTGTGTGTGTGTGTGTGTGTGTGTGTGTGTGTGTGGTTTCTTTCTTTCTTTTTCTTTCCCTCCCTCCCTCCCTTCCTTCCTTCCTTCCTTCCTTCCTTTCTTTCTTTCTTTTCCAAGACAGGGTTTCTCTGTGTAGCCCTGGCTGTCCTGGAACTCACTCTGTAGACCAGTCTGGCCTCAAACTCAGAAATCTGCCTGCCTCTACCTCCCAAGTGCTGGGATTAAAGGCGTGCGCCACCACTGCTCAGCTTTGGACTCTGTTCTAAACCTATCTGAGCACAGTGCTAGCTAAGAAAATACTTCTGAGTGTACAAATATCCATAATTTGTATATACATACACGTATTCGTATATGATTTTAAAATATACAAAAATGTGATTTTACAAAAAGACTTGTGTCTTCATGTGATTTGTTCACATGAGGACTGAAATAGAATTTTAGATGCTGGTGCTTTTAAATGCCTTACTTAGAAGCAGGGACTCAGTTAAATGAAGACATCATCTATCTTCCCTCTGATTGAGGCAATATTGTTCCATAAATATTATTCTGCTGAGGATTAGAGGGATTTACCTGCTACCCAAGAATACAGTCAGAACCGGACAACTTGATCCCAGTGTTTGTTGTGAGCAGGGTCACAAATCCATACTAATGCAATGTGTATTGTTGTGCATATACGTGTGTGACATGTGAGAGTGTAGGCACACACATGCTACCGTGTGTGTGTGGCGGTCAGAAGACAACTTTCAGGATTTTTCATTCCACTTTTTATATGGGTCCCAGGGGTTAATAAACTCAGGTTTCCAGGCCTAGGCAGGATGTAACCAGCTGAGCAGCTCACTAGCCTAGGATGGGATGGATCAGCCTCACTCCATCCTTTTTGTGGTTTGTAACTTGTATTTCTTTGAAATTAACACAAGATGAAACTGGTAATAGCAGAACTAAAATGCAAATGCAAAAGTCCCATTTTTTCATTTTGACCAATAAATGCAAACCAGGAAAATTCGACCAAGGAGCCACATCTTCTTTTTTTTCTTTTTTAAAAAACTTTACTTCTCAGAGGACTGGTTCTGTTTGCAACCATGTTAAGAAAGTAACCATGGGGGAACTAAAGCTATGATTTGTTCGGCTTGGTCAAGGTATGAAAAAGACTAAAACTGAGTCACTTTGAAAAAAAATCTTCCTAATAAAAATGAAAATGTATCAGCTGGTCAATCCTGGAGGGACAGTTTCACACTTATGACAAGGATGAGATCCTTGTGTGCACAGTGCTGGCCAAAACACTGGGTTAAACTGTCCCGTATCCCACATGGCACATGGCCACCTCACATCTGCACTTGCTACCCACCAACTCCTTACATTAAGCCGCCCTAAGTCTTTCTGAGTAACTCATCAGTTTGCGAACTTTCTGCAACCACAACTGTACTCAATGTTTACAGCATCTTTATGGTTACCTTAGACTATTACATATACTAAATCATCAAATATTTATGAGAGTTGGGTTTCATTCCTTTAGCATGGCCATCTGAATGTCCCATTTCAGTTCTCTGATGGCAAACAATGGGTCAGTCACACACAACTCTGAAGACAAGCCTTAAGCAGTGATTACTCCAGCTGACTGTCTAGCTCAATGAAGACTCTGTTTTGCTCACAACTGTTTGTAATAACTAATCACATTCTCCTTGTCTGAGCTAGCAATTGCAATATGAAAGCAAAATGGCCCAACATTTGTGTTCAAATCTAAAATCATTTTAATGTAATTGGCTGAAGTAGGACCGAATATAAGCACTTTAATAAGGCATACATCAGAGATAATCGATATGCTTTCTGTTTTAAAGGAATGTAAATGAGTCTTTTATTAATAATGAACAGCAAAGCATGTATCAAATTAAGTAGCTGGGTAGGAAACAGCTTACCAGAGTGGATCAGCTATAGTAGCCTCATCAAAGAAGAAGAGGTATAAACCAAAACTCCCAACCAGCAAAGAGTGGCATGTAGATACTACCCTGAAACGAGACGAGGCACACACATAAAAATCTCAGAGTCCTTGTAATGACCAGCTTGTTCCTCTATGGCATTCTCCATCCTTAAAGATCTACACCTTGAAGCACTGACTGTTAAACAGGAAAGAGTGAAATGCAGGAGCACCCCACATCTGGCATGACTAACACCCAGATGTCATTTAAGGCCAGAGACATGGCTGGGCAGCACAGCACTGGCCTTGCATGAAGAAGGCTCTAGGTTCAATCCCCAGCACCAAAGATAATCAGGGCCCAGGGTGGTGGTTCACGCCTTTAATCCCAGCCATCAGAAAGCAGAGGCAGATGGATCTCTGTGGAGTTAAGACCAGTCTGGTCTCCATAGCAAGTTCTACACCAGCCAGAGTTATGTATTGAGATCCTGTCTCAAGAAATCAAGTAATAATGATAATGACACTGACAATGGTAATAAAGTCATTTAGAAACCATAGGCCACAGCCTTGCTGTCACATGAACAAGTTCTCTAATCCTGGGCTAATCATTTCTCTGACTGACACAGTTGGTAAGGCCACAACCCTGCACCCTTTGAGTTCCATCAGCAGCAATGTGGCCACAGGATGAGTTTCCTGCTCTTGGTAGAAATGGCTTCCACATCTACAGTCCTTCAGGGGTTCCTTCTTATGCCCCTCACTGCTAGTGAGGGGACCTGGGGCCCACTTCGGCCATACACATGCTCCACAACTGAGCTACACTTCCAGCCCAACTCTGTATCCCTAAAGCAATCTGTCTGGTTCGTGAATTAAGGATGCGTCATCTAGGAGAGTCAGTGATCAGTGTGCAGTCACCTGCATCAGCACACGTGTGATGAGTTTTGAGGAGCAATAGCAGAGAGATGCTCAAGGAGCCCTTCACCATTAAAAAAGCACTTCCAAATACAAAAGTTCAGAACCACGGGTCTGCTGCTTTTATTTAATTGTCTAGTGTTTTGTTTTGTTTGAGATAGGGTATTGCTACATTCCTCAAGCTGGGCTTGAACTTGTAGGGTTCAAACGATCTGCTCAAGAATCTGGAGTATAGGTATATGGCATTAGGAAACCCTCCCCACCTCTCTCTGAGGCTAGTGTTTCACCTCTCAGTGCTTGAACTGGTGATGAGCCACCAGGCCTGGCTTTTGGTGTGCTGCAGACCCAATCCAGGGCTTTATGCATACTACAGAAACACCCCCAAGCTATGTACTAACAGAGCTGCACCCCCAGCAACTCTTTTTAAGGAGATATTGAAGTGAAAGAGTTCACAAGATCCAGGTTCTTTTCTTTTATAGAAGAAAGTAAGTTTTGGATGAAAATCCATTCTTTGACCCTATTTAGTCCATGACCTAGGCCTGCAACCTGACTATCTGAGACACTGTGTAATCATCCACGTTTCTAAAGGCAGTTTCAAAGTTTTCACATCTGTATTTAGAATTTACAAATGAAGCCTCTTTTCACTAAAATGGAGGATGCAGGGGTAAACTAGAAACTACTGATGTGAAGTAAATGTCTATGACATGACCCCCAAGTTTCTAACAGCAAAGGAACCTCATCTGCCAATACGACATTTTATATTAGAAACATTCATTGGACCTTGAACTCAATGAGTCTACTGGATCAGTTAGATCTCTTCAGTAGATAAACCATGTTATCTCAAACTGAATTTTAAATTCACCAAGAGAATCATGAGTTTGGCCAGTGACAAGGGAACTGTTATAAATCAGGGCAGCCTTGGAAGTGTGATTGATCCAACTGACCTGGTTTACAAGCCTGATGTTTTCAAGTCAAGACCACAAGTACAGGAGGATAGAAATGTAAAATAAATTCCTTGATATAATGTCAAACACTGCATCTATTTATTGATTTTTGTCTTTTTCAAGACAGGGTTTCTGTGTATTGGCCTGACTGTCCTGGAACAGTAGACCAGGCTGGCCTGGAATTCACACAGATCTGCCTGCCTCTGCCTCCCAAGTGCTGGAATTAAAGGTGTGCGAGCCACCACCTGGCATTAAGATCCTTAAACATCACAGAGAGGGCTTCCTACAATTACCCAAAATCCCATGAGAGGGAAACATGACCTCTCCTCAAGTCCTGACTAGTGGTCCGTAACCACGTATAAAGTCCTGACTAGTGGTCCGTAACCACGTATAAAGTCCTGACTAGTGGTCCGTAACCACGTATAAAGTCCTGACTAGTGGTCCATAACCACGTATAAAGTCCTGACTAGTGGTCCGTAACCAAGTGTTAAAAGTTTCGTTTTCAGCCCCCTCCCAGGGTGGACCCTACATCCTGGAGGACCTGAGTCCAGTCCCCAGGACAACAATAAGAAGAGTCTATACTCGCAGAAGCTGCTGTTAGTAAACATCTGAGATTTTAATTTTAAATCATATTCCTGGAAAAGCAAAACTGCAAATCCTATAGTAGCTAAAAAGAAACACCAAGTGGAAAGAGTTGAATTTTGTTTTTTTCCAAAAGAAGTTGTCTGCTGTTTGGAACATGTGTTTCAAGGCTGGAGGCTGTGCTTTAAGACATAAATTTGTACTTTTTAAAAAATAGCCCATCTTTCCTCTGTACTCTTTACCTCTAAGCTCCAAGTACACAGGCGGCAGCAGGAAGAGAGAGACAAGGAAACCCCATTAGAACAGGTAAATGAATTTTATATGAGGCCAGATTCCCTCTTCAAAGCAGAACTCAGTTTCACATGTTATAATTTCCTGTGCCACAGACTAGAGACGAGATTGAGCAAAAAAAAAAAAAAAAAAAAGTTTTCAATTTCATTTTCATCTCTGCTTCCACCTCCTTGGGTCCTCCCTATTTCTTGGGTAACTCGATTCAAAAGCTTTTACAGATTCTAACCACATTGAACGGGAAACAAAAAAAGAGCTCAAAATTCCCTCAGAAAAGTCTCTCCCTCCCACTCGTGATTCCCACCATTCTATCTTCAAACGTTAGAAAGTTTTTAACAATAATGTGTGAGCTGGAAAGGTAGCTCAGTGGTTAAGTCAACTCCCGGCAGTCACATGGAGGCTCACAGCTATCTGTACCTCCAGTCTAACACCCACACCCACTTCTGTTCCTGACAGGTTCCACCAGGCCAGTACACAGTGCACAGACACATGTGCAAACCAAACATACACAGTACATCAAATAAATGTGTTTGTTGTTGTGAACACTTTAGAGAGAAAAAAAACAGAACTTCCTATAGTCGCTAGAGTCTACTCGATTTTCCCAAACTTAACTGGAAATATGTATGTATGTATGTATGTATGTATGTATGTATGTACGTCCCTAACATTCTTATTTTATGTGTATGGATGTTGTGCTTGTTTGTATGCACGCCTAGTGCCCATGGAGGCCAGATGAAGGCATCAGATCCCTTGGGGATTGTGAGGTTGTAAACTGTGAGGTAGGTACTAGGAACTGAACCCAGATCTTCCAAAAGAGCAGCCACGGCTCTTAACCACTGAGTCACCTCTCCAGCTCTGCCCAGCCCTTCCAGCCCCTCCCTAACATCTTCTGATGTAAAAATCTTTAAAACTTTTCTTTTATGATCTCATCTTTCTTCTATTCCTAAGATCAAACAAAATTTTTGACCTTAAATGTTTTAAGAGCCTAAATGATGACTTTTTTTGTAAGTCAATTTATTACATTTTCATGGCTTTACCTTGAGTTCCATTCAATCTTCTTCTCAATGCTGAGACTGTTATAACCTGAAGAAACTCTTGCTGAAAACCAGTAACTTACAAAATGGAAAAGAAGCTGAAAAATGACAAAGCTGCTGCAAACAGTGCCGATGGTCAGCTTACTGTTGGTCTCCATAGTCCTTCACCCTGTGAGAGAAAGCACAGCCCTGAGCTGTCACACAACCAACCTACAAGCGTTCCGAAACTTAACAAGTACACATTTATTTCACAAAGTTTAGTAAAAGTACAATTTAATAAATGCTTTAATCTAAGGAAAATAAACCAAAAACCCTTTCTTCACAATTACTAGTGTCATATCACACATTTGTCACTGAAAACAAAAATACTTAAACGTACTTAAACGTGCTTGTTTTAAGTACCTAAAAGGTACTCTAGAACCTCACAGACCTCTGTATCATAAAAGAAAACAAAACATCATGACTCAAACTTAGGATTCCAATCACTCTTTCAACTGTATTGTTTTAATTATACATAGACAAATCACCTGTTTCTCTTTGACTCAGTTTTCTCATCTATAAATTGAAAGAGTTGGTCGGATAATTTCTAAGAATCATTTAAGCCAAAGTCATAGACCATTCCCTGCAGTAACAAACAAAATATAATTACGAAGTTAACTGATTGTACTGTGAGACACAACATTGAATACAAAGGTTAAATTTTAAGAAATAAGTAATTTAGAAGAACTATCCTGGCTGAAAAATAGCTCAGCAGACAAGAGCCCTTGTGACCCTGCAGGGAACTAGAACTTAGCTCCCAGCACCCAGCACCCAGCACCCAGAGCGGGTGACTTTCTGTTTTTCAGGCTCATGGTATCCAGCACCCTCTTCTGGCCTCTATGGGTACTGCACTCATATCTACACAATGATATGCATACACACAATTAACTATTAAATAAATTTGCAGAGCAGTGGTGGCACACGCCTTGAACTTAGCACTTGAGAGGCAGAGGCAGGTGGATATCTGTGGCTTTGAGGCCATCTTGGTCTATAGAGCAAGTTCCAGAACAGCCAGGGCTACACAAGAGAAACTCTGCCTCAAAAATAAATAAATAAATATCCTTAAAAAAAAACAAAAACAAAAAGCCATACCACTGTAACTATGTTTGTGATAATGTTAATATTTTTCCTTAGCCCAAAAAAAAAAATCCACAGCTTTTTTCTCATTTTTAAAAACTGTTTTATTTACTTATTTTTTAAAATAAAGGCGCTTTGGAACAGTAGTATCCACATACATTTGCACACACTCTCAAAGTATGTTTTCTATATTATTGGGTTAAACTTTATTTGGATCCTAAAAAAATCTTAGGGCCAGGCATGGTGGCACATGCCTTTAATCCCAGCAGTCAGGAAGCAGATTATCAATGATTTAAGGCTAACCTGGTCTACAAAGTGAGTTCCAGGACAGCCAGAGCAACAGTAAACCCTTGTCTCAAAAAAAGAAAAAAAAAATCTTAAGCACGTTTGTTCAGACCACGTCCAGCAGCCCAGCATTTCTCTTCGACTGGCCCAGTCCTCAGAGGAGAGGGCAATGATCAATACACATTTTCAAGCTCTGAATCTGAAGAAATAAAGTCACCTACTGAAGCCAACTTAGAGAAAACAAGGCATTGCCTGAGCCACAGTACTAAAAAACCACTTCATCCCCTGCCAACCAGGACATCATAATTTGAATTATCCCTGCCCCTCGTTATACGTTTGGTAAAATCATTGATATTCTTCTTCTCTGTACAATTCCATTAACTTTATTGCTTATTTATTTTTTATATTTCTTTTAGTTCAATATGTGTGTACTGGACATTAAAAAAATTAATTTGAGGCCTTTTAGTCTAGGTTTACTATTAACCAAATAATACACGAAAGCAAGCTTTGTACATCAACTAAACGTGTTATGACAGTGTTTTTTATGACAGTACTATGTGCAACCTTTTCTAGAGGTAAAATAAATGCAAACCTGGAGGCCAGGAAGGATAGCCAACTAGAGAAAACAAATGGGAGTCTGTAACCAGAAGGCACTGAGAGTCTGTACTCAGTGAGGATGCCTTGCCCGAGGCTTTGGATGCTCGCCACTGGCCTTGGAGCATGGGCTGCTAGAACTTTTGTAAAATTCAGTGTATACATAGGCATTTATTGCTACTTAAAAGTTGCCATAAAACTTAATCACACCAGGTTTGTGAACTATTAACTAACTAATATCCTAAAGAAAGCACTCAACAAGTCACCATTAAGAAATGCATTTGGGACCACGAGTGACACGGGTGACACAGGTGACAGTGCATGCTTTTATTTCCAGCAGCTGCACCTCTAATCCCAGCACTAGGGAACTAGGGAGACAGAGACAGGTAGAATTCTCTCTCTCTCTCTCTCTCTCTCTCTCTCTCTCTCTCACTCACTCACACACACACACACACACACACACACACACACACACACGGCCAGTTTTTTTCTATAGGAAAAAAATGTCAAAAAAGAAAAAGAAAAGAAAAAAGGAAGAAAGAAAGAAAGACAATGTGGGCCCCAAAGGTAGCTAAGTAGGTAAAAGGTACTTGTCATCAAACCCGACAGCATGAGTTCCAACCCCAGGATCCACGTGTGCGGAACATCAATTCCAGCAAGTTGTCCTCTGACCTCCATGTGTACGCTAACACGTGCAAAGACACACACACACACACCACACATACATGCACACATCACGCATACATACACACATGCATTAAAAATTTTTAAAACTATCATTTCCCTCCGAGTCCCAGTTTTTGTGAATTAACTGTTATGGTGGACAAACATTTTATATATTTTTTTAAAGACTTATTTTATGTGCATTAGTGTTTTGCCTGTGCATATGCATGTATGTATACCCAGTGCATGCCTGGCGTGGGCAGAGGCCAGAAAAGGACATCGGATTCACTGGAACTAGAGTTATGGATGGTGTTCTGGATGGGTGCTTCGATTAGAACCCAGGTCCTCTGAAGGGAGAGTAGGGGCCTTTAACTGCTGAGTCATCTCTCCAACCCCCAATATTTTATACTTACAACAGATTTATTTTCCGTTTTCTTGGGGCATATGACGAGAGTATTTCTCTGCCAAGGGAGAAGGGTTCCATTTATAACTAAACCAAGAGTACCATATATTCAGCTGTGGCTTCTATTAAAGGCTCAGCAGACAGAAGCTAATTAAATTGTTCTATCTCAGATCTGCTTCTTAATAAGCAGCTGCTTGCTTAATCGGTCATGTCGAATCAAGGCCTCATCTAGAGATTATTTAAATGTCCCCCAGAAAGCTAAGGCCTCTTGGCAGCAGCAGTTGCCCCTGTCTGTTCACTTCAGGTGCCGATCAGAGGATGGAACGGAAACAACGGACAGAGAAAATGGCACCTAATATTAGCCCAGATAGAGGGCCTCTGCGGACTTGGCAATCACTAAGCAATGGAAATCACAGTGAGAGTGGACAGGCATTAAGCCTCATTCATGTACCTCTACATGTGGCCAGCAGCTGACAGGAGGCAAGGAAGCCAGCCTAGAAAAGAGCCGCTCAAACAGACAGGGAAAGTGGACAAGACTGTTGAGAAATGAATTCTACCAGAATCTAGCTGTCTTGATCCACAAGAATTGTAGGCACTAAAGGAACTCCCATTGTCTGCTGAGTACAATGCTGCTTGCTTATCCTTTTCCCACGAGATGTCTTAGTACACGAACGAGCTTAGACCTCTCTCTCCCCTCGCTATGAGAGCCCTCCTCCTGCAGGAGGACACTCATTCTCATTTCTGGATGCATGGTTCTGGAAATAGCAAAGAGAGCCGCTCACATCTTCACCTCAGAGCCGACCATACAGCCAACACTTGTCACCTGAGCCTGTAGGGAGGCAAGGATTATCTATTTAAAAAAATCCTAAAATTCAGGGTGCACCAGGATGCTCCTTCCTCACTAGGAAATAGTACCCGAAGACATACACGGTGAGGACATATCTAGTGCTGTTCAATGGTTTAAATACAAGAGGATAATGAATAAGAGAAGAAGACGTTCTCTTTGGGGGCGGGGACACACCGTGCAGAGGCCAGAAGACAATCGCAGGTGCCATTCCTCGGGAGCTGTCTTCTCTGTTTTCTTCGAGACATAATGTGTCATTGGTCTGGACCTAGCTCAAATATGCTACACTAGCTAGCCAGTGAACCTCGGTGATCTATCTACTGTCTCCTGCCTTCCTAGAACTGACATTTTTTTCTTTAAAGATGAGTTCTGCGGATCAAACTCAGGCCCTTATGTTTGTCTGGTAAGCACCTTAGCAGGTGAGAGCTGTCTTCACAGCTCAATGCCTTCCCTCTTACTGAAATACCAGCTAGACGCTGTGAGGCAGAAGCTCAAACTTCTCTCTCAGTTCCCCCACATGTGTTCAGAACCAACTCCTCACCACAGCCACAGCCCAGACCCTCATTTCCCGTAAGTACAGGGATGACTGAGGTTGATGACTGTGAATTACCAAAGCCGGTTCCACTCAGACATGCAAGCAAGAAACACTGCCATGATGTGTACTGCTAGAAACCCTCTGAGGGGCACGGGGTAGGGCTGTGTGTGTGTCTTTAAGAGCAACCGGGCAGAAGGAAGCTGAGAACAATGCCTCACTCATGCTTAGCATTCCTTTTCCATCCCTCGCAAGCTCCCTTCCCTGTTTTCCACATTTATTCACAAGCCAGGCAATCTCCAGTTGTCCCTCTCTTCTGATAGAAGCACTTAGTAAATGAAGGCTGCCTACCAGCTTGACAATGTTTGCTGCCTCACTGCAGCCGGAACCTCCTCTCTGCACACTAGCCTGGTTATGCATTCCTCATGCTTAACACAGCTCTGGTTATATGCAGATCTGGTACTCACCCCCAGGGTACCAGTGCACCAGTGCTGGATGGTTCTCTAGGGGATCATACAGGTTCCATGGCTCTAAAGCAGCCATTCCTGCAAGTCTTCCTAGCTCGCGCAGGGTACTGTCTCACTTTCTACTTCCCATCTCCCAGCCTACATCAGCTCAGCCACCCTCCCCCCATGCCTTCCTGTGTCACCCCCACATGTGACGAGGTTGCAGCTCTTACAAGATTGAAGGATGTCAAGAAAAAGGCAAACTTAAGTCCGCAAAGTTCCAAACATTCCTCATGATGGATTTACGACTAATTGGGGGGGGGGGGGGGGGGGGCCTGGCTAGCAAAACCTGGAGTCCTGAGCTAGCTAGCTCATGTAGAAGCTGGATGTTGATCTATAAGCAGAAGTGGACTTGAGAGACAGTGCACTGGGTCATACAAAGAGCTGGATTTCATCCTTTCCTGGCTGACATGATGACTACAAATCTAAAGAAAAGTTATGATAGGGTAAACTTAAGAAAAACACACAGAGAGAGAAAGACAGACAGACAGACAGACAGTGCCTTAATAGTATATCAATGAGAGATAACTGTAGAGCAAATCACGCACAAGGAAACAAACCTGAAATTCACTTAAAATCAGGCTAGGAAAAGTATACCTTTCTGTCAAAGTATGAATGCCCTTTTACCCAGAATTAATTATATAGTAAAGAACTGTTAAATTTGTATAACTAAAGCAGTGGGTTTAGAAATAAATTACATCATGAGGAGTTAATGGGCTTTCGAAGGAGATTTCTTAGGACTCAGTAGGTTAGAGGTTCACCTAACATGAGTGAAGAAGCCCTGGTGTCTAACCTAGCACCATATAAGCCAGGCATAACTTTGACCTCAGCTACTTAACTGAACCTTGGTTTCCCCACCTTAAACACATCAGCAAACCTGACATGGCTCTCATGGGAGAATAATTCTGTTACTTAGGGTGCTAAGAACAATACTGAGCATATGGGTCCCACTCAATAGCTTGCTTTCACCATCATCCATCAGCCTACAGATAGGGAAATCCAGGGCCCTGGTGCCACCTCAGCCTCCACCAAGCACACCTGGTCCCTAACTCATTCCTGTTTTTATCAGCCAACACTAAAAATGTTAAGGGTTTATGGTCTTACGTACTCATAGGTCACTCTGTTTCACACTATGGCTCAAAATGTGAGCTCTGGCATCCATGCCCAATGCTGCCAGACTATCCCCACCATATGGACTGTAACCCTCTGGAACAATAAAGCTGAATGAAATTAACTCGTTCTACTCTAAGTTGCCTTGGGCATGGTGTTCTATCACAACACAAATAGTAATTAATATAGCAATCATACACCAGAAGAGACTGAAATCGGTGAGCATGAAATGAGAAGGCCCAAACAGTCCTCCACACTGCCCTGCACCAGAACCTTGGCTGACTAATCTTCTCAGGTTTCCCAGTAAAATTCCCAAACATTCAGCCATCCATTCCCATTACAACAGATAACCCCAGCCTCCTACACACACACACACACACACACACACACACACATCTCCATCATCCGGTTGCCAACCACATAAGACACTTGCATCATCTAACTTACATGTCCATCAATCTGAAAGCCTGCCTCTTTCACCAGAGCACTTGGGAGGCATTCTTTTGGACTCCTTGGGTATCTTCTGATATTAATTTTCTCCTCAACTGGCTACCTTAGCTTTTCTCTCTTTTTTATTACATCTTAATTTATTTTATTTTGTGTGTACGTGTGTATGTGGCACATGAGTAGAGATCAAAGACAACTTGCAGGGAAATCATTTCTCTCCTTCCATCTAGTAGGCCCTAAGACTCAAGAGTCTGGTAGGTCTGAGGGCTTGGTAGCAAGTGCCTTTATCCACTAAGCTGTCTTGCTGGCTTCTATATCAGCTTTTAAACAAGCTCAAATCCCCAGTAAAAACAAATGCCAACAGACCCAAAGCCTCTTCTTGAATTCTGTGACTGTTAATAGTCAACTTGACCGGGTTTAGAATCACTTAGGAGATAAACCTTCAGGACATATCTGAGGAAATTTGTAACCAGGGTTAATTAAGGTGGATTTGTGCAAGATAGTCTCCAGTGGGTGGAGTTCTTGCCTCCAGGTACCTGTCCTATAGAATGGCTGCACAGCAGGCGTGGTATCTTTAATCATGCCAATCTCTAACATTATCTTTGCCTGCCTGGTCTGAAACTTTAAACTCCCTCTCCCTCTCTATGTTACACAGCACATTTCCCCATTTCTCTACTTCCTGACTACAGCGCAGTGTAACCAGCTGCTTCATGCTTCAGCCAACATGCCTTTTCGGTCATGATGGACTATACTCTCAAGCTGTGGGCCAGGATAAACTCCTTTTTCTGAAGTAGCTTTTGCCGGGTATTTTGACAGAGCAGTGACGTGTAACTGCTACAACTGCCGTGCCTTTTCTCACAACTGCATCTCTTGTTTCCACTTTTCTCATGACTGCATTCTCTTGCTCTATCCACTGCTTATCAGAGTTCTACAGCCAAGTGATGGTGGCAAGCGCCTTTAATGCCAGCACTCTGGAGGCAGAGGTAGAAGGATCTCTGTGAGTTCGAGGTCAGCCTTGTCTACAGAGTGAGTACCAGGACAGAGAAACCTTATCTCTAAATAAATAAATAAACAACCAAAACAAACAACAGCAACAACAAGCTCTAGGAAGGCTTGTCCACTCTTCCATCCATAAATACCTAGCATCATTTCCCGCCTCACTTTTCAACCACACCATCCTTATCCTTGGGGTCATCACTCTCTGGCACTAGCCATTTCTAGTGGTTAGCTCAGCACTGTCTCCTGCACACAGCGCTCCTGCCACATGACCTCCCAGCAACGGACTTCCTGACTGGCCCTCCTTTAAACTCTATCTTTCTGTGCTTCCCTGCTCAGCCATGAAATAAGAGAATTCTCGGCCTCCTTCTGTCTAACTTGCCTCCTAGATGAATCCACCAATACAGATACCTGTAGCTTTACTCACCATTTAGATGGAGAAAAGTAAAATTTAAAACCTCCATTCCCCAGAGCTCCCAAGGCCTGAGGTACACAGAGCTCCTTGCCCTTACTGCATAGGGGTCTCCAGGCCATCTTAAACCAGCTCAAGCCTGACCACTAAAGGTCATCTCAGTGTCACCTGCTCCCATGGCCTTCAACTACGCTACCATATCCTGTCTACTTAAAGTCCTATAGATTTTGCTCCTTAAATAGCTTTCAAAAGATCTATTTTCTTCCCTAGCTACCTCATCACTTTTCTGGCACATCCACACACTTACTCCTTACTGTGAAGGATTGAAGGGCTCAGGGGACTCTTTTGTGAGATCATCTCCAATCATGGCACCTCTAAGCCTATCCTCCCAATCGTTATTACCCCAGTGCTGCCCTAAGGAAGACTGTGTGCCTCATCTCCAGGCTCATGCAGGGCCCCCTTCCTCCCCGCTTCGTACATCCTATCCCCACTCCTAACTCCACCCTCACCTCCTCATACCTAAGGTACTGTCTCCCCCAAGCACACCTGTGTTCAATGTCTGCTAATAAGATAATGTTCAGACACTCGTATTCTTTCTGTTCATTATTGTTTCATATATTTATTGAAAATTTCATAACTTCTGTATTTTGTTTTGTTTTTTAATAACCCACGGTGAAATTGTGCAGCCCACATACTGATCAACCCAAAATCCTCCAAAGGCCACACCCATGAAGAAGTCTTTCCTCCCAGGAGCTGCTCTCTGATCCGTGCTGAAGACATTCCTACTGTGGTAAATGATTTCTATACTTCGAGAACTTCATCGTTTACCATGTATGTTCTAAGTTGGCAACCTAGCTTCTACAGCATAAATGTATGCTGACTTTGAAAAGATCTCATTTATAAATGTGTCCAAAAGCAGAGAGTCAATACAGACAATATTTTCCCATCTTTAATTCCTTCATTCAATATATGACCTGCATTCTAAAGTTTCATGTATACATATGACCATCTGCACTATGTTTCCAAAAGCTGACCAACTGCCCAGGTATTTATGCAGCTATTAACATTCTCATGGGCCTAACATGTAGGATTTAAATTTCTTCCCTGCAAACTGTAAGTCATAAACAAATGAACAGCAGATGAGCTACTTACCAAGCCCAAGAAACAAACTAAAAACCTATCAAAAGCTAAGTAGGGACTCCAGGCTCATTGCAAGACCTGTCTAAAGCTGGCACAGTGTCCACAATTGGTCGATTTCTATGTAAATAATAACCAACACTTTCAACTTTTCATTCATGTAGAACTGGCAAGCAATTAGGCAAATGCACACAAGCATCTCAGCTAACTACAGATAGCATTTTGGGTTTTATCTTTAATTTTCAGGTGGTATTTGGGATTGAATCTGGGGCTTCATATACATAAAACAACTGCTCTGCCCACCAAGCTACACAACCAGACCTCATTTTTAAAGGACCGAATCTAAGTTGCTTATGTTGGCCTTGAACTCACTCTGTATATTCTGGCTTCAGCCTCCCAAGTACCTAGGAATATTGATGTGCAGCACCAGCCCTACCTTGTTTTATTATTTTATGTTTAGTAGGTGTTTTGCCATTAGTCTGTGTACCACGTGCATGCCTGGTACCCAAGGAAATCAGGAGAGGGTTCAAATCCCCTGGAAATGGATTTAAGAACAGTTGTGAGCCGACATGTAGGTGCTAGGAATCAAACCTGGGGTCTTTTGGTAGAGCAGCCAGTGCTCTTAAGAGCTAAGGGACTTCTCCAACTCCTTGCTTTGTTACTTTTAAATTATGCCTTGACAGTTTTATGATAATTTTAGGAGAATTGCACTCATCAGGTATGTCTCTGTTTTCTGTTCTGAGCAAAGTTTAAGAACCATCAGCATTACTACCAAAATCTGCAGGGCTTACAATCAACAGGCAACCTATACAGATAGGTAGGTTCTCTCTGTGTGTGTGTGTGTGTGTGTGTGTGCGCGTGTGCATGTGTGTGTACACATGCATACATTCAAAGGATGGAACACAGGACCTTGTACGTACTGAGTGACCTCTTTCCCATTAAGCCACACCCTGGGCCATTCTTTTTTTTTTCCCCTAAGGCACAATCTCACTATGTAGGCCTAGTCACTATGTAGACTACTCACTCACAGACATCTGCCAAGGTATGGGACACTAAACCTAGGAATAGCACTGCTTTTAACCAGAAGTAATTGAAGGGAAAAAATGGCCAACCAGGAAAAGCTGAGGAACCCTAAATTGACTCCCTAATCTGAAACATGTGATCTTGCTTAGTGTTTAACAAGGAAAATGCTCATTACTACAGAAAACAATTCTCCAAGGTTCGCTCTTCCCTGCAGATTCAAACACTACCCAGGAATACGGAGTCGTTTATGTTTGCCCTGTATTCCCTCACCCTGTAACTGACCTGCCCAGCAGGAATGAATGCCTTCTAAAGAGACACTGGCTCTCCTCGTTGGCTCATCAGACTGTTGGTGAACGAACCCAACACATTAGTATTACCTTTCCTGCTGAAAGAAAATGGAGGACAGCCTGGGGGCATCCAGGAGGGACCTGCCTCCAGGGCAGGGTTACAACCTGTCAGATGACAGGGGTTTTTTGCAGGAGAAAAATGTCCTTCCAAGAGACACTGCTGAGACAATGGTGGGCAGGAGACCACACCTTGTGTCCTTCTCTTGCTATTTAAGCCCTGCCCTCATGTGAGGAAATCCTGGAGACAGACTGGGGAAGTCATTGGATCTCTTCCCAACGGGGTCACTTTGAAAAGATCTCCTTGTCCTGCCTTCCACTATTAATGTGACTCTTTCAGTTGGCTTATTGAGGATGGGGAGCCAATCCTGGCACGCTGGAGCACAGGCTGTGACCCCTGAGTCTGGTAACAATCTTCCAACCTTTCTGTCCCCAGCGGCGTGCAACAGAATTTAAGTTAAAGACAGATTCTTCAATTCTGCCTGGTACAGACCCTGGCAACTGAGACTTAGCAGTTATGATATTATTTTGTTATTATTAATAAAACAACATGCCCTCACAATTCTACGTAATAAGTTAAGCTCAGGAGGCCAGGACAGGAAGGGAAGCTAAATCTAGTCCCTAATGGAAGCTCTGTGTGGGTCACCCAAAGAGTATCTGTACACAGCTCTAGGCGGACCCCCCTTACCATGGCAGGTCAGAGAGAACTCTTGACAATTCCTACCTCTACTGAAAATCTCTCTAATCAAAGATTTTACCTTATCTGACATAATCCTGTTTCTTTGTTGCTCTCTTAAATGCCTTCTAGGATTCTCTCTGATCTCTGCTCAGTGCAGTTTCTGTGGTCATTTCTGTTGCATTTACATATTCATTTGCTGAGAGGGACTCTGTAGCTTAGGAATAAACTATCAACTCAAGGCAAAGTCTGAATTCCCCGCAATCCTCCGGCCTCGGGCACCCAAGTGCTAAAATTTCAGGATGAGCCACCACACCCAACTTGAGGTCTTTCTGCAGCTTATTATAATAGCCAAAGTTGTCTGATAAAGATTTTCTCAAATAGCTAATCCCTGCCAAAGTTGTCTGGCATGGCAAATGTGGGGTTATACCTGAGAATCCTTGCTCCCTCTGACCAGGTTTTCTTTTCATTTCAGGGGTTAATAGTTGGGATTTTTAACAATTATTAAAACTTTATATGCTTTAGTTTGGGGTGTTTTGTCGTTGTTGGGGACTTTCCTGTTTGTTTATTTTCAGTTTTCAGGTCCTAGGCGCCCTCACATGCTGGGCAAGCACTCTGCCACTGTACGAGATCTCTTTGTACTTTCTATTTTGAGACAGGCTCTAAACTGCCCAAATGGCCATGAACTTTCCATCCTCCTTGCCTTCCCATTCCAATCATGTTCTAGCTTTTATCTTAAAAAATAAATGAAATCTAGTATTCATGTATTGCACATCACCTTTTATCCTTTGGCATATTTGGTTGTGTTCTTCCTGCCTTTTTTTTTTTTTTTTTTTTTTTTTTTGCAGTTGGCATTTATCCCCAGACTTTGCAGGAATATCAAGAAATATGGCCCCCTCCAGCCAGGTGCCCTTACTCTCTCCACCCCACTGCTCCAGCCCAATGAATTCTACCTACCCCTAGGAAATCCAGTTGAGTTTCTAAGGCCCAGAGGCTCAGAGAACACATGTGATTTACTGGATAAAAGTTGCTTTCTCTCATCTCACCCTATTTAAAACTTTTCTCTTTTCATAAGAAGCTTTTGTTCTTTAAACATCTGAGTTCTGGTTACAGCTGCTGAATTTTGGATAAACAGAACACGGAGGGGGCAGTAACTGGGGAGTCACACTACTAACTGCAGTTTCTGGCACAAATCAAAAGTACAGGTTTAGAAGCTGGTACCATTTGAAAGCTAGTCTTTAATAAAATTAACATTTCCAATGCGATGCTAGACCTGAGCTTTAGGAGTCTGTGCTGTAAGGGCCCTGCAGCCGCTGAGGGACCAGGCGGCCAAGCATCAGCTGGGAAGGCTGGGGGCCAACTCTCTTCCCAGCTTCTGATATGCTGATTTTCAAAGCAGTGCCCTTCCCTTCCCAGAGAGATCCCAGCAGGAGCTGTTTGGCTTAGAACATCTTCTGCCAACACCATGAAATCAAGGAAAAACCGGACAACACACAATTTTTCCTGAATAATTTCATCTCTATTTTAAGGGAAGAGAGGGGAGAGACAAAATTGGAAACCTGCCAAGCTTCCCAGGAAGTCAGAACCTACAGAGCAGGGAGATTCTTCTCACCTCCAATCAGCAGTCCACTGGCCACAGGTAAGTCCTTGGCGTGCTGAGAAGTGGCAGAGGCCAGACTCTGCTTCCTACCTTCTGCTTTCTTTTCCCTTCCTGCTCCCCTCAGGAGAGAATTAACTGGAGTTAGAGACGTTGAAGGGCCAACTCAATGGGCTTGGAAGACTTAGTCCATTCAACAAGAGAGAACTAGACTAGTTAAGAATAATACACCCTGGGCAGACCAGTACTCCTTAATTCCAGGGAGGCAGAGACAGGGGGATCTCTGTGAGTTTCAGGACAGCCAGAGAAGCTTGTCTAAAGAAGAAGAAAAAGGAGGAGAAGGAGGAAGAGGAAGAAGAGGAAGGAGGAACAGGAGGAGGAAGAAGAGAAGGAAGAAGAGAAGTTATCCTCTATAACCTACAAATCCTATACAATAGGCATGCATAAGAATGCATATATTGGGGCTAGAGAGATGGCTCAGTGGTTAAGAGCACTGGCTGCTTTTCCAGAGGTCCTGAGTTCAAATCCCAGCAACCACATGGTGGCTCACAACCATCTGCAATGAGATCTGATGCCCTCTTCTGGAGTGCCTGAAGACAGTTACAGTGTACTCATATAAAATAAATAAATAAATCTTTTTTTTTTTTAAAGAATGCCGATATTGCCAAATGTTTGTGTGGTTTAAGTGAGATGATGGTCGCCATTACAGTACACAATACATGTAGCCATGTATAGTAGTAAACTTTAAAGGCCAATCACTTTGTAACATGACACACTACCACTCCCAACCAGATGGAGTCTGTCTCTACCTTCATCACCTGGGCTGGCCTTGCCACCTGCTGATACAGCAGAAGGGAGGGCATGAGAGTTACAGAGCAGAGGCAGCTCTCACAGTGACTGGCAATGCCTACTCTTTGTGTTCCTGAGTTGTTGTGCTGGCCAAGAGCCCACGAGGAGGAAACTGAGGCTAGAAAATTGCAGTTGCCAGCCGACACTCAAAACCAATGACTGGCCACACTAGCAGGCTATCCGGGATCTTCCAGTCCAGTGACCCTGAAGCTAACAAACCCACTTCCTGAGTCCTGCATTAGTCAGGGTTCTCTAGAGTCACAGAATTTATGAAATGTCTCTATATATTAAGGGAATTTGTTGTGATGACTTGCAGTCTGCAGTCCAACCCACCCAACAATGGGCAGCTGTGGATCAGAAGTCCAAGAATCTAGCAGTTGCTCAGTCCCACGAGGCTAGTTGTTTCAGCTGGTCTTCTCTAGAAGTAGATTCCAACAGATGTGCAGGCAAGTAAATGTAAGCAGGTGAAGAAGAGTGAATTTTCCTTCTTCCAATGTCCTTATGGAGGTCTCAGCAGAAGGTGTGGCCCGGATTAAAGCTGTGTACCACCACACCTAGATCTAGGACTTGTTTTGTCCCAGGCTGACCTTGAACTCAGAGATCTCCTTGCCTCAGTCTCCTGAGATTAAGAGCATGAACTACTTTGCCTGGGTCTAAACTTTTCATGGCCACTATGTCTCAAGATCTCCATGCCAAGATCCAGGTCAGAAACTTGTGTCTTCCAGCCTCAAGATCTGGATCACAGGTGAGCCCTCCAATTCTGGATTGTAGCACATCCATGTTTACTGTAGCACTATTCTCAGGACCCAAGGAGAAACAACTGAGGTGTCCATCAGCAGATGAAGAAACACAACAGACACACACAGTGGAGTTCTACTCGGCCGTAAAAAAGAACAAAATTATACCATCTGCGGGATATGGGTTGGACTAGAAACTCTTGTGCGGTGTAAGGCACATTCAGAAAGACAGATCTTGCATGTTTTCTCATGTGTGACATCAACATTTTTTTGTTTTGTTTTGTTTTGTTCAATGTATATGACATAACAGCAGAAGGAGAGGACAAGACTGCTTAAGGAGAGGGACTAATTTCCAAAGGGAAAAAAACGAGGGTGCTGTGTGGGAAAATAACAAGTATTCCATATTTTATCAAGCATGGACTCTACAATTCATACACAATAAACACTGGAGGGTTTCACTTCCATATCTCCACGGTTGCATCAGTGTACTTGGCTCACATCCCCTCCAGTATCCTTCTCTTCCCCTAGGACCACCCCACCCCCCACCCCAGGCCTAGAAGCAGGACATTTCAGGAGGAATAATGTTTCTAAAACAAAAAGAGAGACAGCCAAGGACTTTACACATTCTTAGGTAGCCTTATCTTCTGCTACTGAAGGGCCATTAAAAGTACTGAAGGCGCGCTGAGCAGTCCGCCTTCACCTAACGCTGGACCTAACTACACTGTTAGCCAACCTGACTCAGCATCCAGCGTGGGACCTGTAAGGTAGTCAAACACAATGATGTGGATTTTGTTCCTGTTTTGTTGCTTGTTGCTAGAGACAGACTCTACATAGAGCTGGCTGTCCTGGAACTCCCTATGAGGACCAGGCTGACCTTGAACTTAACTTTGATCCGACTGTGAGGTTAAAGGTGTGTGCCACCACATCCAACAGATGTGTGTTGGTTTTTTTAACCACTTCATAGCTTAGTGAGTTAATATGCAAGTCGGAGCAGATATCTCATTAATATCACTGTTTAACTACAAATCTCACATTTGAGTTCATTAAACACAGTGAATTGTGCAAAAGAAACTAAGGGTGGCCCACAGCCTCAGTCATGAAGGGCTGTCTGGAAAGCCTGGTCTCTAATTCCAGCTACCTGATAGGCTGAAAAGGAGGATCACAGGTGACCCTGCTTGGGCTACAGGAGATCTATTCTAGGGAGTGGTTTCTGAGACAAGTATTTTGTAACTACAGAAGCTCAGATCCAGGTGACTTCTGAGTAGTCAAAGTCCCCAGCTTTATAAACTAGGGTCAGGCCAATATACAAGTCATATACTGTGCACTGCCTTGTAAAAAGACTATCCAGGAAGAAGATCACATTGCTATTTATCTTGATCATGTGTCCCTTTAGGTCCTGTTAAAGCTATTTCTGGGTTAAGCCCATGAACTTACACCTCACCATACTGACCTTTTCCAGAGCACCCCTGGCTAGCACGGAAGAACTTGATCTGAGATGGCATCAAAAAGTCAAGCCACTAGGTTTTACTGTATGAAGCACAGATGGTTGGTATGTTTACCAAGCCTCTGTAGGTATGGTGTTGCCAATTAAAAACTCAAAAGGAGAAATGTGCCTTGTTTTTATGTGTGAATGTGTGTGCGGAAGCCAGGAGTCAACATCCAGTGTCTTTCTCAATCACTCTCCCTCTTGTTTCCACAGACAGCATCGCCCACTGAAACGAGCTCATCAACTGGCTAGACTAGCTGGCCAGAACTATGCCCCTTCCCCGACTCCTGGCACCCTCGGACCAGGACCCAGCAACGGTCAGGTTCTCTGCTCAGGTCTCCCAGCCCAGGATCCTGAACTGCGTTACAGATTCTTTTTGGCTATCAGAGTTGTACTGAGCAGAGCTTGTAGCAAGAGGAGAGCAGGAGTTTATAGAGCACCTGGCAGCCTTGCTCACACTTCCGTTGCTTTTATGTTGTTTACCACTACATTTAGTTTATGTTGCTGTAGTGTATATGTCTTTTCAAGTTGTCCCAAATCCCTTCTTCTCTGCCCAGCTCCAACTCTGTGACTGAGTCGAGGGCTTTGATATATGCTAGGCAAGCTTACTATCACTAAGCTACATTCTAATTCATCCATCTATCTATCTATCTATCTATAACAGGATCTCATATAACCCATACTAGCCTCAAACTCCTTATGAAGCAGGGACTTCCCTTGAATCTTGATCATCCTGCCCCATCTTTCCAAGGGCTTTGATTATGGGCCACCACCCCTTGTTTCCTTTTACCCACTTTTATTTTGAGATGGAGGTCTTACTAAGTTGCTAAGGCCGGCCTCAAACTTGAGGCTCTTGCCTCAGACTCCCAAGTACCTAAGCTTATATGGTAATGTACCACACCTGCTTGGGAAAACATTTATCTTGGGCCATAGGAAGGCATTATCAAGCTCTCCAAGTCCTCAGTGTCTTAAGGGTTTGTTTCTGAGATGTGAGTCTAGGAGTTGCCAGAACACGCCTCTGCTTAGGAGATGAGTCCTTCCTCCCGACTCCCACTCGATCTCTATCTGGCCCCACAGCACTCTGTTTTTCTACAAACCATCTTTTTTGGTAATACACAGGCTTTCAAATACATGAAAAGTGGGCTTGGAGAGATGGCTCAGTCAGGAGGGTCTGAGTGAACTTGGATCTCAGGCCTCCCCGGTAAGATGGCTCCCACCTACAGAGATAAAAGGATCCCAGAGGCTTTCTAGCCAGCTAGTTCAGCCAAACACTGAGCTCCAGTTTCAAGTGGATGATGCTGTCTTTAAAACAAGGGTGGAAAGTGCCAGTAGGCATGATAGAGCCCATGCCTTTAATCCTAGCCTTTGGAAGCAGACAGATCTCTCTGTGAGTTCCAGGCCAGCCTGGTCTACAATAGTGAGTTCTAGGACAGCTGGAGCTTCATAGTGAGACCCTGTCTTGAAGGCAAGCAAACAAACAAGGTGGAGAGTGATTGGTAAAAACATGAATGTGGACTCCTGGGCGCACGCATGTACGCACACACTCAAACATGCCCACGAATGCACACGCATTAACAGCTGGCCAGTGGTGGCACAGTCCTTTAATCCCAGCACTTGGGAGGCAGAAGCAGGCAGATCTCTGATCTCCAGGCCAGCCTGCTCTACAGAGTGAGTTCCAGGATAGCCAAGGCTACACAGAGAAACCCAGTCTGAGGGAAGGGGGGGGGAAGAAAAAGACAAAAGAAAGGGAGGGAGGGAGGGAGGGAAGCAGGCAAATTAATTATAAAACATGATGAAATTCTTAAATGTCCCAATATTTTTACATATATTAGAGCAAGCATGTTAATAAAGCAAGACTAGTTTTTAAAACTATATTCCTAAAATGAAACACTGTTACATGGCTTTTAAATATTAATGAAAAAATAAATTAAAAAGCATCAATTAAAATTCCTTCTTGCTGCCAGTCTATCAAATTAATACACACCAAGACAGAAGACATTATCAGCGCTCAAGATATGCTTTTCTTTCTCTCTGTAGGACTGGGGGTTCAGCACAGAGCCTCTCAGAGCTGTCTCCCCTACTATGTGTATCCTCAGCCCCTCAAAATGCATCTCTCAATGGATTTTTAAGTATGCTTGAAGAGAACTCAATAAAATGAGCCTGACCAAGATACTTTCTCCTTATGCCCCCAAACTGAAAGTTAAATTAAAGCCAATACAGAAAACTCATCAGCATATAGTTGTCTCTAGAATCTGGGATCCAAAACAGGGCCCACAGGAGTAGCTGGGCAGATACCCAAAGTTGAAGGATATAATATTAATGAAACCTGGATTGAAAGCATTGGACAAATACCAGACAGATAAAAAAAAGGGGGGGGGTGACATTAAACACCTAAAAAATATCATCTGCAGTCAAAAAGGTACATCAGGAACCCAGATGGTTCAAAAGGAGGATCCAACTAGGTCAGATGTCAATGGCAAAACCTAGCAGTAACTAAGCAACATGCTCTGATACCTGTGTACTTTCTTCCATAGGCTTTGTTTTACCTGGTGGTGGGTGGGAGTCGGATGTTAATTATTTCGGGAAAAAAAAGGGAAATCAAAAGCCTGAAGAATAGTCTCTGCCCTTGGCTAACTTCCAGGGCACACAGCAGAAGTAGCGCCTGACACTGGTTGATCATGGACCATAGAATAGACCTCTGAGGAAGTCTTGATAGCTTAAAGAGAGTAAGAACACGGTTCCAATTCTTGGTGAGGCAAGCAGCCAACTTCTTACTGAGCACAACCAGCAAGTGAGGCTGAGGAGCAACGCACGCAATGCACCCCCTGAGTTTTGCTCAGACTGTCTCCAAGCCAGGAAGTGTGAGCGCCCTGCTCCTCCTTTCCGCATCTGAGTCCCTGCGCTCCCCTGCGCTCCCCGCGCTCCCCCGCGCGGCCCACAGAAGTGGACATGACCTAAATCCATCAGCTATTTTGTTCTGGCCCATTTGTTTCCCCACAAACTCTACAAAGAAAGAGCTACTGCTCCAGAGAAATCTGCTTTGAAATCCAAATGCGACTTCCTTTCCACACTTAGTCCCCCTCACCCTTCAAAAGCAATTGCTTGGCTTTGCGGTGAACGACCAAGTGGGAAGTCCCTGTCTGCATCTGCCCCATGCAGCTGCCTTTTGGCTCTATGAGTCGCATACCCTCATGCGCCCAGACAGGTCCCACACTCCCTTCTGCCCACCGACAGATCCAGATAGCCCTCAATCAGCCCCTCCAGTACCTCTGGGTCACCCCACCCTACCCGACTTGGCTTTCCACTGATTAAACAAACCGTGGACTAGAGGTTAGGAGTTTTCTAAAAAGCACCAACTAGAAGCAGAGCAAGAATAAAACCTTGTTTAGACACTCATATACTTGTGTTCTGGGTCTCCTGGCCCAGTAGTGTTTGGGACACTGCTTCTGACAGGTCTAGGAGTGGTCCCATCATTCCATAGCTTCTTTCTCCCGTGGCTTAAGGCCTGGACAGATGTGCGGCTACCCTCAGGAACTACTTTCAAGAACACTGGCCTGTTACACTGCCTTACAAGCTCTTTATGTACCCACAGGATTACCTCTTCCTAAAGACACACATGTTATCTGAGCAAAGAAACCTCATTTTTTTTTTGTTTGTTTGTTTGTTTTTCACTCCGTAGACCAGGCTGGCCTCGAACTCAGAAATCCACCTGCCTCTGCCTCCCAAGTGATGGGATTAAAGGCATGCTCTACCACTGCCCTGCAAGAAACCTTCTTTTCTAGTGCTACTTTATCTCCACTTCTGGGATCTGCTGGGATCTCCAAGGCCTTTGAAGGAACAACAGGCCTCAGAGCAGCAGGGCTCCATTTCATGCTTAGGTGAGCCACCTTTCATGCTTAAGAGAAAACATTGCCAAAGTGCTTTGGGCTTCTTTATGAAATTGCCTCACTGTCCTGATAGGATGTGCTCCTAATAAATAGTTACATGTGTCGGTGAATACAGTTGTCCTTACCATCCAGTTCAAGTCTGTTTGCCATCCCAAGGACAAATGAGATGTCCACCTCCCATACAGCTCTCCTTTTCCCCCTCACAGGGCAAGTGGAAGCAGGGATAGTACCAGGCAGCCATCTGCACTTGGTGGGATCCCTACCTTGCTCAAGGATGACGCCACAGGCCATCCAATATAACTCACATAACTCTACCTTTCAGGCAGCCCCTGTTGTACATGTGGCCACTACTCTAATTAGCTCACTATCTTCCTTAAAAGGAAAACTGTAGAAAAACACTTTTATGTATCTCAGTGGAGACTAACCCTTGGTAGCAAAAATCAACTGAATCAACACCTTTCTGTATCTCTGTAGACTAACCCCGGATAGCAAAGATCAACTGAATCTTTAATCCGTAAAATAGAATATTAACTTGGAAGCAGGTCGGAGGGAGATTTGAGGTCTGAAGGGTTTATGAACTAAACTGCATGGTGTCCTCTAATAAACAAGGCTTTGAGAGGACACAGGCGTGCCAGGCCTCCTTTAGAGCACCAAGGGAGGGAGAGGGAACAGGTCTGGTGACTCTAATATAGCTGCCCTTGATGGTAAGGAACAATAAATTCTCAAAGAGTGACAGAGCAACCTCAAGACTCTTCCACTTCCTCTTTGCACCCAGCCCCTTTTCTGCTTCCCTTCAGAAATCCAGGCTCCTTTGCTCCATTGGTTATGTTAGTCTGGGAAGGTGGCCATCCCTTCTTGTAGGGCACTTCTGCCTTCCCACTCCTTTGCAGGGAGTGTCCTTACCCAGCTTAGCACAGTAGGACTTCTCAGAGCTCAGTGGTCACCTCACAGGCTTCTCTTGATAGTCCAATGGAGAAGATTTCAGCAAATGATGCAACGCTGGGCCAACTCTAGCATCCTTACTCTGTGTGCCCGAGCCCGGCAGTGGTGGCGAACGCCTTTAATCCCAGCACTTGGGAGGCGGAGGCAGAGGCAGGCGGATTTCTGAGTTCGAGGCCAGCCTGGTCTACAGAGTGAGTTCCAGGACAGCCAGGGCTACACAGAGAAACCCTGTCTCAAAAAAAAACAAAACCAAACAACCAAACAACCAAAACCAGAAAACTCTTAGCAAACATTCATCATCTCTGGTGATTGACAAAGCCTCTGACAACTGTCATCCCTAGTCACTTCCAAGTGAATAGAGGACTTTGGTGGCAAGAGCCATAGTGATGAAGGCTTTTACTGGAAGGAGCAGAAACAGGAAGCTAATAATAATGACTAAGCAACTGGGGCAAAGGCATCCAGCCCAGACAGATAAACTCATGAAAGATGGCACCAAGATGCACACTGGACGGAGGCAGTATGGTGAAGGAGGAGATGCAGGGATCCAGAGAAAATAAATTCTCGGGATCATCACACGCCACAGGAGAGGGGAGGCTCCACAACTGGCCTCAAGTTTTCTGACAATTCGGTACACATGTCTTATTTCATTTCATCCATACGAGTTAAGGAAAATAGAAACAAAGAGAAAAGATCTTTAACCTGATGGAACACGGGAAGTGTGATTCCTGAATATATTGACTTAGAAACTACTTATAAATGTCCCAAGCATTTCACCTTAAAACATCCCCATCCTAAATCCGTTTTTATTTTTCAATTATCTGACTATGTAAAGGTCTTACTAAATACAATGACAGACAAGGCTACTATAAACATTAATTCCCACCATCCACACAAACTCATCCACATTGCCTCTAAACTGGTGTCTGAATTATTTTAAATTTCAAAGACTACTTTTTAATATTTTGCAATTTTACATACACATGCCCACTGGCTGGCAAATGCTTACAAATAAAACAAAACAAAAACAAAAACAAAGGCCAGCAAGTTACTCTTAAATGAACTTAACTCAAAACCACTTTCACAGAGGCTGCCTTACCATCTTGGGAAGGTGGAAAAATATAATACTGGCATTAGAGACCCCATTTCCTGCCAGGTAAATAAAGGCACTTAGTTTAATCAACTTGCCAGGGGGTTACAGTGGCTGGAAAAAGAAACCAATTCTCCCTCCACTAGACTTCAGCACACGGGTGACTAAAAATGGGACCCACTGGAGAGTCGTGGGAGATAAATAAAGGCTACTTGTTTTAGAAAAAGGATAGGGAGGAGGGGGATGCCACTTGATGCTCCCGACTGTGAGTCGGTCTCTCGCAAGAAAGCGTCCCCCGCAGGCCCAAAGGTTGCACCCACCCGCTACAGGCTCAGACCCCTTGGATGCCGCTAGCCAAGCAGAAAAGCCTGGGACCGGACCAAGCTGCCTGGGAGAACCGAGTGGACCTCGGGCCGGAGTGGGGGCCGCGGGCCCGAGATATCATCTGCTCCAAGCCAAGCAGAGCGGGGCCGGCGGCAGGAAGGATGCTGCGCCGCCGCACACCTGCGGGAGCCTCCCGCGCGCTCCCACCCGTCTCTGGCGCCCGAGCTCGGCCGCGCTAGGCCGGTGCGACGCGGCGCCGTGCCCGAGGCTGCGCTGGGCGAGGCCGCCCTCCTCCCGGATCCCGTCCAAACGGCGTCACCTGTGCCGAGTCCCGGGACGACTCCCGCGGGTGACGGCTGCGCGGGACCAGGAGCGCGCAGCGGGGCTCACAGACGCCTGGTCATCCAGCCCGGCCCAAGGGCTGCGCCGGCCAGAGCCACGCGCGAGATGCTCGCGGGAAGTCGGGGGAGCCTGGAGGAGCTGTCGCCGAAGCTCGCGCCGCCGCCGCGCCCGCCTGGACTGCGGGCTCGGGTTACCGCAGAGCGGCTCCTTAAAGGGGCCGCGGCCGCTCGGACTGGGCTGGAGCTCGCCGAGGCTCCGACCCCAGGCCAGAGTGGGCGGGGCCCGGAGGCCGCGCGTGGGGCCCACCTCCGGGCGCTGGAACTTGGATCTCGGCGGGGGCTCGGAGTCGCTAGCTTAGGGGGTGGGCCGAGATAGAACCGAGGGCTCACACCTCGGCCCGGGTGCAGTGTGCGGTTCGCGGGTTTTCCCAGCAAGTGACAGCCCTCACGAGTGGGGAGAAGTATGTGAGTCCGCCCCCTCAGCGGTCAGCGCTCCAGCTCGCCACGTAACCAAAACCCCTTTTCAAAGGTGAATTCTGTTTTATATGCCTAAACGCTGTGCAAAAGATCGACTTTGTTTGCTTTATCGAGGAAAGGAAAGGGCAACTGATTCTTTTTTTTTTTTTTTTTTTTTTTTTCTGCCACGTCTGACACGGCCAAAGTCCGAGCTCCGCCCCGTTCTAGTTTGGGGCTGCAGGTGCGCGCCAAGCCGGCTAGAAGGCACCAAGCCGGCTAGTGTGTGGAAGAGGCGTGAGGTCTCAGAGCAGCCTCTTCCCAAAACCCTGGAAAACACCCATGAAGGACAGCAAGCAGTCAGAGTGTAACTCCTGCCTAACATGTCCAAGGCCCTGGATTCGATTTCCACGTAACAAAAACGGGTACACTAGCAATCCATCTACATCCGGGACCCCTCTGCGGTCAGGATGTTTAAATAGGACTAGACTGTTTTGGTTTTGTTTTGTTTTGTTTTTTATACTGGCTGAGTATCCCAAATTTACAATTCTATAAACTCTGCTTTCCGACCTGCTGTATTAACCAGATAGAATTACCTGGAATAAAACTAAATAATGCAAAGGTACACACAAGCTATATAATTCGGGAAAAAAAAAGTCACAAATCCTATTTTTGAAAATAGGTAAATTCTACATAAATCGAATCACTTGGACATCCACCATTAATGACATAGGGCAGCTGTTTGTGAGAAATACCTTCCAATAAAGCATACATATTTGGCCTAATATGTATACACACAGGAACACATCTGCTGCCGATTTAGGCCAGAAAATGTGCACATAATCTCACACCTCATCTGTATTTATATTCAACATGGAAAGCAATAGAACTGAAATCCTATTTATTAGAATTTGGAGTTCTTTTTAGCAGAACTGTCTTCAGCTAACTGAACTAACCGAGCTCACTGAAGCTCACTTCTTCATCTACTGAAATGGAACAAGTCAATTATTCCTGAAAGCCCAAGTTTTGCCCAAGAGTCTCGTCATTCCAGGGCAGCAGTTCGATGGCCACACCTGTCTAGTCACAGATATGTCACAACCTGCATAGCCCCTGGTTGTTTTGCTTGGCTGCATAGCTGCTTCTTGTACTCGGGTACTCATCTCATAACTGTGTGGGCATGTGATGGTTAGTTCAGACAGGACAAATGTCACAGTGCTGTCTCAGGACTGTCATCTGCAGGCACTTATCCTAGCTCATCACGGTTGATCAGTTGCTCTGTTCTCTCCTTAACATCTATAATTCTCTGACTCCAACAAGGCAAGTGAACCTATGGAAAGACACTATGGAAATATGGATGTCTCAGTATTCCTTCATAGGCCTCATAAATGCATCACCAAACTGCAAGAGTGTGTTGAGATTACATAGTGACGTTATCAAGGACAAAGACTGAGATCTGAAAACACTAGTTGAATTCCAAAACTGACTTTTCTCCCCTGCCACCAGTCTCAGCTAGCCCAGGCTGACATCTAACTCATGTAAGATGCACCAAAATACATGCCCAGATTGAATGTTAAATTTTAGTCTAATAGAAAAGGTGATTTTAGGCGAGAATATACCTACTTTTTATTTTCTGAACTTCTTTAGACAGGTCATCTCAATTATTCACTTTTAAATCTTAGTTAATCTTAACAAAACTCCCTCAATAGTCTGTGTTTACTGTATGAAGTCCTGCATCTTGAATGTGTCGTAGAAAAAGCTAAATCGCACTTTTTATGTTTTTAAATCATAGAAACAGCTCAAGAGAAGTAAAAATATTTATTCATCTACTCTTAAAGGCTAGATAGATGACTCAGCAGTTCAGAGTACTGGCGGCTCTTCCAGAGGCCCTGGACTCAATTCCCAGCACCCACATGGTGGCTCATGACCATCTATAAAGGGGTCTGATGTTCGCTTCTGGTATGCAGGTGTACATGCAGCAGAGTACTCATATACATAAAATATATACATTAATAAAAATTAAAAATTAAATAAAAACTCTCTTAAATGATGCAAATTTCCCCGATGCTATCTGAGTCCTCAGTTGTTCTATACCTCATTCAAGGCAAAGTGTCTGAACTGCACTCAGAGCTTGTTGATATAACTCGTTCTAAGCAGCTGGCTTGCTTCGGGGTCCCTGCTCTGTATCTCTGGGGCAGTCTGCCCATGCCCGCTTTTGCATTTATACCTGCTCAGGAGATCCAAAGTCTGGTCTCCATGCTTGTACACCAAGCGCCTGATTCACTCAGCCAGATCTCCAGCCTCCTTCTCAGTAAACATTCTATACATTTGATCCATGGTTGTCCATTTCCCCTAAGTTCTCATCTCTTCTTCTAGCCTGGGACTCTCTGAGTACAGGGACTATTGCTTACCTACCCCAGCCTAGTATAAACTAGTATTTAATAGATGCTGGCTGATTGGCTGATGGATATATTCATGAATGGACACATTGGTCTCATGGGACTTATGATAAGTGATAGCGTGCCCAGTAGTATTGCCCAATTGTTCATAGTGAGTGTAGTCTGCTTTATATCTTCTTTTTCACAGTAACAACCTCACACATGGTAGCCAAGTGCTCTTCCCCCGAGTGACAGCCCCAACTCTTTTGACTTTATTTTGAGACTGGATCTCACAAGGTTACCCAGGAAAGTAGTCTTTAGCTCATTCTATAGTACAACCTAGAAACTGTGTTTCTTCTGTTTCAGTCCCCCAAAGAGCCGGGAGACCATACTACCAGGCCTGGCTTTCTTTCCAAAACTGTTGGTGCTTATTGCTTCAATTTAATTCCCACAGTAGCTCAGTCAGGTTTTCTCTCCGTGAAATTTATTTTAAAAGTTATTCAAGATTATCCTCATTATTTTTCAGATAAAGTAACTGAGGTTGAGGGTAATGGCATAAAATTCTTCAAGTCACATGACTAGTAAAAAATTTAAAAACTGGCATTGTTGTGCCAGTTAAAGTCAGAGGGCAACTTGCAGGAGTTGCTAGAGGTAGGACTGAGCAGTTCATGCCTTCAGTGATCTGATAGGCAGATTGGTCCTGAGTTCAATCCCCAGCACTGCACTTGGCTATAATCCCAGCACTTGGCAGGTGGATTAAGAAATTCAAGGTCGAGGGGCAGCGGTGGCGCACGCCCTTAATCCCAGCACTCCAGAGGACATTTGGATTTCTGAGTTCGAGGCCAGCCTGGTCTACGGAGTGAGTTCCAGGACAGCCAGGGCTACACAGAGAAACCCTGTTCGGAAAAAAGAAAAAAAAAAAAAGTTCAAGGTCACCCTCCACTATATGGTGAATTTAAGACTAGGACACCTTGCAGGAGTCAGTTCTCTCCTTTTACCATGTGGGTCCCGGGGACTGAACTTGAGTTGTCAGACCTGGCAGCAAATGCTGCCACTCACTCAGCTGTCTCTTTCTCACTGGCCCCCAACAGTTGACTTTTCTGAGGTGGATGGACTAGAGACATGGTGACTCCTTAGAAGGGAAAGATAGAGAATGAGGAACATGGTTTACCACCATGCCACCTTGAATGCACCCCATCTCATCTGATCCTGGAAGTTGAGCAGTATTAGGCCTGGTTAGTATGTGGGTAGAAAGCTGAAGAGGGTGGAGAAGAGACACAGGCATTATATATTTTACTACTTTGGATCTGGGAAAATATAGCAGTATACCAGAAATGTAGATCTGGAGCTCAAGAGAACTTTCACTGGCTATTGTATGGTGGAGTTGATATCAGATACATTCTGGGAGCACAGGGAGAAAGCTAAGACAGGTTAAGGTAAGGGTGAGATAAAGTTAGCCTTGGCTGAGGTCATCACCTGGATTAGGAAGAAATGAACTGAGGTTAAAGGTTAATTGCAAAATACTGTTAAGAGTCAAAGTAGAAAAGCATAGATGTTCTTGGTGCCTAGAAGCCACTTTAAAATGAAAAGCCCTCGGGCTTGGGAATTGTGGTAAGAGTTGAGACACAAGAGCTGAAGGTAGATCAAGTAGAACATTTGTGTTATTTGTGTGTGTACGTGCCCATTACCCCTGTGTGTAGGTGTGTTCACCTGTGTATGCATATGGGGTCAGAGGTCAGGTTGCTCTTGCTTATCTTTACTGCTCTCTGCCTCACTTCTTTTTTCAGACAGTGTCTCTTATTGAACAGGAGCTTGCCTTAAAATTAAATAAAATTAAAATTGCAGATAAAATTAAAAGAATAGATAACATAAAGATCCCTTAGTGTTCAATATAACCAATTTTAAAAAAGACTCTTTCTAAGAATCATTATTGGGATGATTCAGGCTTTCAAACATAATGGGAATGTCTAGGAAGATAAAGTCAGAGAGGAACTGTAGGAACTTTGGAGGTATAGGTATTTCAACACCACTGGGAGAACAGGAAATAGACTCTATTTTTCCAGACTGTGTGCTTTCTGTGTACTCCTGAAGAGGTGCCAAGTTGGCGCTTCAGCAAAATGGGGGTCAAAGTGACATGTTTGGGTGTTGGAGGATGTTACTCATGGGTATTTGATGAATATGTTAAAATCTGGATAGCCATTTAGGTTAGATACATGTTCTAAAAGGCCAAAAAAGGCCAGGCCAGTTATTAACACACACACACACACACACACACCCCACAAGGCATTCAAGAAAAATGTTATGCTCAGTACTTGACTTGGCAATGAGTTCTGTTCACCTGGTCAGGATGATGTAAACCCTAATTACTGTTTATTGATTGTGATGAGGCTAATTTGGGAGCAAGGGTGGGACAGGTGTTGGGGGAAAGAGCTAGATCCTCAAATACTGTGACGTCAGTCAATGTCTAGAGCTGAAAATCAAGAAATGTAGAATAATATTAGAAAATAAGGAATAGCCAGTAGGGTTTGAGGAATGTGGCTGAGGACAGGTGAGAAGTGGGCAGGCCATGGATTTTACTTAAAGCTTTAAGAGCCATTTAACAATGTCATATATGAAATTTCAGATAAATTTTAAGTGGCACATTCATATATATATATTTTATATATATATAATATATATAT
This sequence comes from Rhynchomys soricoides, assembly GCA_019843965.1. Taxonomy (NCBI): domain Eukaryota; kingdom Metazoa; phylum Chordata; class Mammalia; order Rodentia; family Muridae; genus Rhynchomys; species Rhynchomys soricoides. The sequence goes on along the minus strand of JADRCH010000245.1, from coordinate 3,865,905 downwards.
ATATGAAATTTATTAAAAATAAACTGTAAACAAAGGCAATACACATATATTCATGGAGAAAAACATAATGAAAGCACAAAGAACTCAAAACTTATCCAGAATTTGGCCCCTACAGGGATATCATTTCTTAATTTAATATCTTCAAAAATTTCCCCCTAAAACACAGTTGAAAGTAATTTTAAATAAATACTTATAACATCTTTGATATACTAAAACTCCTGGCACAGTTATTTATTTTGTTACTAACTGAACCACAGCCCCAAGCCCGGCCCAAACCCAGGACAAACCCATGTCCCACAAGCATCCACTCCTCCACATGCGAGTGCACACATGCACATGCAAAGACTAAGAAGAGAAATCCGCAGAATAGTTTGTGTTGAACCTAAAAGGACGACCAGAGCATCACTAAGGAAGGAGAGTGTACTCAAAGTTTTTGTGCTAGAATAATACATGTGAGTCTTAATTGCACAGGAGCTGAATAATGACTGTTTATTCTGAGTACTTACAGTGTGTCCAGCAACAGTAAGACATCATATTACCCTATTTTATAAATGAAAAGCTAAAAACAGAAAGAAATCATGTGGCTTACAGAAGCCAAGCAACATGTTACCATTTCTGAGGAAACAGATACCCATTTCTCAACAGGAGAATAAAAACAGTGAAAGGTTAGATCTCAGAGGAGAAAATAGTTGGAACTTTGATGGTTAGCCAGATGTGAAGAAACGAGTCTCCAGAAAGAAGAGGAATGTGTAAACCTGCAGAAGCATGGAGGGACTCGGCATGTCCCCAAGAACCCCCAGAACTAGGAATATATAACATACACTTATAGAAACAGCAAAGCAGAAGCCAAGGCCACTAAGGCCCTGAGAGATTATGAAAAATAAATTATGTCACACTAAATTATGTAGACTCTGCTCGGAAGAAGACAAGACGGTGAGGATTTTAAGCAACAGAATGAGGAGATCAAAGCCTGAGAAAGAGGAGGCAGGGCACCCTGCTATGAGGCAGCAAGGGCTTAGGTGACAAGCTGACATGCTGATGACCTTAGAAAAGAGAACCTTCAAGTCAGTTTCCTCGGCTACACATGCCTATAATAATTAGATTTATTATAGGGACCAGAGAACTGAGGCTAGTGTCTGATGCTGTAATTCTACAAATGATGGGGTTGTACTAACTTGTTTATTGATGTTACTATTGTGATATAAATAATACCAAGACCCAGTTTTGATCTTCTTGAAGGAAGGACATATTAAATACACTCACTGGTGTTGTTTTACTTATGTCGTTTAAAAATGAAACCAGTGCTAGGTTTGATTTGTTCAGCCACTGTGGGTCAACCTGCATCGAAGTCAAAGCTTCAGAACCACAAAGCTGATATTAGGATGTTAAGGGTTCATTTATCCAAATAGATCTTTCAACCTACTCTATGTCTTGTGCTGTATTGTTGTACACACCCAAGTATGTGAAAACACACACACAAGTTAAAACTCCTTTTAGGAGTCTACAGTTCAATTCATTTGGTTGTTTCCTCCTCAGTTCTTACCTTTTCTTCTTTAAACATTTATACAGGTCTCCCTGTATAGCTCTAGCCCAGAACTCACTGTGTAGACCAGGCTGGCCTTGAATTCTGAAGTGCTGAGATGTAAGACATGAACCACCATGCTTGGCCCCTGACCTTTTCTCTCATTTACAACACACACTTAGCTGTTTACAACTGTGATCTTGGTTCCTTTGGCCTAAATGCCAAGGACTTATCTCAAGATCAAAGAAAAATGTGTTTAAATGTGATTCAAGTCACACATACTCGGTAATAGTCCATGCACCTGGGTACAAAGAGAACTAAAGGAGTATATATTATTGTTTATTGCTGTCTGATAAGCTATCATAAACTTAGTGGCTTCAAACAACTACCAATTCTGCGAGTCCGTAATGGACTGGACTTGGGAGATTTTTCCTGTTTTCAAATGGACTCAAGCATGCATTGACAACTCCCAAACTCACTGGGACTTGATGGTCCAAGATGGTCTTTCAGGTGATCAGGACCAGTTCCTTCAGATGCTGTGGGCCCTTCCACAGAGAGCCGATGCTTACTTCGTTATTTTGCCCTCACCATCTTGAAGTTCTTAATAGTTTTGAAACAAGGGATCCATGAGTCAGGCAACTTCTGCTGCTGACTCATCTGGTAGCTGCTGTTGGGTTCAGTTGGGCATCTTTCTCCATGTCACCTCCCATCCTGCAGAGGCTCACCCAAGTTTCTTTCCATGACAGCAGGAGCTTTTCAAGAGAGTGGAAGCAGAGTCCCCAAAGGTCTAGTGCAGAATTTCTATACTGTTGCTTTTGCTACATTGCCCAGCCTCCTGGTCAACCTAGCTACAAGGAGGTGGAAACCTGAATCCCATTTCTTGCTAAGTAAGAAAAGCCATTTGCAAAGGGAAATATGAAGACAGATGGACAGAGTTTGTGACCACTTATTGGAAAATAAGGAAAGGTACACATTTTTTGGAGAAAGAAAATAATCTCAATTTGGGACATGTTGTAGTTGAGGTCTCTCCTTTGGTAAGTCTAGGCATCTAGGCAAAGCACCCCAGCATCTACAGTATGATATAGAACATAAAAGGGAATCCTGCTAGGGTGTTTACATTCAGTAACTGTCTTCATGAAGAATGTAGGGTTTTGAATAAACAAATGCACACTCCCACAAATGTATCATAAATTAAAGGCTAACAGGGGCTGAAGAGATGGCTCAGCGGTTATGAGCACTGACTGCTCTTCCAGAGGTCCTGAGTTCAATTCCCAGTAACCGCATGGTGGCTCACAACCACCCAGAAGAGGGATCCTATGCCCTCTTCTGATGTATCTGGAGTGTATTCATATACATAAAATAAATAAATCTTTTAAAAAGAAAAAGAAAAAATGCTAAAGGCTAACAAAGAGGTCCAGCCAATCTCTCAGATCAACCAATATTTAAATGAATTCTTCCTTCACATATTTCATCTTTATCTCCAAGGGAGACTGTCTGTGGTCCTGATCTACTCTATGGATAGCTCTAATATTTCTGGGATTGTGCAGCCTTTTCTGTATATACATATAAGATTACTGACAGTCTTAGGGTGACCATTGGTATGACTGAAACACCGTGACTAAAGCAACTTGGAAAGGAAAGAGTTTATTTCAGCTTATACTTCCAGATAACAGTCCATCACTGAGGGAAGTCAGGGCAGGAACTCAAACAGGGCAGGAACCTGGAGGCAGGAGCTGATGCAGAGGCCATGGAGGGGTGCTGCTTACTGGCTTGCTCCTTATGGCTTGCCTTTTTATAGAACCCAGGACCACCAGCCCAGGGATGGCATCACCCACAATGGGCTGGGACTCCCCCCCCCCAAATCAGTCATTAATTTTAAAAATGCCTATAGAGTGCACACTAGTGTTATGTCAACTTTAAGCAAACTGAAGTCATCTGAGAGGAGGGAACCTCAATTAAGAAAATGAGATTGGGTTGTTGGCAAGCCTGTAGAGCATTTCCTTAATTAGTGATTGGAGGGGGAAGGCTCAGTTCAGTGTAGGTGGTGGTGCCATCCCTGGGCTGATGGTCCTAGGTTCTATAAGAAAGAAGGCTGAGCAAGCCAGGAGAAGTAAGCCAGTAAGCAGCACCCCTCCATGGCCTCAGTGTCAACTCCTGCCTCTAGGTTTCTGCTCTGTTTGAATTCCTGTCTTGGCTTTGAGCAGTTAACAGTGATAAGGAAGCATAAACCTAATAAGCCCTTTCCTTTCCAAATGGCTTTGGTCACTGTGTTTCATCACAGCAATAGAAACTAGGACACAGCCAGATCTTAAGGAGGCTTGAGGTTCCCTCCTTTCAGACAACTCTAACTTTTGTCAAGGTGACATAAAACTAGCCAGCACACTTATGAAATGAGAACTGATAGACAGAAAGAAAATTACTCATTCCTCTCCCCCAACCCAATATGCAAGTGTAGAATAGGAATAGAATCAATCAAAATAAAGACTTGATTTTTTAAATTGAGAAATAAATTTTAATATTTTAAAACACAGTAGTTTTAAGTATTTTATTTTGTTTTTTGTGGATTTTTTTTCCCGTCCCAAAGACTATCCCTTGGGCATGCTAAGAGAACTGAGAGGCTACCCTGGACTCAGTGTCTCTCTGACCTTCCCCATTACCCTGCTCTCATCACTGGGTGAGATTGTGAAAAAGTTCAGTTGTTTACTTAACCAGATCTGCCCCCAAAAGAACATCCTGCTTTCTGTCTTCTTGCCTAAACTCCCTTAACTAGAAAATATTAAATTCATCTCACAGGAAGAAAAGCTAGAACCCAGATGAACAACAGTGTTCCAAGCCATGTCTGTTTCTGGCCTTGTTCATTTGTAATAAAAATAAATTACTGTCTATTGCCTATATCCTCCCGCCCTGTTCCCATGAAGAGAGTATATAAAATGCCATGTTTCTGTTGGAGGTGGTGGTTGCATAAGACTCTGGGCCTCCAGAGATGACATTCCCACCCAAATTCCCACAGGTCACCTACCACTGCTGAGCAAGATAAATGGCTCCTTTCCTAGAGGATCCATGCAGAGAATGGAAATCAACAAAGACCAGAAATGCCTTAATCTCAGGTCTAGGGAAAAGCCCTACTCATGTAGGGATGGTGTAACAAGGGAACAACTTGGAATGAATAAAAAGCTGCAGGTCAGCAACAGTAAGACCTATCGAGGTCAGGCAGGCTCAACTGGATTCCTGGCTACCTGCTATTCAAAAACCCTAACAGAAGACACATGGAGTCCAATTCTGGTTAAAGTTCATGCTATTTTCTTTTTTCAAAGTGGTAAAAGGGCAGAAACTAGAGTGAGTAAGGAAGATGAGCAAATCTGGGAGGAGCAAAGGAAGGGGGTGTGATCAAAACATGCAAGAACTAACAAAAATGTTCCTTTTGTTGTTCTTGGTTTAAAGGGGGGTGTGGAGCAGGAATCTCTTGTTCTTCTACGAAAAGCCCCAAATGCCTTTTAAGAAAGAAAAAAAAAGCACTCCTCTGGCTAAGCAAAATGCCCTAAGAGAAGAAGGCCAAGGGGAAACAGGAGGCCCTGGTCTCCAGCATCCTAAAGAAGCAGGAGGCTGAAGAGGTGGTGAGTCCTCTGTTTGAGAAAAGGCCTAAGAACTCTGGCACTGGACAGGATATTTTGGCCTGAACGAGACTCACATGCTTTGTCAAATGGCCCAGGTACTGGAGCCTCAGCATCAAAGGGCCATCTTCTATAAGTGGCTCAAAGTACCTCCCACCATTTTTTTAATGAGGAAGATTAGAGATCGGTTTACTGGCCAAGAGTAAGGGCAGAGCTGATAGCCACTGGGTTAAGGAGAGAAGAGGCTAAAACTGATAGAGGAAAGGAAAGTTGAGCTTCTTCTAAAATTTTAGTTACAACAGAGGTTTCATTAAGAAAGGTTTTATAGTTTTTAAATGTTGGTAAGTTAACAAGCCTGTCAACTTTTTCATTAAAAAGTTCTTTTAGACAATAAGAGTGGATTCAAAATGGACAGGGCACCTAATGTTGATACATGTTGGCAGCATATTAAATATGTCACAGTCATGCTGAAAAGCAGACACATTAACTAGAGGGCAAGTGGCTGAAAAGACAAAGACTTGAGTTTAGATCCCAGCACCCATGTAACAAGGCAGGCGTTGTGCCGCGTGCCTGTAACCCAGCACTATAGGAGGCTGAGGCAAAGCAGGCCACTGGGACTTGCTGACTCTCAGCCTGGCCCAAAACTGTGAGCCCAATCCAGGATGCGGAAGAGGCTCGCCTGGAGGAGGCAGGCTGAGCAGGATGAAGAGGGTGCCCAACACCACCTTCTGGCCTCCACAACTGTGTAATACGGGAGTGCAGCACGCGTGTGTGCATGCATGCACACACATACAGTCTTAAAGCAGTAAGCTCTATTTAGTCATGTTGTTATGTTAAGTATACAAACTATTTACACAAAAGTTTCAAGAGGAAATGACACTGACCTTTAAGCAGCACTTCTGAAAATTCCATTTTTCTGATCCCTTTTTCTTTTCTGGAAAATATTTGCTGTATTAAGTCCCTTCCCCACTTACCACTATATTCTGAAGCCACTAGATGGCCACAAAACAAACGGAAAATCAAAGCAAGGTACCAATGGTATTCATTTAGCACGGTAAAGTCTCCTCACTTACAGAACGGAATAATGACATTACTTACATTCATAAGACAGCTGCAGGAGGTAGTCGGAAGAGGGATGGTGTGATCAGTATCTCGGATCACGTATACACACAGATTTCACGGGAAGACTACTGCAGTTTTTCTTTGCATTAAAAAGAGTTGCATTGAAAGTTAATAATTAGTGAAATAGGAATGAAGATGAAATGTATGTTCCTGTCGATGACAAAAGGCTCTGAGGCAGCAGAAAGGAAGTTTTACAAAATGAGGATTTGGGGGGGCAGCATAAGGAAGGGGCAGGGACTCGGGGAGATGCCAAGAGAGATTTTCTGAATGGAGGACTGGGAAGGTAAGAAAATTAGCTCGATGAATTTCCAAGATAAGGAGTGTTTAGTGAAGAAAACCTTTTTTTTTAAAAAACTTTATTTATTGATCAAAACCTATTCTGACAATGTTGAAAGTTGAAGTCATTCTTGTGATTATCATTTTTAAAATGTTGCAGGTTTTTTCCCCTGATAGCCTAGAAATGTATTTGCGTGTTTTGTGGTTGTTGTTTTTCTGGTGTGTTGGTGGTGGAGGTGGGAGTAGTATTTTAAAAAGTCTGAAGTGGTCCAGGAGAGTCTTGAACTTGCGATCTTCCCCCTTCCAACTCCTACACGTTGAGATTAGAGGTATGTGCTACCTACCACACCTCTATTGTACATTTTTGTTGTTTTGAGATAAGAGTCTCACTCCATAGCACAAGATAGTCTCTAATTCATGATGAACCTCCTGCCTCAGCTTCCTGAGTGTCAGGATGTATATATACTATGATGCCTAGCTTGAAAAAGCTAGGCATCAATTCTTTACTGAAGTGTTAAACAATGTTTAAAAGAACAAAAACAAACAAATAAAAAACCCTTCTTCTGGGCTTAGGATGTAGCTCAGTTAGTAGAAGCTTTCCTAGCATTCAGGAGATCCTAAGTCTGATCCCTGTCACACAAATATAACCCCAGCACTTGGTAGGTGAAGGCGAGAAGATCAGAAATTCAAAGCCGTCCTCAGCTACATAGTAAGTCTGAGGTCAATCTGGGCTATATGAGACCCTGTCTCCAGGAAAAAAAAAAAAGTCTATTCTTTTTAAATTTTATAAGTGAAAAGTCATGTATAGTAAGTAATAGCATATTTCTATCTTGCTTTGTTTAATTTATACCATAATAGCTTACATAAACTATAATAGTTTTAGTGACATCATAGATGACAAATAAATAAATAAAACTCAAAGAATATAGAATTAGACTGGGGAGAATTGACTCCTGACTCTACGGACTCTTGGCTCTGTAACTCAGAGAAAATGGCATGACCTTTCTGTAACTCAGTGTTCTCGTTTGCAAAAAGGAGGATCCTAGTGGTATCTGCCTCATAATCTTTTTATGAGAAGTAGATAATGCATATTCTAACTGCTTGGCACACAAGAAGCACACAACAAATGGTAATTGTTATGAGCATTGCATAGTTGCCTTGGCATTGGGCTCACACTCAAGGAGTCCTAGGCAAACCAGTTATGACTCAAACAGATGTTAGCGTCTACAACTAGGAAAAGTCTTGTTTGTGGGGGTACTTAGGTTGTGTTGGACAATTTCTATCACTAACTTTCTGAAGGTCTTCAATGGTAAGAATTACAACCACTAGTCCTGGTGCTCGCATGGCCCCAGTTGTGTCTCTAACCCAGATAACGGGTTTCTGTCTTTATCCTACCTTGTCATAGGGTCATGGGTAGGCAAAAAGTTGAGCGAGGTAGTCTTTCTTCTCGGGTCTTACAGGGACACGTCAGTCTTCTGGTCCATACTTTTCAGTCTTTACTAGGACTGATGCTGCTAATGAGATGGGCTCTAGTTGCCCAGGACTCTACAAAGCCCCACCCCCTGGAAGCCCATGGCATGGGGCTTATCTCTAGGAGACCCTGCCAAGTGGTTGGTGATCTATATACTCAGACTTATTGTTAAGTCACTTGCAGTATCCCTGGTGACTAGCCAAATGAACACCATATAAGAGGTCCTAGTAGATTTGGACTAAAGAAGTGAGCCTGCTCATATTCCCAATGTCTTCAACCCCTGGAAGGTACAGATGGTCTGATCTGTACCACTGATTATCTCCGTAATTCTTTAACCCTGCCCCCAGTCTGGTTCAACCCTCATTCCCTGCTCACTAAAACCTTTCCCCAATCCATCCCCCTGCTTTTCTCGATGCCTACCTTGTGAGTTTCACCTCCTAGAACATCTTTTCCCCTTCACTGCTTAAGCCAAGGTCTTGCTCTCCGTATTTTCTTGGTATGTCCCTCAAATGGAAACCATGATTCTGGAGAAGACCTATATCTTGCTCCCTATTGCAGCTTCCAATCCCTTTCTCCTCCTTTCAAAAACTCTGTTTCCTTTGAAGTTCTTATTATATTGCTGTACTAACCCTATGTACTGATGACACACTCCTATTAGGTTCACTAAGCATTAGGCTTAAAGAGAAGGACCAGTGCCAGGCAGTGGAGGCACACACCTTTAATCCCAGGATGTGGAAAGCAGAGGCAAGTAGATCTCTGATTTCAAGGCCAGCCTAGTCTACAGAGTGAGTTCCAGGAGAACCATAGCTACACAGAGAAACTCTGTCTTTAAAAAAACATCAAGAACAACAAAAACAAAGGGCCACTAGCAAAGGCATGGATGGGGTAGCAAAACACAAGAAATAGTATGTGCAGTAACCAAGGCGGGTGATCATGGTCCGGGGCCAAGTGGACCAGAGGGGAGAGCTAGGACTTAGCTACACATGGGAACAACCATGAAAGAGAACAGAGATCTTAGCTACAAGGTTCATAGTCTGGCTGCTAGAGTCTAGCGGATAGATCCCCAATGGCCAAATCTAAACAGTACCAGAGCAAGGAAACCTGTTGATTTTAGCCCCCAGGTTTCAAATAACCCAGAGATCTGGTGGGGCAAGTAGAAGAAATCTAGCTTCTTTTTGTTTTTTGGTTTGTTTGTTTGTTTGTTTTGGTTTTGGTTTTTCAAAACAGGGTTTCTCTGTGTAGCCCTGGCTGTCCTGGAACTCACTCTGTAGACCAGGCTGGCCTCGAACTCAGAAATCCACCTGCCTCTGCCTCCCGAGTGCTGGGATTAAAGGCGTGCACCACCACTGTCTGGCTTTTTAAGTTTTTTTTGTTTTTTGGGGGGGGGGGGCAGATTTTCTGTTTTTTACCCAATATGACCATTTCCCATTTAGGGAAAATTGGAAATGCCTAATAAGTAATCTGATTTTCTTCATTTCCTAGTCTGTCTCCTACTCCTTCTCAACTGTTTTTCCAGCATTTGCAATACTTTGGAATGCTGCCATTGTCTAGATTTCCAGCGACTGACCTGTTCCAAGTCCCTGACCTACTTACCTATGAGTGCACACGGCTGACTGCAGTCTGACATCCATATGCCTAGGGCTGACTGCAGTATGATTCTTAAATCATTTCCTTCTCCTGGTTTCTGTGGATAGGTTGCATCTGTTACTTTTCTGTCGCTGTTGTAAAACACCATGACCAAGCTGACTTACAGAAAGAAGCGTTTATTTGGGCTTACAGTCCACAGGGATATGAGTTCTTGGTGGCAGACAGGTGCACTAGCATTCAGCAGGTCTCGCTAGCTGCAGGAACAGGAAGCAAGTTGTTCATGTCTAGAACAGCAAGCCCAAAGCAGAGACAGTGGCTGTAAATAGGAGAGGCTTTTTGTTCTCAAGGCTCATCCCCAGTGGTAAGACTTCCTCCAGCAAAGCACCTAAGCCTCTGAGTGTCCCAACTGGGAACCAAGTGCTCAAATGCCTGAGATTATGGGGGATCATTTCTCATTCAGACCACTACAGCAGTCTTTCCTGACTCTCCTTCTATCCCCAAGACTTTCCATCTCCATTTCTTTGCTTGCTCCGACTCCTCTACTCCTCTACGTGGAGATTCTTCTTTATCCAGGACTGTGGTGGGGAATATTGGTTGTCAGCTTGACAGTCCCAAGGAGATGAGTTTCTGGGAGTGTCTATGGTGTCAGGTTAGAAGAGATGAAGAAACTCACCGGAACTGTGGGTGCCACTGTTTCACAGACTGAGTCCCAGACTGGATAAACAGAGGAAAGCTAGCTAAGAACAAGCAATCATCTCTCTCTGGTTCCTGACCGCGCGTACCACGTGACCACCTGCCTCAACACTGATTGCCCTGCCTTTCCTACCATAATGGATAGTGCTCTATGACTACGAGCCAGAGTAAACTCCTCCTTCCTTAAGTTGTATTTGTCAGGTATTATGCCACAGCAGTGAGGAGATTAACTAACACAGCTAGCTGTATGTGTCTATTTACATTTTTAAAATTGTATTTCTTTTATATATATGAGTGCTCTATCTCCATATACACTTGCATGCCAGGAGAGGGCATCAGATCACATTATGTAAGCCACCACCATGTGGTTGCTGGGAATTGAACTCAGGACCTCTGGGAGAGCAGCCTGTACTCTTAACCACCGATCTATCACTCCAGCCCGTGTCTACTTAAATTTAAAATAACATAATGAGACAAAATTAAAATTCAGTTCAATTGCACTAGCAGTATTTCAAGTGCTCACTGGGCACATGTAAGTAGTGTACCATACAGGTATCCACAACGGCATCACCACCGTGGTACTGGACAGGACTCTAGTGACCTTGCCCAGCTCCATCATTTACAGAGCATCTAGATGCTAATTAGCTCTAATTGTATACCACCAATCTGACCCAAGCTTCAGATTTGTACATAACACTGCGCAGTGTGTGTCTCAACAGGCTATTTGAATGAAAGTCCAGAAGAGAGCGCCATTTTCATCCTCCTCCGCCTTCCTCCACCCACCAAAGTATTTCCCCCTCTGTTAGATGACACTATCTCATCAGGGTTTTAAAAATGTTTCTTTAATTTTTTTTTATTTATGTATGTATGTTGGTATGCACACTGTGTGCAGGGTTTGTGCAGGCCAGAAGACACCAGGTTCCCTGGAGCTGTGGCTACACAGGCAGTTGTGAGGGGCCTGATGTGGGTGCTGGGAAAAGAACCCTGGTCCCCTGCAAGAGCAGCAAGTGCTCTTAACCACTGAGCCATCTCTGAAGCTTCCATCTCGCCAAGTTTGAAACAAATAAACAAACAAACCAAAAAAATTGGCGTTATCCTGACTCCTCCTCCTCCTCCTCCTCTTCTTTTTCTTCTTCTTCTTTTTTCTTTTTTCTTTTCTTTTTCGAGACAGGGTTTCTCTGTATAGCCCTGGCTGTCCTGGAACTCACTCTGTAGACCAGGCTGGCCTTGAACTCAGAAATCTGCCTGCCTCTGCCTCCCAAGTGCTGGGATTAAAGGTATGTGCCACCACTGCCGGGCTTCTTTTTTCTTCATCTTCAATATCTAATCTGTTAGCTTTATTAACCTCACACAATAAATACATTTCAAATCTATCCTTAGCTACTTCCTCTATCATATTGTCCAGTCCCTAATTCTTGCCTGGGACACTGTCCTGCTTTTATGACATACCCTGCACCTACAACAGTTTGCAGCCGTGCTCAAATGCATAATAAAACATGCCAAGTAAACTGACACATGCAATCCTGTATAGAAAACTGAAAAAAATCCAGCCTTGTAAAAAACTTCAAAAATATGTCTGATAATAGATATTTGCCATAGAAACTTTAGGAAATATTTTTTCCTGTATTTTTGAGGAACAGTCTCATGCATCCTATGTGGACCTTACACATACTGTGAGGCTGGGAATGACGTTGAATTCACTATCCTCCCAAGAGCTGGCATTAAGTGTTTAAACTACCAAAACCATCTCAAGAAACTCCAGTGAACAGATTCAAGAATGACCGCTTCCCAGCAAATGTATTGATTGGTGTGAATCACACATTGTTCATTTTGTCAACCATTACTTTATTTTTTTGGACTGCTTTTCTGGAGCATCATGAATATATTATCAATGTGTCAATCTGACTCACCTTGGGAAAAACTTTTCTTACTATTTCTTTTCACCCAGCTCTAAGTGCCCCACTTAGCCTGCTATAGCTTACTGACCCCTTGAATATATTCTACACATTCTGTCACGGTCCACTTCCTCCAGTTGTGGTCAAACTCCATTTTTTTTTTATAGTTATAGGAATTACAATGAGGGGACAAGAGGGTAAGGTGATACAAAGTAACAACATCCTTTTTATAGTAAGTAAGTCTCCCCTAATGGTGGGGCTTGGAGCCTGGAGCCATGCAATTAGTGTATGCCTGGCATCTGCAGTGCCTCTGTCAGTTTACAAACACACATCTTCACAGCAATCCAAACACCACAGCTGCCTATGAAAACAACCCCCTCTTCTTGCTCGCTCACTGTATCCACCCTCCAGACAATGGCCATAGACCATATTAGAACTGTATGTCACCCTTCATTCCTATCTCCACTAGCTTTGGGATCTGTTTCATTTTATGTATGGGTGACATAAATATGGATTAAAATAGCAAAAGAAAGTTTCCCATGAGGGATTCTGAAAAGATATATCTTCCTTAATACAGACCCAATGACCAACACACAACTTCTAAGGCATGCATCACCATACCTGGCCACTAATGGCTTCTTTTAAATGTGAAGCGAACCGTAGGTTGAAACCACTTTGGAGAACAGCAGAGAAGGTTCTGAAAGAAAACGGCGTGCCACTTTGTAGCATTCTTAAGCCACTCTTTCCTATGTTCATGTGTGTATGTATTCGGGAGTGTACATGTGTGCGTGTGAGGAGGTCAGAGGTCACCTTTGTCTTTCTCAATTGCTTCTCTGCCTTATTTTCATTTTTAAGGATTTATTTTGTTTTTAATGTGTATGTGTTTTGCCTGAATTTCTTGACACCATATGTGTGCCTGCACAGGTTGGAAGGAGGGCACCAGAGTGGCAGAAGGTTGTGAGCCACCATGTGGGTGCTGGGCCTGGAACCTGGGATCTCTGGAGAAGCAGCCAGTGCTCTTAACCACTGCACTATCTTTCCCCAGCAATGTCCACACCAATGGCATTCTTATTACAGCAGAGTACAGACTTTCGACACATAAATAACCTCAGGTAAATTAACTTTGGTGTGATCTATATCCCTATTTGTAATCCAAAGAATAACATCTTCTTAGGACCTGACTGTAAAAAATGAGTTAGGATTTCTGGTTTCTAATTCTAGACCTGACATTATTGTACTTAGGCCATGTTGTAGCACCTTTCTGGACCCGTCTGCATGCCTGACCTATTCAACCTGTAATCCCATAAGGGTCCAAAGGAATATTTGTTGCCAACGGGTTTTATTTTGCTGTAACTTTGGCTAAGTAAACACAAACATATGTACAACTGGGATTAGAGTGTACAGTGAAACCCTACCATGTCCGTGGAACGCGGGAGGAATAAGCCAGGAATGCTTTGAGATAAACTTAACTGCAGGCCTTTGACTTCCTTTCTTGCTCCCTGCAGCTTCCATTCCTCTCAGGAATATGACATAGTTTGAAGTGATCAGGATTCTGGTTATGGTTTGAGATCTGTGGAATTGTCTAAAAAAGTAAAAACGTAAATGTCATGAAAGGACGGTTTTGAACGTTCCCCCCTAAGAGTATGCCTCTGACTGGCAAAATTTTCCAGTTCTGTTTGTCTTGGAACCCAAGTGTCCTGTAAGGAATAAAGGAAGTAGTGATGTATGCCAAGAACCTCAATCAAATGCTGGCAGGGCTGGAGTAGCTACTAACCCGGGCCTTCGTGGTCCTCTTCTGCCGTACTTGTAGCCTGACCTTGCCACTGGCAGAAAGCAAACTTCTCCAGCACTTAACTTTCTAACTACACAACTGCAGCAAAAACTCGGGTAAGACAACTGTTACTACTCCGTGTCCTGGACAACTAAACTTAGCTCCACCCATCACGGACAAACCCCGCCCACTGAGACGCAAGAGACGCGTCGTTTTGCGTTTTCCAATCAGAGCCACACTTTTGAACTTTGACCGCCCAACTCGGCAAGCTCCGCCCAGCGCAGAGCAGCCCCGCCCATAGAGAGGTGCTTTGCTCCACGTTCGCTTTTTAGCGCTGTGCTTGCAAACTTTGACCGCTGTCGCCGGGCATATACGCATGCGCTGTCTTTTGAATGGTGAGCTTTCTGATTTTAGCTGCGGCAGCCGGAGGGCTAGCGATCTTGCTAATCGTGCGACTATGGGCTGTGCTTCGGCCCCATCACGTCACTCCCCGAAAGTCTCTGGGACTCTTGATAGTAGCTGGATCCGGTAAGTACCCGGGCGGAGGCCGATGGTCTTGTGTTAGGCACTACAAACCCCAGAGTGCATCGCGACTCTCTTCGCCCTTCTTAGCGCTTTTAGGAGCGTTGCATGCTGAGATTTGTAGTTTCTCTGCGTTCCCGGACCCGGTCACCCCAGCCAGTGAAAAATGCTGGTTAGCTGACGCCACCCAGCCGCCTTGTTGTCTTTAAGACAGATCATTTACACTTGTCTGTAATTAAGCCTCTCTGTAGTGTACTGCTTTCTAACAATTAATTAGCGACAGAGTACGCTGAAGCCTTTTGATGCTGATATATTGCCCTCTTTGCTGCTGTGCGTTATTAATCTAGATCTTTTGTATTTAGTTTAAGAAACGTGAACATTACATGGTTAACGAAGTAGAGTTGTCACACTTATGAATGCGCAAAGTCCTTGAGGATAAAAACGTGGACACTGCATACCACAGTACCTTCAGAGTGACAGGATATGAGTAATAAACTGTCCAATCAGCTCTGAAATTTTTAAAACTTAAAATTTTAGATGAACAGTTTTGACGGGTGTATAGTTAAACACAACTCAACTTTAAACAACCAAGGTGATAACCGATCCTATATCAATGCTATCTGGAATACAGCCTATTGCTCCAAGGAGAGCAAAACAAAATCAAGCCTAACAGAAAATGATGCAGTCAAGAAACATGGTAAATTTGAGGTGTTTAAGGCTGCCTCTGCAGCAGGCCATACAGTTTAACAGTAAACTTTAAAAAATAAACACTAATAAAAATATATAAACTAGTAATGTAGTTGTGTATTGTCATCAAATTTTATGTACTGCATATAATAGTGTATGTTGTACTTTTTTATATGATAGGCAGCACAGTAAATTTATTTGTATAATACTACAAACATAGATTACCTTGAGCTACTATGTTAAGATGGTCATTGTGTCACTAGACAATAAGGATTTTTCTGTTCCCTTTTAATGTCATGTGACCAGTATACTGTCATTGACTAAAATATCATTATGTAATGAGTAACTACATACACACACAAATAATATTTACAATATATAAGCAAATGTACCAAACTTACATGCAATTATAGTTCCTTACTTATTTACTTAACATATTTTGAGTCATGGGAATGACCAGACACTACACTGAACTCTGGAAAGGAACAGAACAAGGATTACTCCCCACAGCGCGATGCCTATGTGCCAAACACTAGGGAAAGGACCAAAGTGCAGCAGTGAGGGAAATAGGGGCACAAACAGAAGATGAGACAAAAAGAGTAGCTGCCACACAGGGAGGGACTGAAATCTCATATTAACTGTTAAGTACAAGTTATTTTGAGTGAGATGCAAAGGTACTGGGGACTTTTGAACACAAGTAAAATATTTATCATATATTTTTAATAGGAACGCACTGGATGTAGTGTTGAAAATAACCTCAAGAAGTACAGGGAGAGGAAGTGGGGATGTGAACTATCTAAAGCTATATTTATAATTTATATGACAGTGGCTTGGAGCAAGATGACTTGGTAAGAAAAGATTGGAGGGGTGGAGAGATGGCTCAGCAGTTAAGAGACATTGCTCTTGTGCAGGAGCAGGGGGTTTGAGTCTCAGCATCCATATGGTGGCTCACAACCATCTATAAGTCCAGTTCCAGGAATCCTGTAGGGATTGAGTGGAGCCCTGAGTGAATGTGTATTCTGAGTGAATGTGTATTGTTGATATGGTCATGCCCCGTGGGAATGGCAAAGCCTTCTGGTGGAGAAGCGCAGAGAGATGAGAAGGCCTAGTAAGAATGTTGATAAAGTATCAACATGCAAAATACAGCTCTCTCCCTCGAAGAGATGTTACAGTCTGAAGCCCGCTCCCCTTCAGAGACTGTTCCTACAGAGCTGAGTGTGCCTCCTCGTCCAACTGTAGGTAATAACCCTGTTTCCTTGTATTTCTGTACGTTATCACCCTGTCTTCCTGTATACAGTAAACACCCTTAGCTTCTAGGGTCCTGTGGCTTCTTCATCAGAGAGCCCAGACCACCCCGTTCTAGCTATTCTGTGTGTGTGTCTGCATGTCTGTCCTTTCTTCATTCTCTCCCTACCCAGTTAGGTCAGATTCAGGAGCTGTGTAGAGCATGGCAGGATCCTACAGCCTCTCTGACTTCCATGGTCACCAGGCACGCAGATGGCACACAGAGATACATGCAAACAAAGCCTTCATACACATTAAATAAATCTTCTTTTTTAAAGATGTGTTTATTGTGTATACAGTGGCCTGCCTGTATGTACGCCTGCAGGCCAGAAGAGGGCACCAGATCTCATTATAGATGGTTATGAGCCACCATGTGCTTGCTGGGATTTGAACTCAGGGCCTCTGGAAGAGCAGCCAGTGCTCTTAGCCTCTGAGCCATCTCTCCGGCCGACATGAAATAAATCTTTTAAAGTTAAAAAATAAAGAAGAGATTGGATGCTGGGTGTGTTTTAAGGTATATCTAATAGTATTTTATTAGTTCATAATGATCTCCAGTATGTCTCCTTTTTAAAGATTTATTTTTTATGTGTGTGTGTATCTGTATGTTCGTGTGAATGTCCATCTACTAAAATGATTCTATCCCTCCTACTTTAAGAAAGATTTATTTTTATTTATGTACATGTATAAGCTTGTGTGATAGATGTATGTGCGTGTACATGCCTACAGAGACCAGAAAAGGTTGTCAGATTCCCTGGAACTGGAGTTATGTATAGTTTCTAAGCTGCCTAATGTGGGTACTAGGAATCAAACTGAGGGCCTCCAGAAGAGGAGCAAGTGCTCTTAACCACTGAGCCATCTTCCTGCCCCCTCCCCTAGTGTATTAAAAGAATACAATGGAACCTCAGTAATAGGGCCAATCATTTTAATGACTTTATTAAGTAATAGGATCAGTCATTTTAGTGACTTAACCAGGTTAAGTTTTTCCTTTTTTTTTTTTTTAAGATTTATTTATTTCATTTATATGGCACAGTGGTTCAGAGCACTGACTGCTCTTCCAGAGGTCCTGAATTCAATTCCCAGCAACCACATGGTGGCTCACAACCATCTGTAATGGGATTTGATGCCCTCTTCTGGTGTGTCTGAAGACAGCTACAGTGTACAGTGTACTCTGTGTGTGTGTGTGTGTGTGTTTCCATAAAGTATATAGGAGGAAATGTGTAGGTTATATGTAAAAATGAAACCATTTATTTGTAAAGAACTTGAGCACCAGCCGGGCAGTGGTGGTGCACGCCTTTAATCCCAGCACTTGGGAGGCAGAGGCAGGTGGATCTGTGAGTTCGAGCCCAGCCTGGTCTACAGAGTGAGTTCCAGGACAGCCAGGGCTACACAGAGAAACCCTGTCTTGAAAAACCAAAAAAAGAAAGAACCTGAGCACCTGCAGATTTGGGGTTCAGTGGGGAACCCAGAACCCTGTGCCCCAGGGATGACTGTAATTGATGCTTTTAATAAAAGATTTCTTCTTTTTTTAATTAATGTGTGCGTGTGTGTGGAGGGTGGCCTGGGAAGTTAGAAAAGGGTGTCGTGTCTCCTGGGGCTGGGGTCATAGGAAGTTGAGTCACTCCGTGTGAATGCTGGGAGCTGAATCCAGTCCTCTGCTCCTCTGCAAGAGTGGAGAGAACTCTTAATTCTCTTAACGGCTGAACCATCCTTCCAGCCCCCACTGTAATTGATTTTTGGGGGGGGGCGGGGGGACTTTTCAAGACAAGGTTTCTCTGTGTAGCTCTGGTTGCCCTGAACTCACTCTGTAGACCAGGCTAGCCTCTGGAACAAGTGCTGGGATTTAAGTCATGCACCCCTACTGCCCCGATGAAACTGATTTGTTTTTAAAAAGATTTATTCATTTTATATTTGTGAGTACATATGTCACTCTCTTCAGACACACCAGAAGAGGACATCGGATCCCATTACAGATGGTTGTGAACCACCATGTGGTTGCAGGGAACTGAACTCAGGACTTCTGGAAGAGCAGTTGGTGCTCTTAACCACTGAGCCATCTCTCCAGCCATGTAACTGATTTTTAAAGTCATGATTTTGAGAATAAAGTGTTAACATTTTTTTTTAAAGTGCAAAATTTAAGGAACCGAATATAGACTCCTTTGGAGGAACTAGTAACCCGTTGAAGACCTCAGTGTGCTGAGACATCTGTTGGGACCTGAGGTTAGAGTGGCCAACAGTCTTCCTTCAGGAAGCTCACACCCTGATGACAGAGCTCATTAAGTTGCTTCTCCACACAGAAACCTCCTTGTCCTGTCTTAGACCTGCTTGCCTGACCTCAGCTCACCCTTGTGTTCCCATTGCTTCAGGAAAACAGCTCAGATCTCTCTGTCTCGTGCTCTAACAATCCTGCCTCTGCCCAAAGGTCTCACTCCTACATGTCTGTTATTCTTATGTGTTGTCTTCCTAGCTTTTCTGGGTCATTCTTATTTTGAAAGCATTGATTTTTTATAGCCCCGTCTTCCCACCTGAGTGGTCTTGCGTCTTCTTTGTAAATGAGTGTGTATCTTGCTCTTTCCCAGCCAGCTTTCTTGATTTCAGGAAATCAAGAAAGTATCTTATACTTCCATAAACAGTCCTCACTTTTTTATTGACAGTACCATTTTGGGTTTTTTTGGTTTTTCGAGACAGAGTTTCTCTGTGTAACCCTTGCTGTCCTGGAACTCACTCTGTAGACCAGGCTGGCCTCAAATTCAGAAATCCACCTGCCTCTGCCTCGTCGGTACCATTTTTAAGGCATCTATTATCTTCTGTATAAAAGCAGTATTATAGAAGGGCATAGATTGTGTGCTCTGTGTTCATGTTCTACGTTCTTTTAGAAACTTCGTGATCACATTAGTTCCTTACCCCAGAAAATGACTTTGGTATAATATGGTGAAATGGATTGTTTGCATGGTAAGTCCCTTTTTTTATTAAGCTTTTTTTGTTTTGGTTTTTTGGGGTTTTTTTTTTTAAGATTTATTTATTTATTATATATGAGTACACTGTAGCTGTCTTCAGACACCCCAGAAGAGGGCATCAGATCTCATTACGGATGGTTGTGAGCCAATATATAGTTGCTGGGATTTGAACTCATGACCTTTGGAAGAGCAGTCGGCACTCTTAATGGCTGAGCCATCTCTCCAGCCCCCTTAATTAAGCTTTTTTTGTTTATTATTTACTTATTTTGGTTTTTGTTTGCTTGTTTGTTTGTTTCTGAGACAGGGTTTCTTTGAGAAGCCTTGGCTGTTTGGAACTCTCTCTGTAGACCATGGTGGCCTCAAACTGAGAGATCTGCCTGCCTGTACCTCCCAAGTGCTGAGATTAAATGTGTGATTTTTACCACTACCGAGCTAAAAATTTTTTTTGATCGTGTATATGGGGGGGTTGGGGGGAGGAGTTTGTGCATGTGTGTAAAAGTGGCCATTGTACTGTCAAGATTTCCTGAAGCGGGAGTTGCCCAACATGGGTGGTAAGGACTGAACTTGGATCTTCTATGAGAGAAGTACACATTCTTTAACCACTGAGCTATCTCCCAGCCCACATTGCATCTCTTCTCCCTAGGGAGGTCAGATAAGGGTGCCAAGTCCTCTGGAACTGGAGTTATAGACAGGTGTGATACACAAGAGCGGCAAGTGCTCTAACCACTAAGCTACCTCTTCAGTGAGCTCTCCCCATTGTGGTCTTAACCTTAGGGCATATTATCCTTGTGTCTAGGTGGACACACCACCGAGATCTTGAGGCTGGTTGGGAGCTTGTCCAGCGCCTACTCACCAAGGCATTATGTGATTGCTGAGTCTGATGAAATGAGTGCCAAGAAGATTCAGTCTCTGGAACTCGCACGAGTCCAGAATGACTCTCCTACTGAGGTATGTGATCATTTCTATAAGTTGCAAGTTGTTCATCGAGTTTATTGTCTCTGAAAATAAGTCCAAGGTATTTCAGTACCCTGCCCACAATAGGCAATAAACTGGTAGAGAAATAAATACCCTTTATAAAAATTTCTTTAAGATAAATCTTTAAATTAGAAATGATACCCAAATTATTACTTTAGAGAAAATGATTTTTCGTTGAATTTCAGTTATGAAAATTGTTTTGATTTATAGTTGCATGTTTAAAGCGTTCAGTAATGTACTTCTTGAATCGTGTGGTAAGGAACAAGCATAGCTATTTGACACCTTTCCTCTGTCCCTTTTTCCTGATGGGGCAGCTCAACCACTGTTAGGAGCATGCTGTCTTGTTCTGAAAGCATCTCTATGCTTGACTCAGCACAGGAAAAAAGACATAGGAAAGAGTTGTCCTTTGTGTTGGCTGGGCCTGTGTACCATTCTCTTGCATATTCTCTCCCCCTTCCCTCCCCCCCAACCCACCTCCTTGTGTCTGTGCTTGTAGGGTGGGTAGTGTAGATGGTAGAGAGCCCAGCAGAGATAGAACCTCCCTGTCAAATCGTGCTGAAGGAAAGTTTCCACCTACTGGCCTTCTCCTGCAATATCGTTTAGGAGCTACTCCACAGCTGTCTCCCCAACGGCCATCCCTCTTCCTTTAGCTTAGTAGACAGGAGAAGAAAGGGTCTGGCTGAAGAATGTAGTGGTGACCACACATTTGCCGGAAGAGCCATCTGAGTCACGGATATGGAAGAATCTGGAGCCAGACTGTACAGTACAGTCACTGTCCAGGTGTGGCTTTTCACATCGCAGTTGAAATGAATTAAAATCAATGAAATTTGAAAGTTGGTCCTGCCATTGTGCTAGCCACCTAAGGCTGGCAGCCCAGGAGAGAGCAGAAATGTCCATGGTTTCAGAAAGTCCTATCACATGATGCTGACCTAGACTTTGGTTTATAATTATAAGCTGGAAATGAAACGTGATCAGACATTGTGAAGAGAATCAGGAGGTTCAAAGCAGAGACTTCTGCCAAAGGTTGATATAAAAGGACAGCATTTGTTTGTTTGTTTGTTTTACTTTGTGTTAGCATTGGAATTCAGGGGTTAATCAGACACGAATAGTTTGCTTCCCAAAAGACGCAATCTCAAAACAAGAACGATTCATTGGAAGAATTAGCAAGAAGATTACAGCGGTTAAGTCTCCAAATGAATACTTATTAGATTAATATCTCTGAAAACATTCATGGATCAGTAGCTGAGCTTGAATTCTCTGGGGAAAGGGCAAACAACTAGGGAGAAAATCACTAAATGTTAGAAATGAGAGGAAAGAAAGAGTCCACAGTAGATTTTTGAGGCAAGCACTGCGTCTACCTAATTATCTTAGGTTTAAGGTAATTAAACCTCACGATGAGCTTGGAATATAGGTCAGTCAAGCCCAGGCGGCAGTCCTCAGTGCTGGGATGAGACAAACAGCCTCACCACAGGACATCAGCATCTGTGTGAGCTTAGCCCATGGCTGTTCCCCTCAGACTGCGTGTGCCCTTCTCCTTGGTTGAGGTATTTCCTTAGTGTGTGTCTTAGGAAGGGCAGTTTATCTTCATCATCTTTCCAAGTCTGGGAATCTTTGTTGTGATGTTATACTCCACGCGTTCTTTAGTTTGGTTTATAATTCCAGTTCTTATGTCACGTTTGTTTTCCCACAGAGGTTTATAAATACGCTTCCATTCTCTTCAAGAAGTTAGAATTGCAGAAAAGTGTTTCATGTCCATTTGATGCTATTTCATAGAATTCTGAATTTAACTAGTTCATGGTTGCATTCTGTTTTCTCATATTTTTTAAAAAGTGGAATTCAGTGAACTCTCACTCATCTTTCTTCAGTTTAGCACTATTTGCCTGTAATTTCCTCCCTTTTAGTTATTTTTGTTGTTGTTTAGTTGTTTGGTTGTTAGTTTTGAGTCAGGGTTTCTGCATTCCAGACTGTCCTTGAACAGGCTATGCAGCTGAGGATGACCTTGAACTTCTGATCCTCCTTGATTCTATCTCCCAAGTGCTAGAAATACAATTACATACCACCATGTCCAGTTTTATAGAATTCTGGGGACCAGATCCAAGGCTTCATGTATCTGAGTCAAGCACTCTGTCAACTGAGCTTCATCCCCAGCCAACATTTGCCCGTTGAATATGAAATCTTTTTTCATGTATTACACATTACACATATATAGCTGCATATATGTAAATGAAAAGATTCTAAGTCTATAGCTATCCATGTTGCTTTCTGCTTAGTCTTTCACTGTTCTATGATGAACAGAAGGTTTAGATTTTAATGTTTATGTTTTTCTTTCCAATAAAATTATAATTTTATCTGTAGGACTTAGTCAAAATTGCACTCAAGTGATATTTTCTAAAAGTTCAATGTTTTGTTTTTTCTCCATCTGTCATGGTTTGAATGAGAGTGGTTCCCCCTAAGTTCCTATGTTTGAGTATTTGGTTCCCAGTTAGTGAAACCGTTTGAGTCTTTCAAAAGCGCAGGTCAGGCTCAGTCTCTCTCCCCACTGCTGGAGAATCAGGATTTAAAGCTCTTCTTAGCTTCTATCCATGCCTGTCTGTTTCCCGCTGTGATGATCATGAAAAGACCCTCTGAAGCTTTAAACAAGTCCCAGGTTGACTGTCTTCTTTATAAGTTCCTTGGAGACTGGAGAGATGCATCAGTGGAGAGAGCATCATTGACTGCTCTTCCAGAGGTCCTGAGTTCACTTCCCAGCAACCACATGGTGGCTCAGAACCATCTGTAATGGGATCTGATGCCTTCTTCTGTCTTGTAAGGCTTACAGGAAGACATAATACTCATATGCATGGATTAAAGTCAAAAAAATAACAAGTTGCTTTGGTCACGCTATTTCCCCATAGCAATAGACCAGTAACTAAGACTATCTAAAATTGATTTTTCTGTATGATATTTGAAGTGGATCTAATTTTTGTGTGGCAAAATAGCTGTCCCAACCTAGGACCAGTCATTAAAAAGCCCCTTCCCTCTGCTTCCATCTATGCAGAAGATCTGGATCTTGTCTGGTGTACTGTCATAAACCTTTAATGCCAGCACTCAGTAGGCACAGGCAAGTGGATCTCTGTGAGTTCAAGGCCTGCTGGTGTATATAGTGACTTCCAGGACACCAGAGCTACATCAAGACACCATTCTCAAACAAAACAAAACTTCAGTGTGGCTTCTTGCTCTCTGTTTCCTGGCCCATTTGTCCATACTAAGCCAATACTAAATCCCACTCGTTGTTTTATTCAGAACTGTTCTTTTTTTTTTTTTTTTTTTTGTACATAGTTGTTATTGTTACTACTGCTGCTGCTACTACTGCTGCTGCTGCTGCTGCTATTATTATTATTATTATTATATTATTATCTTTGACATGATTATCAAGCCTGTGTTGGTAATTTTATTTGAATTAAATTACACACATCAGTTTGAGAAGTATTTAACATGGTTGGATTAGAGTCTGTTCTGGAACATAAATATTGACTCCTGCAGTGGAAACAAGAAACAGTGTTTGATTATCCAGGGACTGACTGATAAAAGAGAACTAGGAACTGGGCCCAAGGCGCTGGACATATGGGGGACTCCTTGTGGAAGCACCGGCTATCAGTGTACTGTTCCCTGGCAAGCCTCTCTACTAGGACTTTGGTGTGCTGCAGCCCTGCTTTAGGTCCCTGGAAACCCCAGCATCATAGATCTCTGCTCCTTTCATTTTCTGCTTGTTGGGGGCAAGTAGGAACTCCTCCGTCCTCCTCCCCATCCTCCCCCTCCTCCTCCTCCCCCTCCTCCTCCTCAACTAGAATATATTTACTATATTTGCTGCAGCACCTTCCCAACTTTATCTAGAAATAGATTGAGCATAATCCATTGCAGTACAAGTAGTTATTTAAATTTGTTTTGCTTTTGCAGCTTTATTTCCTCTTAAAGTTCTCCAAATTTTTGATCACTTGTCTTGATCAATTACTTTAAAAACACAGTACAACAAAACAAAACCCGTAAATTCAGGAGCCAGGGCCCTGACTCCACTTCTCAAGTCTCCTCACATGAATGGAAATGCTACTCAGTGCGTATTTCTCATTTCCATATAGATAAATGACATGTTTTATTGGTAGTCCTGACACTAGCCTTAACCTGCTGACCCTGGCCATCATTGCTCTTTTGTCCTTGAGGATTCAGAATTAGACTCAGAAAAACGTTGGAACCTTTGGGGCGCGAGTTATGTCCATGGGCAGGAAGTCTGCCCTTAACGTGAATAAGTCAAAGCGAAGTAGAAAAGACAGAGGTGGGGTGCTAGAGAGATGGCTCAGGGGTTAAGAGCACTGGCTGCTCTTACAGAGGTCCTGAGTTCAATTCCCAGCAATCACATGGTGGCTCACAACCATCTATAATGGGATCCGATGCTCTCTTTTGGTGTGTCTGAAGAGAGTGACAGTGTGCATATATATAAAATAATTTTTTTTTTGTTTTGGTTTGGTTTGGTTTGGTTTTTGAAATAGGGTTTCTCTGTGTAACCCTGGCTGTCCTGGAACTCAGTCTGTAGACCAGGCTGGCCTCGAACTCAGGAATCCGCCTGTCTCTGCCTCCTGAGTGCTGGGAATAAAGGCGTGTGCCACCACTGCCTGGCATAAAATAATCTTTAAAAAAGAAAAAGAAAAAGAAAAAGAAAAAGAAAAAGAAAAAGAAAAAGAAAAGACAGAGATGAAAGCAGGCGGGAGGTGACAGCAGTGCCTGATGTGTAGACAGATAAGGAACCTGATGCTGGCAAACCAAGCTAAAGGCAGAGGCCTTCCAGCTCCTTCCAGGCTGTTTCCTGTGCTACCTACCTCATGGCTTTGGGGAGCAGTGCATGGTCCAGAGTTCTTTGTCTGCCTCCTCCCCAGACTTGGAAATGTAATCGGTGGATCAATTCTATTCTCTTCTGTTCTGTTCTACTCTATCGTATTCTATGACATTTAAAACAGTCTAGGCTTATCTTTCAAATTGTTTTTATTTAAAGCTACATAACAGTTTGGGTATTTCCATGTTCATTTTTGTCAAAATTTCTGGAGTTTCAAATTTCCTGTCTGAATATAGGAATGTCAGAATTTTCCATGATAAATCCGCTTGACTCGAAATGACTGGGAAGGCTGGGAAAGAGCAGAAAGAGACACTGGAAAGGGCATGGGGACACAGAACTGGTGGCGTTCGTCCATGCTTTCTTCCCACTCCCGTGTTCTTATTTGCAACTGTTAGTTTGAGGGGTATGGGTGGAGAGATGGGGGTCCCAGCAGGTAGGCCAGTTGTTTGCCTTTCATCTGTTTATAGAAGGGCTGCTTTGCACTAGGATTGTGTCTGAAGCAAAGCCAGAGGCAGGATCTAATACAAGTCCAGGTTTTGGTGTGTGGCCTGTGCCTGCCTGTATCTTATAAGCAGCACCTACTCGCTGACTAAACTTCCCTCAGCTGTTTCCCCAATAGGGCTCTGCCAACTGCAGCTTCCTTGTTGTCAGCAATACTCCTGTTGCTGTAGGCCCTGAACCCTCTCTTGATAATTTAATTTTAAGGCTTCTGAAGTGTGTTAGAAATGGACTCTGTTGCGAAACATGAACAGTAACTGCCTTGGGTGGCTGTACTATCCCTGCAAGCACTTCAGGAGTCAAAGTGCATGGATCCGCAGTTGGTGCTGGTGAGAAGCCCAAACTCATATTCCTAATTCAGGCTTGCCCTCACAAAAGTAAAGACTTCCCAGAAACCCAAAGACATACCACCCATTTTAGTTCCTCAGAGTCAACTAAGATACATGCAGATGTTCTCCTTGGCTTATGACTTGTTCTTGTACAGGATTTTTATGGTGCTGGATATGGTGGGTCACGCCCATAATCCTGTCACTTAGGAAGCAGAGGCATGTGAATTGCTGTGAGTTCGAGGCTGTGAGTTCGAGGTTAGCCTGGTGTATGTAAGGAGTTGAAGACAGCACGGATTGCAGAGAAACTCTGGCACCACCACCACCCCACACAGAAAAGAAAAAAAAGATACAAAATCAATAAAATTTTAACAAATAAAATTCAGTGGATTTTTAAATGTTTTTGCCACTTTCTAGAAAAGTATCATTATCAACTTATTTAGGATAGGTGCAACATACTTTGAGTTTTAAAATTTAAAAATACAACTATTAATTAAATGATAGAGGAAACTTCCTTCAAACTTCTCTCTATTCCTTTTATTTAGATAGTAAGAAATTATTATTAGTATTATTATTAGTATTATTATTAGTGTGTCTGTAAATGGGTGTGTGTGTGTGTGTGTGTGCGCGCGCGCGCCTTGGGAGTTCAGTGCTGGGAACTGAATCTGTTTCTGGATGAGCATCGAGTCAATTTAATCCCTGAGCCCAGACCCCAGATTTTATTTAATGGTATTAAATTTAGATGCCGTGTTTATAGGAGTAAAGAGAAGTGGGAATTCTCAGTTTATCATCTGGCTGGACTAGTAGATGGCTGTATTTCTCTGAGTAACTCCACTTCCTCATATGAGAAACCCTTTCCTGTACTGACTGACAGCAGCCCAGACCAGAGAACTGACTGAGGGGTGGAGAGCTTACACCCCTCAACCCCAGAAAGGGCTATTTGCTTGTGAAATCGAATGTATGAAAAAAATGCCTTGGAAATTCTAAAGAACAGTAGTCTCCACTGGGATTAGTTCTTAATAAAGAGAAAAAAACGATGCCTCCAACCATGGCGCATGGTAACGCCTCCAGGGGAGCAATTGCTGAGGAGCTGGGAGCTAAACAGTGATTCCCACCAGAGCTTTCTCTTGGAAATCAGCAGTCTTTGAGGTGGCTGGCTTCAGCAGGGCTGCTCACCACCACCGCCACCTCCACCTCCACCCCACGCCCTCAGCCAGGTCCGCAAGGACAGGAGCTTTAGGGCTTTGCACTGTGGGCTTTGGTTCCTTTTATTTGCTTCTGAATGGGTGCCTTTGCCTAAGTTCCCCCTGACGCCCAGCATTACTCCTGGTGACTTCTGTCAGATCAGGAATTGGCCCCTTCGGATCATATGATTAAGGGACAAGGCTCTGTGACACTGGAACAAAATATTTTTTAAACTACATTTAAAATTGTAGAATAAAGAATTCACACATAAAACAGTCGCAGTCCTTGAAATGGATGGGAAAGGTTAAAAATCAAAGCCCAACTAACTTCATTACTGTGAGTTTTCCCACTGGTCTCTAACTAGCCTTGGGATGTGTTCCCAGGAAAGGGTGATTGTTCATTCATTCTGAAGCCTGAGTCCTGGCTCTAGACAACACTGTGATAAGGTTCAAGCATCATTCATTGCAGAGATTCTAGAATCAGCTCTGACACTGGTTAATTTTCTTTCTTTCCTCTTTTCTGTGATTATTTCATTCTCTTTTGTTTCTCAACTTGAAAGATTTAGACAGTCACGACTAACAGTAAAGCGCGGGCATTTGTCGTCACTCTCCAGGTCTACTCTAGAGGGAACTGCAGGGATTGGCTGGAGTGGGTCCTACCCGTGCTTGTTTCTTCTGGTGTATGTGTGCGTATGACCATGGACTAATACACATGCTTGTAGTCATATAGACTGTGCTGGAGGGCTTTAGGGGCCGTGGGGCTAGTTTATAAATCAAAACCTGTATATTATCTTCAACTTTCTTTCCCACTTAACTCTGCATTGCTGAAAATGCTTTTCTGCGCTAATACACATAAGTGTACCTTGTACTTTGTACTGACTACCTTGTACTTTGTACTGACTGCCTAGTAATCTGTAGGGTTTTTGTTTGTTTCACTGGTTGATTTGTTTTGTTCATTTGTTGTTCGTTTGGTTGGTTTTGGTTTTTGTTTTGGGTTGTTTTTTTGAGGCTGTATCTCTCTGTGTAGCCCTGGCTATTCTGGGAGCTTACTCTGGAGCCCAGAGACCCGCCTGCAAACTACCACATTCAACAATGTGCCCTTCTTTTATTTATTCTGGTCTTATTTTACTTCATGTACATGGGTGTTTTGCCTGCATGTATGTCTGTGTGAGGGTAGAACTGAGGTTACAGACTGCTGGGAGCTGCCATGTGGGTGCTGGGAATTGAACCCAGGTCCTCTGGAAGAGCAGTCACTTCTCTTAACCTCTGAGCTATCTCTCCACCCTGTGCCATTCTTTCATTATTGCTTTCAGGTTTTTTTTCTAATTACTGAAGTAAACATTGTAATTGATACATTGTTCAATTGTAATTGAAACATTGTAAATGCTTGCTCTGCAAGCATTCTTATGCCCGTTAACTTTTCTGTACCACTCATGAGTGTCGCTGGGGCTAAGCTGAACGGTATGCTGACCTGCTGTGACCTGTTGCCCCTTCAGTCTGCATTCTGGTAGATTGTTGGAACACCATAGGGATTATGAAAGAGCATTCGTCTGTGGGGCAGAGACCAAACTCACGTGGTTCTGTTCTCAGTGAAACCCATGGTTCCGTTTATGATTTTACGTAATCTGCTTAAGCCAAGATACAGAGAAAACTCTTAGGCACAAAGTTCACACATGCTCCAGTTACTTTGGACTCCAGTCAGCTTTGGATCACACTCATGTCCACGGCTGCCCATGTTTAGCTTCCTAAAGCACTTTGATGCCCCAGTTATTCAATATCCTAATGTCTTCAGTGGTTTCCTTAATATAAAAATAAATAATTGAAACCGAAAGCCATTGTCCATTAGAGGCACTGTTTACGAGCAAAAGCTGAGTGAAAATATCTGCCGTCAGTCACACCACGTTTTGTTTTCAACCTCCCAGCTACACTGAAATAAATGGTAGGTATAAATACTGAGAGAGAAGAAATAAAACCTTGTATTAAATAAGTAATCATATATAGCAGCAGCAAACAATAGTGAGAAAGCTTATCAGGTAGTGTGGGTTTTAAAAGTTGGGCCCACGCTGGGCAATGCAAGAACTCCGGCTGATTCACGTGCCGGCGTTAACTAAGAGGAGGTAACCAGGCAAAGGATTAAAAGCTGGGAAGGGGCTTTCAATGTGAGGAAACACCGTGGGCGCAGCGCGGCAGTGAAATCTTACCAGGACATTAAGTATGATACAAATAAATATACAGGTATACTCTTGATGCTTAAAACTGGTATGTTTACACTCCTCCCCCCATTTAACATAAAAGCAATCAAAATCATTTTGGTTTTTTATTTGTTTTGAGACAGGGTCTCTTTATTATGCAACTATGGCTGTCCTAGAGTTTTCTTTGTTTTCTTTTTTTTAAAGATTTATTTATTTTATGTTTGTGAGTGCACTATAGCTGTCTTCAGACACACCAGAAGAGGGCACAAGATTTCATTATGGGTGGTTGTGAGCCACCATATGAGAATTGAACTCAGGACCTCTGGAAGAGCAGTCAGTGTTCTTAACACTGAGCCATCTCTCCAGCCCCTTAGAATTTTCTACATAGGCCAGGCTGACCTTGGACTCTCATGGGCGATCCACCTGCCTCTGCCTACTGAGTGTGAGTGGCAAAACTCTTGTTTTTAGAACATTTTATTCAACTATAAGTATTTGCCCCACTGACAGGCGTTGTTGTTGCTAGTTCAGATTTATCTGTTAACAGAATCAACCTGAGACCACTCCTGCTATCCTGGACCCCACTCAGCTGCAGCGAGAAGACTGTCATATGAGTCACAATGGCTAGAGTAACTGTAAACTGAAAAAGTGAACAGCACTGTGGAGGTTACAGTGGAGGAGCAGCGTAATGAATGCAGCTGCTCACTGGGCCTGAGGAGATGACACTGAGGAGAGGGGTGTTTCAGTGCAAGGCACATACATCACAAAGCACAGGGTGTTCGATGCTCCTAGGTATGGTCCAGTGGCAGAATCCAGAGTGGAAGGACAGGAGGGCCATGGAAGGTGGGCAGAGCAACACATGACATTGAAAGAGTTTCCCCTCTCACTCTGAGGAACTTGGGGTCACTGAACAAATGTGCTCAGCTGTGTGGTAGGATCTGACGCCTGTGTTACAGCTTCACCTTGTGCTGCAAAGCACAGGCAAAGCCAAGGGGATGGGGGCTCCCACAGCCTCCCAGCTGGTTCGACTAGTCAAGGTATAAGGAGGGGAAACAGTTGGATTTTTTATTTTTGATTGTTGTTATTGTTGTTTTCAAGACAGGGTTTCTCTGTGTTGCCTTGGCTGTCCTGGAACTCTCTCTGTAGGCCACGCTGGGCTCAAACTCACAGATCCGCCTGCCTCTGCCTCCTGAGTGCTGGGATCAAAGGTGTGTGCCACCACCTGCCTGGCAGATTTTTTTTAAAAATGTATCTGAAAGTTACAACCTGCAAATACGGATATGTACCATGTGCATTCCTGGTGCCCACGGTGGTCAGAAGAGGTCATGGATCCCCTGGAACTGGAGTTACCAATGTTTGTGAACTGTCATGTGGGTGCTGGGTATCAAACCCAGGCACTCTGCAAGAGCAAGGAGTACTCTTAACCACCGAGGCTTCTCTCCCCTATCTTTATTACTTTTCTGAAAGTAGAGTTAACCGAATTTCCAGGAAGATTTGATAGGAATTTGAGGAGGAAAAGTATGACTTGAGAGCTTTTAATCTGGACAGTTATAAGAATTCTATTGTTGGACCCAGCTCTACTCCAGTGTCCAGAATTCACATGGTGTCTTAGCAACTGTCTATAACTCCTGATTCCAGAGGACAGGACCCCCTCTTAAGACCCCCATGAGATTGGCACCAGACATGAACATGGCTCACATACATAGATGCAAGTAAAACATTGATACACATAAAACAAAATAAATAAGTTTAAAAAAGAACAAACGTGCGTGTGTAGAATACTGTAGCTTTGCCGTCACACTCTGGGGATCTGTCTCTAAGTACCTCTGTAGTGTCTCGCATCACCCAGACTTATCCA
Source organism: Rhynchomys soricoides (assembly GCA_019843965.1). NCBI lineage: Eukaryota > Metazoa > Chordata > Mammalia > Rodentia > Muridae > Rhynchomys > Rhynchomys soricoides. The sequence goes on along the minus strand of JADRCH010000245.1, from coordinate 3,834,616 downwards.
TCAGCCTCCCCGTGCACGGCTGGCGGAGTTGGTGTTCTGCAGGTACTTCTTGCATTCAGACAAAGCTTTCCTAAGCCCTACACGTTTGCTTGTTCTCTCCTTCTTACTCCCCTGGCTGCCACTCACTTTTCTTATTCCTTGCTCTCTTCCATTCAACACATTTTCCCCCCTTAAAGACTTGGAACATGGTCTTAAGACATCCCTCCAGTGGATTGTTTTTTCCTCTGCAGACTGTTGTGTTTGATGCCATTCCTTGTCCTGCCACCAGGTGGCAGCACACTACAGAACATTGAGCAGTTGACCCTGTTAACTCAGGAGACTTTTAAAATGGCCAGAAATTACCAGTGCTACAGATTGATATGGTCTTCTCTACTTCCTTTTTGGTAAAAATCATACATCTCTGTTAGATATTATTGTCACTTCTTTTTTAAATTGTCCTTTCTTGAGTTAGAAAACATTATATAACTCGGGAGTCACCTTTCCACCTGCAGGAAGTTTGCATTCCAGATGTTTTCCACAGGGCTGGGTGCATGCGTAGTTCAGTGTGAGGATGTGTCTGTAGGATGCACAAGGGCTTGCATTTGGTCCCCATCATGACAGAAAAACGACTCTTTACACCCAAACCCCTTGCTGCAGTTCTGTTACATTTAGTTTCGTTTACTCCAGATGTTCTTCTCTGTCTAAGGTAGTAAATAGCTCAAAGCTTTGCCTTCCCCCAGTAAAGTATTTCTTGCCTGTGTTTGAGGGATATGCATGCATGTAGGGTTGTGTGCAAGTGTGTGCGCCAGACTAGCAGCCAGCAAGCTCCAGCAATCCCCCGTCTCTATCCATCCCCCATACCACTGGGGTACAGATAATGTGAAACCACAATCAGTTTGTCACATGGGTGCACAACAAGCGCTCTTAACCATCTCTCCCTAAAATATTTCTCCAAAACTGTCAAGTAGCTGCTAATTGAGCGGTTTGTATTCAGAATTTTTGAATTGTGTGCAGAGTATAAGGGAAGTAAGTGCCTCTCTTGCTCTGTGCAGCCGGAAAGGGAAGCACCGAGCAGGAAGCTGCAGAGTCGACTGATAATGGGGCTGGGGGATGGCTCTGTCAGTAACTGGCCGAGGTGTGGCATAAGAACCTGAGTTTGGGTCCTCAGCATCCACATTAAAAAACTGGGCAGTGCTGCGTACACCTGTAACCTGTGCTGGGCATGCAGAGATGGTTGCTTCTTGGAGCTCACTGGCTGGCCAGCCTAGTCAAATTGGTGAGCTTCAGGTTCAGTGAGAGATCCTATCTCAGTGAATAAGGTGAAGAACGTTTGAGGAAGATACCCCACGTTGTCCTCTGATCTACACACACACACACACACACACACACATCACCACCACCCCATACACACACACCACACAGCACATACACACCACACCACACATACACCACCCCCACCAAAGATTTATAAGAGTATCACTGAGCAGCGTTAATAAATAAAAGACAGTTGTCACCACCAACTGTCTCCGAAGCCTGTACTGCCACACAGCATGGGTGAAGCCTTCATAGAGACCAACTGTGCTCTTAGACTCTCCACTTTTGACAGGTAGATGACCAGGCCATACCCCTGAGCTGGGAAGGTGTTAGCCATCGTGTTACCATGACAACTGAGGAAACAGGGGCTTCAGAAGAACGAATGCCTTCCCTGTCCCCTAAAATGTACTGTTTAGGTCTATTTTCTGCATCAGTTCCTAGAATATCCCAGTTATATTTTCTAGGCAAGGAATTAAAGATTAATTTTGAAGAAAGTAGTTTGCCCACAGAACAAAACTGCAGGGTCTAACACATGGGTCCAGTTTGGTTTTTACGCTGTATTACCTTCATATGCTACTACATCATTGGTGTGAACTAGGCATTCCTACGATCCTGGCTGTTGACATAGGGGCTTCTTTGGATCTATGGGAGAGTGTTCTGTGTATTGCAGGATGCTTACCAGCAACCCTGGCCTTTTCCAGCAGATGCAATGAATGATACCTCCCACCCCATGCACACCCACCAGCCATGAACAGCCCTGAAGATCTCCGGTTCCTGTTTAGCGGTCTAGGGAAGAGGCTTCCTCTTCTGCTTGAAAATCACTGGTTTGACTGAAAGCCACCAACTATCAGATGCTCACGTAAGCGGAACCCAAACCAGCAATCAGAAAAGGGAATTTTGAGAACAGGAGAGGCTTGGAGAAACTTAAGACAGTTATTTTCAAAGAAATGAGAGGTTATCATGTCCCCAAGAATAAGATCTAACTTTTTGAGAACTCAAAAAGACTCTGAGGTTTTTTTATTGTTATTAAATTTTTTATTGCAAGGATGAAAACTAAATCTACAAAGCACTGGACACACTGAAGATCCTGCTATAAACTGTAAGAACAATTGAAAAGCAAAGAAAATCAAACTGTATATCCAAGGATATCCCAGGAAAGGCAAGGAAAAGGAGGAAAGGTCCAAATAAAGAGATAACCTAGGAACAGTGCCCAGACCTAGAAGGACATGCCCTTCAAAGTCAAAAGGACTGGGAAGAGGTCCAGTCAGACTGTAGCCACAACAAGGTAAGGCATCTAAGGTTTCAAAATTAATGACGAAGAGAAGATACCAAAAGCTCCCCGAAAAAAAAACAAAAAAACAAAAAAATCCACGACCAGACAGGAAGGGAGTCAGTACAGATCCAAGTAGTGTTTGGAGCAGAGGAAGGCCAGCGGAAGTAACTACTTCTTCACGTGGAGTATTTATTTACAAAAGAAACACAAACTATACTATGTGCACTGATATTTGCAAGTGTGTGTGTGTTTGGAAGCACAGAAGTTTGTGTACTATATTCTTGTTGGCTTTTTTCCCCTTTGAATTGTTTGGTTTGGATACAACTCTGGAACTCTGGAAGTCTAATGGTTGCAAGATCCATGAAATGGATCCTTTAAAACAGACTTGGCGCCGGGCAGTGGTGGCACATGCCTTTAATCCCAGCACTTGGGAGGCAGCGGCAGGCGGATTTCTGAGTTCGAGGCCAGCCTGGTCTACAGAGTGAGTTCCAGGACAGCCAGGGCTACACAGAGAAGCCCTGTCTCGAAAAACCAAAAAAAAAAAAAAAAAACCCAAAATACCAGACTTGTCGAGTTCCACATACCTCCCTCCTTCCACAAGGTAGGGTGCTGCCTTGACTGAGACTTTGACTTTAATGCATTTGGTGTCTACTGCCAACAATACCCAAGCAGTTCTTAAAAAGAAGGTTGTGAGCAACCTGAATGCAGCTGTGGGTTTTTCACGTCAGGTGTAAAACTCCTGTCATCTCTGCTTGCTCAGTGCAGTTCAGTCCTTCGCTTGTTTGATGTTTGTTTGTTTTCTTGTGTTTTTATTTTGTTTTTATCTTGGGGGATTTTTTTTGTTTTTTGTTTTCGAAACAGGCTTTCTCTTTGTAGCCCTGGCTGTCCTAGAACTTGCTCATAGACCAGTCTGGCCTCGAACTCATAAAGATCTTCCTGCTTCTGTCTTCAAAGTGCTGGGATTAAAGCCATGCACCAACATTGCCCAGCTGAGTTCTATTCTTTTATATATACACTTTATTTACATTTCAAATGTTTTCCCCTTTCCAGGTATTCCCCCACCCACTCCCATCTTCCCTCCCTGGCATTCCCCTACACTGGTCATCTAACACCCTCAGACCCAAGGGCCTCTCCTCCAACTGATGGCCAACAAGGCCCTCATTTGCCGCACTCGTGGCCAGCACCATGGGTCCCTCAATGTGTATTCTTTGGAGTTCCATTTTTATAATGTAACTCATGTGTGGATGTCATTCTAATGAACATTAGCTGTTGGCATTCCTTCTAGGCCCCACCCAACAGTTACCTAGCAACAGCCAGGTAGGCCTGGCTTGCTATAGAAGGGGCTGCTTGGCCTCCTCACTCTCTCTGCTCCTTCTCTCTGACTTTTCTCTCCCTCCCCCCTTTCTCCCTCTCTCCCCTTTCCCCTCCCCCCTCTCCCCACATATTCCTGGCCAGTCTTTCCTCCTCCTCCTCCTCCTCCTCCTCTTCTTCCTCCTTCTTCTTCCCCCCCTCTTCCCCCCACCCCGCTTTTCAACTCCCCTCCCTAAATAAACTCTATTCTACACTCTACCCGTCTTATGGCTGGTACCTCAGGGGGAAGGGATGCCTCAGAGGGCCTGTTAGTCTTTTTATAAAAACACAACATTAACTACACCCAAGTCTACGTTAAAAGTAAAAATACCTCTACCCAGAAAAAAGTCAAATACCTCAACTCAGAGTAAGATGAAATGAGCAAAATACCTGAGTGAGAAAATATGTCTCACTCAGGCGGGTACTGGTCAGTGCTCACCTGATGGCAGCAGACTGCATGACTGAGGGACTGCAGACCAGGTACTGCTGATGATGCCGTGCTTGGGCACGTCAGCCTCTCCCCGCCTCTGTGTTCTTTGATGAAATGTGGAGGCCTAGATAACCCAGGATCCTCAGCTAGCCACCGGGGATCCACAGCTGCCTCTCAAGGCTGACTTGTCAGCTCTAAGTGAGGCTGTGTCTCCAGTCCATGCCTCTCCAGGGTGTGCTCAGAATCCAAGTCCTGAATCTCGGCCTCCTTCATCAGCAGTTGCTCTATACATCCACCTGCTGGGTCAGCCTGTCGCCCTCGTTCCAGAAACAGCCTCATGCTGCCCCATTTCAACCATAAAGTTTCTATTTATTCTGTTTTGGTTTGTGGGTGTATAGATGTGTGGATGTGCACATGTATAGAGGTCAGGGGACAACTTACAGGAAATGATTCTCCTTCACTATGTGGGTCATGGGGATTGAGCTTGACACAAGGGCCTTTACTTCTAAACCATCTTGCCAGCCCATTATACCCTCTGAGCCATCTTGACAGTCCCTAAAATATATATTTTCTAACACTGACAGTTTTTAACTGGAGAATTTCACTGCTTCACAGAATCATGCTCAAAACCAGTCTACAGCTGGCCCTCATGATAAGGGCCTATAATCCCAGCTATTTGGGAAGCTGAGGTAGGATTAGTCCTCTGCACTATAGCACAAGTTCAAGGCCAGCCTGAGCTGTCTGGGAGAGCCTGTCTCCAAAGAGGCAGGGTAGATTTCTCAGTGGACAGATCTTTCCTGCTCTGCAAGCCTAGGACCTGAGCTCAAATCCCCAGCACCTATGCAAAAAGCTGAGGGTGACTGACTCTGCA
>JADRCH010000245.1:3598585-3825266 GCA_019843965.1 Rhynchomys soricoides | reverse complement strand
AGAAGAAGAAGAAGAAGAAGAAGAAGAAGAAGAAGAAGAAGAAGAAGGAGAAGAAGAAGCAGCAGCAGCAGCGCAGCTGCCGCTGCCGCCACCGCCAACAAACTGGCCAGGCTGTACATCAGGACGATAGGAGGTATAGCCTCCTTATGGAGGTGGTAGAATTACTAAGGCGGGGGGGGGGGGGTCTAACATCAGCAAGGCACAAGGGTCCAAGAAACACCTGTACAGAGGACCACTCCACATCTATCAGGGCATCTGGAAAACCTGGTCCTGACACTGTCACCTTGAGATAGAGTCCTCAGCTGTGAGGTAAAGAGTTGAGAGTTGTTGGTCTCTTCAGCCCTAGGATAATCATGAAGAGCCAGAGTCATCCGCCTCGCCATCATGAGCATAGACCACAGACTGAACATGCAGAAACTATAATGACAGTTTCCTGTGCATGGTAGGACACTGTCCTCTGGACACGCCATGGCCATTGTCCTCTTGAACTCTCAGGGGTTGTGATTACCCACAGGAGACCTGCACAAGGTGGTGTCTATTAACATTAGGTCTGAGAAGGGGGGAAAGGGCTCCTGAGGCAGCACACACTAGAAGGATGACGCTCCCCTTCTGCTACGAGCATAGAAGAAGGTAAGGAGACAGTTTCCTCAGTGGTATATTGCTCAATGATAAATCAATAGATAGCCTCTGTTCCGGACTACTGTAAGTAGCTCAGTTAAATTCATTAGATCTCCAAATTAACCTTGAGCTCCCCAGGAGAAGTTCCTGCAATAATATGGTAAATGTTTGCCAAGATTAGAATTCAGGAGATACCAGACTAGGCCATAGTATTACAGTAGTAGAAAAAATAAAATATTCTCAAGTTACATTCCAGTGAGAGAGAAAGAAAATCAAATACATAAATCAACAGGGTAAGTTGGTACTAATAATTGCTATGAAGACTGTAAAACAGTACATTGATGGACGGGCGCTGTCTGTCCCCCAAACACGATTCAGTGGAGAACTGATCTGAAGGACAAAGCTAACTGTGAGACAGTCTGGGGACAAGGCTGTCAGGGTGAGATGAAGCAGAAGAGGGGGTCTTAAGAAAGAAGTGTGATACATACAGACTGTGGCTTGCTGAGCGAGCAAGAAGGGATTAGCGACAGACTGGTACCAGATTGTATGGGAGTCTAGGAGCAACCGCAGGGAGCTTGGACCTTATCCCAAGTACAGGGATATCTGTGGGTGATTTTATGCAGGAAAATCAAAGGATCTGCTTTCTATTATCAGAAGATGAGTCTTGGTGATTCTGTAGAGAATAAATTACATCTGGATAAAAGAAGGAAAGAGACCGTTACGAGGCTGTTAGGAGTAGCACAGGTGAAAGACGGTGATGACTTGAGCCAGGGAGATGCTTGGGATCAACACATAGCTATGGGACTATGGAATGAGGTTTCTGGAAAGATATATGAGGTCTAACCCCTCCCTCCATGCGTCCCTGCCAGTCCCAACATAAATCTTCATTTCTCTGCAGGAAACTAACTTGTGATAGGTCCTAACTTAAGGGTTCTTTGGAAGTCAGTTGTGTTGGATGGTGTTTTGCTGGGGCAGACGCATGAAGGAGTGTTTTCCTGAAGTGGACACATGTGAAAGGCTAATGCAGACTTGTGAAGGAACATTTAGCTGAAGCAGACACAGGAGAAAAGATGTTCTGTCTGCTAAAGCAAGCTCGTGAAAGGACACGTGATGAAGGAGTCTTTGCTAACAACACGCATGTGTTGGTCTGTCCTACATTGCGTAGTTGAGCTGCATTTGTCCAACTCCGTAGAGAGAAACGCACCAAAAAACTGTTGGTGGCATGCTGTGACTTTTTTTGCCTCTTCCTCAGACTCGGGCTGATTGGCAAAGTGATGTCAGCTGAGACAGATGCACATGCTGAGGCAAGACACGTCGAGGACATGTGATGTTTGGAGGGACTCCATGGACAGTGATGGGGTTGGGGGTAGGGGCAGAGCTAGGCTTGCTTATGGAGCAAGCTGTGCATTGCTTGTTGCATCTCACCACTGAGCTTCACTGTGCTGAGAGAGGCACAAGGAAGAACTTCTCCTGGTCCTTCTTGCTGACTTATGCTGAGGCTGAGACTTGGCTGTCTCTGCTAGGTAGTGCCATCGCTACTGATTTGTGTTTGCTATCTCAACTCTACCGAACTGTACTGCTGGTGTATCTGTGAAGTGTTGTCGAGTAGATCAAACTGCCATTGCTAACCTGGGAACTAAACTGCAGATTTCCTAATAGTACAGATGGGAATTCTTTCTGAACAGGTCCACTTCCCCTGTATCCTTTCTTTTCCACTACCTCTGATGGGTCGTGGGCTACGAGGAAGGTTAAGCACTTAAGAACTATTCTTTAAATAAGGCTTGAAAAAAAATTAAAGTTACGCCTATTGTTCGTGCTTTCTGTTTCTGTCCAGAGAAAGGATGTTGGCTCTTATTATTTTTCAATTAATAATTATTAATTGCATTAATAATAATTGCAAGTGCCCAGGTTTACTTCTTGCTTTCTTGGTTACTACTCGCTGTGCATGGATTGATTCTGCCTTCCTAGAAGGAGCGCAGTATTTAGGAGCTGTGCTCACCCCTGGGTTACACACCACTGACCTGCACTGTCACTGAAGTACATTTGAAATCGAACACTGCGGCTTCACCCCACAGGCTTAAAGACAGCTTAAGACCTTAAGTTTTGTTTTTAATTTAGAGGTGTGTGCACACATACACTTGTACACGTCAAAGGACAACTTGGCAGAGTCATTTCTCTTTTTCCCCTTTACATGGGTTCTGGGGAATGTATGCATCTATTTCTCTGTACCCTAAACAGCACTGAGTGTCTATTACTATTCAACAAGGACTTGAAGAATTACTGTCTTTTCTTGTGCTTCAGTGTTAACTATGTTGTGTTGGTTGGCTGTTTGTATTTCTTCTATTGGAGATTATCTGTCCATCTTCCCTATCTCGATATAAGCTTGCTTTACACTGATTTATTGGCTCTCGTTGTATGTATCCACATGTTATATATACTTGGCCTGTAGTGTAGTTTATGGAAGATCTCTTCTGTCTTAGTGACAAAATGGGCTTTGCTTTTTACATTGCCTTCAGGAACCTCTTTGTCGTAATCTAATGATGTAAGGTTAAGTGAAGCATGAAATAAGCTTGGCAACTCACAGTATTTAAGATGAAAGTTCAAAATGAAAGCAGCTAACTGTCTAAATTGAGTATTAGCGTAATTTATTTGGATCTCTGCTGTTTCCTTCCAGTACACCGAATACTACCTTCACCGAATTCCAAGAAGCCGGGAGGTTCAGCAGCCCTGGCTCTCCTCCGTGTTCACTACTTTGTACTCCATGTGGTTTTCCTTTCCACTGGTCCACCGAATAAAGCCAGATTTGGTATGTGTCCCTTAAGATGGAAAGTAGTTCTTAGAGCTGTGCACTGATCATAAGATCTGTTGCTTTATTCAACTGCATCTGTTTATCAGTGAGCCAGGGCTTTTTAGAGGAATGCTAACAAGTATGGTTTATATGCACTTTTATGAAAGGTGAGAGATTTGCCTTTCCAGCTTCCGTTTGAACTCGGTTTGGTCTAGACCTTCCTCTTACAGCGATAAATGCTAACTGTTTTGATCTAATTTTGTGGCTGTTCACCGTGGTTCCTAACTAACCAGCCTGTGCAAGCCAGCCAGCAAATAGTTGACTCTTTTTCAATAGTCTTTTTGCTATTTGTTAAGACTTTTTACCAAATATGGTATGTGGCAGTCCAAATTTTACACATATTCAAGTTTTCATAGGAAAGGAGTACAGAAAATAGAAAGCCACAAGCTAAATACTTTTTTCTTGCATCACTACATTCTCCGTGTCTGTAAAAGTCTGTCACTCTCTTGCAGTCCTTGTGGTAAGGTTCCAGTATTAGTTGCAAATGTGCAGCAGTAGATAGTGCAGACCGGGGTGTGTGTATCCCTGTGCTGTGCACGGCTCTTAAATTATGCTCGTTCCTGTAGGCAGAATCTATTAACTACTGAGCCCTGAAAGGAAACTCTGTACTTGATTCCCAGATAGAGGAATCCTGGCGAGGATATATTATTCTTATGAATAATTGAACCAAAATGTGTTTAGCTCCGGTGATTTAGCAATTTCTCTATTAGTTGCCCTTCATCAGCTAGATTGTAGCTCAAACCTTCATAATGGAGGACACTTCAAAACCCTTTATTCTTTACATGAATGGCTCTCTATGAGTTTTTCATCATACCATAAAATGTACAGCTCTTAAGTGTATAGTTTGACCACATCCCTAATAATACATAGAAACTTTCCATGATCTCAGACTGTTTTCTCTGGCTTCTTACAGCCAACCCAAACCCCCAAGAAATCACTGTTATTTTCTGATTTATACCACCACAGATTAATTCTATACATATTTCTTTTTCAAAAAGTTTATTTTTGTCTTACACGTATGGGTGTTTTGCCAGCATATATGTGTACCATGTGCATGCCTGTGTACCCAACGAGGCCAGAAAATGCATCAGGTACCCTGGGACTGGAATAACAGAGGGTTGTTAGCTACCATGTGGGTGCTGGGAATTGAACCTAGATCCTCTAGAAGAGCAGCCAGTGCCCATAACCATGAGCCATCTCCCAAGTCCCCTCAAATTTTTGTCAGAATAAGTTTACCTCATAGTCTACAACAACATTGTTTAGCAGTATCTTTCTTAAAAGATTATTGTTGAAATGCTTCATTTATTTTTAAACTCGGGAGACAATTAGAAGGGGGAGAAAGGGTCATTTTATTTTACTTATTTTAAGAAGTATTAAGTATTTTGTACCTGATATTATACATAAGCCATATTACAGTACTCTTTGGTAAGTTAAAAGCAGCAGCATTAGATAACTGGAATCCTACTTAAATTGGCTTCGTCACGGGCAGTGTAGATACCTGCTTCCTTGGCTCTTTCATTCATTGCCTAGAAAAGGCTAATGAGTAAAAGTTGAAACATGAGTGAGTCTTGCTTTGTTCTGACAGTGAAGAGAATTTGTCCCAGTGTAAAAACATACTCATGTAACTAATTATGTAAATCTAAGTGTAAAGCCGTTCTTTGGAGCTGGAGAGATGGTACAGTGGTTCGAGCACTTACTACTTTCCCAAGGACCTGAGGTGATTTCCTGCACCTACAAGATGGCTCACAGCCATTCGTGACTCCAGATCTCAGGAATCTGATGCTCCTTTTGGGCCTCCAAGAACACCAGGCATGCCCTTAGTGCACAGAGATAGATGCAGGCAAGATACCTCAAAGGAGAAAACTAGATTAAATTGAGTTTAATGAAAGAAGACCATTTTGTGAAGATTTCAAGGTGACATTTCTCATCTTTGTGATTGCTAATTAAGTCCAATCACATATATTTTTTAAATTAATTAGTTATTTATTTTCTGTGTATGGATGTTTTGTTTACACACCAGAAGAGGGCATCCAGATCCCCTGGGACTACAGTTACAGCTGGTTATGAGCCTCCTTGTGAGTGCTGGGAATTGAATTCAGAACTTCTGGAAAAGCAGCTCATGTTCTCACCACTGAGCCACCTTTCCAACCCCCAATCATGTCTTGAAAAGGAAAAAATAGTAATATTTACTAAACTGAAATTGCTATATTTTTTTTAAAGTATTGGGCTGGCCATGGTGGTGCACATGTTTAATCCCAGCTCTTGGGAAGCAGAGGCATGAGGATCTCTATGAGTTCAAGGCCAGCTGGACTACATATTAAGTTTTAGGACAGCTAGGAATAGAGAGAGAGCCCGTCTCAAACAAACAAACAAAAAGATCGTATTCACTTTACTATTATCTCGTTTTATTTAAATCAGGACTGACTGTCCAGCAAAATAATTCTGTTACCTTTTATAATCTAGACCCTGGTTCATGAATTAAACCCTGGGACATATTAAAAGCCAGGAGGTATGTGTTTTATAATAAACAGGGCATGGCTATTATTGGTTAGAAGCCTTTCAGGTAAGCTGATAATCTCTGCCCTTTCTCCCTTAGTTTCAGCAAAGATGACTTTTGTCACAGGGATGTCCTTTTTGGGGATTCTCCAAACATGCCATCAGCGTGTCCTCTCTCCTATGTTGTTGTTGTTATTAGCATTTGTGTAAGAGAGTCCTGGTGTGTCTTCCTCCCAAACAGGCCATGGAGATTTATTTTATTTAATAATCAAGGAACTTGTGGCCATCAGTATTTGGTGCAGTTGGGAATGTGGTCTCCTTGGTGGAGCTGTTAGCGTAGCAAGCCTCTTAGTGAATGATGCCCTTTGCTAGATCTCTCTAGCTTCTGCTTCTGTCTGCCTCTGTGTTCCGCACCATGGCACTGAGTGCACCGCGGCACTGAGTGCATGCGGCACTGAGTGCGCCCTGAACAGAACTCCCCCGCCGTTCCCAGCATCGTCCATTCATAACTCACTCGTCCATTGCTCGGCCAGCTTGAGTGCAGTGACATCAGAACTGAGAAGGAAATGATAGATCGATAGGTAATGTCTGGTGTGGATGCAGAAGAGTTCAGTGAACCCTGGCCTGGGTTTTGCTGGTTATTGCAGCGTGGGGATTGAGCCCAGCTCCTTAGGAATGCTAGGCATGTGCTGTATGACTCAGCTCCAAGCTTCTGACACTCTGGTGTATACCCTGTGGGTGGTGGGACACTTGGTCCCAGGCCCATTTTGCCTCTTACTTTAAGTCATTCAGTTCCCCTCCAGGCCTTATTCACCTTAAAACAAAAAGGGTTGGGCTTCCTAGCCTCTCCGTCTCTGTAGTTTCATAAATGCTATAAAAGTGCCTGTAAAATAAAAAGTGTGGGGGATATTCTCATGTTTGTAAGGAATAAGAAAGAAAGATAGTCGGGCAGTGGTGCGCACGCCTTTAATCCCAGCACTCAGGAGGCAGAGGCAGGCGGATTTCTGAGTTCGGGGCCAGCCTGGTCTACAGAGTGAGTTCCAGGACAGCCAGGGCTACACAGAGAAACCCTGTCTGGAAAAAAAAAGAAAGAAAGAAAAAGAAAAAGAAAGGAAGAGGATGGAGTTTGTGGAAATACTTGTCCCACTTTTAAGTGACTGAATTTTAAGTCACAAAACCCCTGAACATTGTTTGACAGCGACTTTGATATGGTCAGCTTCACCCGAGATCCTCCACTTAAGGAAATGCCCTTTTAATGAAAACAAACCAGAGACCCCTTTCCACTGAAGACAGAGGACAAGATCTTACCTGTGTTCATCCATAATCCACTGAGTGTGCAAGTCTCCCCCAAATTCAGATGTTGCATGCTGTTCCTTGCAGGACTGGCTAGAAATGACTGATGTTCCCTGGGACCAAAGTTAGTCTTAAAAGAACATAGTGGGTAGAGAGGGGAGCCCTGTGGTGGCTGTGACAGCCCTGACACCATGTATGTCAGGTTTATTTCATCGGATGGTCACACATTTATTGTGAAGATAGAATCTGAACTAACACCAGGAACAACTACAGCCATGTTGAGTGTGCCCTAACAGTCCACGGAACAAAGCCAGTGAGGTCAGTGAGAGATCTAGCAAAGTGCATTTGTTCACTGAAAGGCTTGCTATGCTAACAGCTCCACCAAGGTGCCCAGATTCCCAACTACACCAGATTCTGATATCCACAACTTCCTTGATTATTAAATAAAATAAATTATAGTAAAATCTCTTTTGTTGTTTGTTTGTTTGGATTTCTCTGTGTAGCTCTGGCTACCCTAGAACTTGCTCTGTAGACCAGGCTGGACTCAAACTTAGAGATCTGGGTGCACCCCCTCCCCCCTAACACCCTCAGTGCTAAGATCAAAGGCATGTACCACCACTGCCTGGCTTACAGTAAAATCTTAATTTTCTATTATTTAATACCTGTAATTAGCAACCTTTTCATGTATGGAGTGTTGCCAGTCGCTAAAGTTAATTGCAAAGCAAATGATCTTTCTTGCTTTGTGTAGGAATCAAAATCCATTCCTATGCTGTGGGTGTACTATATCAATGAACTGGACATTTTTACAAACTGAGAAAAAAACATATATTCCATTTCATGGGTGGCTTCACATTATCATTTGGATTTGACATTTTTAATTTAAATTAAAACCTTAAAATTTACCCAAAAAAATATAAAAGATAATGTGTTTGTTGCTACAATTTAAGAACTTCATTTAAAATCAAATTTGGTAGATCTCTAGGTATGTATTTTTGTAATAGTTTGAATAGTAGCCAGGTGGTCACCAAATGAACTACATAGCTTAAGGGGCTGGAGAGATGGCTCAGTAGTTAAGAGCACTGGTGTCTCTTCCTGAGGACAAGGGTTCCATTTCCAGCACCCACATGATGGTGGGTCCAGCAACCAGTGACCCCCCCCCCAAAGACCTCCTAGCTCTGCCTCTCCAGATCTAGAGTTATTACTGCACCCAGTTTTTAAAAATGGGTTCTGAGAATCAAACATGCCTCGTACTTGTAATGCAAGTACTTTCCAACTGAGCCATTCCCCAGCTCAGTCTGTTACCTTCTGGGTATCTTAAGCATATTGTTTCTCCAAAAAAATAAATACGTAAGAATGAGCTATCTCGGCTTATATTATAGCCCAGTTAAGCGTCTGCTTTCAAAATAGATTTAACATTGACTTAACAACATAGTAATAGTACAGAATTCAAACTTAACTGCCAAATATATTTGTTAAAATATAAGTTTAAAAATGGACATAAATTGAAAGGTTAAAGAAGCCAGGCACAGTACCACATACTACTGAGTAGCCTCAGCTTCTTAGAGACTGGCGTGAGAGGACCACTGGAGTCCAGTTCAAGGCTAGTCTAGGCAATGAAATTAACAACAACAACAAAAACCTCAATAAAATAAATCATTAATGAGGGGTTCGGGGAGATGACTCAATCATAAACTGCTTGCTCCACAATTATTACGACCTCAGCTCAGATCCCCAGCACCCATGAAAAAGCCTGGCATGATGACATGTGGCTGTAATCCACCACTGACAGAAATGGGCGGATCCCTAGAACTCAGTAGCCTGCCAATCTAGTAGAATTACTAAGCTCCTGATTCGGTAGGAAGGAGACTGTCTCAAAAACGAAGATGCACAGGCTGGGGAACTGCTTGGCTGGTGAAGGACCTGCTGCACCAAGGTGAGAACCTGAGTTTGGATTCCCAGTGCTCACATTAAAGCCAGGAACCCTAGCACTGAGCCAGGCATAAGTGGGGAGGCAGAATCAGGCAGATTGCATTGACCTCTGACCTCCACATGCACACTCAAATGCACAAGCCCACATGAACATGTGCACACACGCACAAGAGTTATTAAGGAAGAGTAGTCACAGAACTCTTCAAATGAATTAACTTGGAAAATTAAACAAGCTAAACATTTCCGGTTTCTAATTATAGACACAATGCTGGGCTGTTCCATCTCTCGTCTTGAGAAATCATTTTTTTACCTTGACATACACAATACTGAGTTTTATGATTATATTGCATGTATCCCTTATTGTTCTCCTGTTTGTTTTCACTCCTTCTCTACCCTCCTACGTCCTTCCTCCCCCCAGTATCCCCCTCCTATGTTCATATGAGTATTAAATTCTGCATGAGAGAAGACATGATAGTTTCCTTCCCCGTTGTATTCTCTTGCTCCCCTCCCCCTCCGCTTAGAGCCCATAGTGCCCCTTCTACTTTCATGTCATATATATGCATATGTGGATTTAATATATATTCCACATACTTGCAATATCTGTCTGCAGTACTGATTTTGCTTAGCATGATTATGACCAGTTCCATCCCTTTCTTGAAAATGACATAATTTCTCTTTGTTTTCCTAGGATGGGTTCTAAGATGACCCATAGCACAGGCTGGCCCTAAACCTTCTATGTAGTAGAAAGTAAACTTGAACTCCTGCCCCTCCTGCCCCTGCCTCCTAAATGCTGGTATTGCGGGCATTCCCCTCCTCCATACCTGGCTCTATTTAATTTTTCATTACCACAGGAAAAAACTCCATTGTGTCTCTAGATCATGGTTTCTTTATCCATTCATCTGGAGAAGAACACAGTTGTCTATCGTGTGAATACTGAAGCAATAAACATAGATGCGCATGCATTTCTGTGGCATCCTGACATACATCTCTTTGCAGAGATAGCATAGATACCCAGAAGTGGTTTTGCTGGATCTTTGTGTGTGTGTGTGTGTGTGTGTGTGTGTGTGTGTGTGTGTGTGTGGTTTTTTGAGACAGGGTTTCTCTGTGTAACCACCCTGACTGTCCTGGATTCTCTCTGTAGACCAGGCTGGCCTCGGACTCACAGAGAATACCTTCCAAGTGCTGGGATTAAAGGTGTGCACCACCATGCCCAGCTGCTGGATCATATAGTAGCTGTGTTTTAGGATTTGAGACCTTCCATAATGACTTTCACGTCACTGTGCATTGCCACCTGGTTTCTGCCATGATCTTTCTGCCTGCTGTCTTTCTGATGTCTAGCTCTACTCCTCCATCATGGTCAGGGAACTGTCCTGGTTTTTAATTTATTGAGGTTTAAGATCCGAAGTATAACTGTATGGATAGTTTAGTCCATGGGTGTTTGGAAAGAATGTGTGCCCTAGCCTGATGTTTTATGAAATATTCGTAATTGCTATGCTGGTGGATGATGCCATTGAAGCTTTTCTATGTTTGCTGATTTTCTAATGGTTCTATTTATTGCTAAAGGGAGCACACATACTTTATGGCCCTTCTAAACAGCCCCATAGATGTAACTGAGCCTTCTATAATCTCCTCTCTAGTCCTTTCCCTAAAGTGGCTGACACATTGGACTCGTATTAAAATCACTGTGAGTCTACTGTTCTGTGTCCCGAAGCCCAACAATTCCTTTCCCTGTTTCATCCTTAGTTTTCCTACAAGGAAGAATATTTGAGTCACATTCTCTGAGAAATATACTCTTGAAGAAAGTTGGTTTGTTTCAAACACGGGAATGGAAAAGACCACTTTGTGAGGTTGCTGGTCATTAAAGAATGCTTGTGTTAGCGACCGGGAAGAATCTGTGAAGGTCTTGAGGGTAAAGGGCAAGTGTTTTCCAGTTTCCCATGGTCTCTTCCTAGCAAAGTGCTTTCATACTTGTGGGGTGACTGAAAATGAATGAAGGTTGGATGCTGTGAGTCACCCTCAAAACAAAGACACCCACTCCTCTTGGCTTGTCTCAGGCCTGCCACGCCGGCGGTTTGATGACTGGCTGGCTTTACTCCAGCCTGGCCATCATCAAATAAAGCACTCAGAGAAAGAACTTCACATACAAGATTGAAACCTAATTTAACTTTTAATCAAGTAAAAAAGTATTTTAGATTTTCAGTTTGTGACTCTTGGGAAGAAATAGACCATTCAAGCTTAATACTCTGCCTCCCTTCCTGAGACTTAACTTACTATGACTAACTTAGATGTACTGATTTATCTACACTCATGTTTTGAATGAAAGAAGGCCATTATTTTACTTAGACATTCTTGCCCCAATATCAAACTCAGTTTGAGTTAAGAAAGTCCTTGGCCATAACAAGTTGCTGACAAGCACAGAGGGTTATTGTCCATAAGTAGAAGGCTATGATTTTTTTTAAACAGATTTATTTTTTTATTTGTACATATATACATACATACTGTTACTTTCTTCAGACACTCCAGAAGAGAGCATCAGATCCCATTACAGATGGTTGTGAGCCACCATGTGGTTGCTGGGAATTGAACTCAGGACCTCTGGAAGAGCTGTCAGTGCTCTTAACCACTGAGCCATCTCTCCAGCCCTGCTATGATTTTTTTTTTTTTAAAATTAGGTATTTTCTGGGGAGAGCCACAAACTTGGTAGCATCAAGATTATCACTGTTTGGATAGCAGATAAAATATTATTGACCTGCTAATTAACATGTGCTTAAACCATTCTGAGGAATCAACTTGCTGCCAAGATGCCAGAACTCTCTGGTGAGATTGCTTCTCTCCTTATTGACACAGCTCTACTTGTTTAAAAACCTTCATCTTTTATTGTTTTAGTGGTCAACCTCCTAACATACTCAAAGGAATCTTACTAGACCAGAAAAGGTCAGCTATGCCAGTGTTACCAGTGGTCAGGATCTAGACACAGTAAGTAACTCCAGCTTCTTGGCCTCTTATCCAAAGAGTGGAAAATAAGACCTCATCTCTTTTCAGTGTAGCCAGGCAAACTTGATTCAAAAGCAAATCTGTAGAACAGATTAGAAAGTTCACTATCAAGATTGGCGGTGGGAGGCTGGAGAGATGGCTCAGCGCTTAAGAGCACTGACTGCTCTTCCTTTCAGAAGTCCTAAGTTCAATTCCCAGCAACCACATGGTGGCTCACAACCATCTGTAATGGGATCTGATGAGCTCTTCTGGTGTGTCTGAAGACAGCTACAGTGTACTCATATAAATAAAATAAATCTTTAGAAAAGATTGGCAGTGAGTCCCTAGAGCAAAGATACTTAAGGGCCCCAGTAACTGGTTGAGGCTTTCTTTTATGGGGTTCAAAAGAACTAGGAGGACTTTGGCTCCTAAGGGGCGTAATGAATGGAGTTCTCTGTTTTGATTCGTAGATTAGGTCTTATAATAATTTTTCTACTGCACAGTCGGTTCCCATAATGCATCTGCTTTTAAGCATATGTACACCCCAATATGCATAGGCATAAGATGACAAATAGGGGAATTCTTCCTAAAAGTCACTTAAGAATCCAGTTTTGCCTTATTGTTCATGCATCTAAAACCTGTTTGCACTGGATTAGACTCTCCATGTTTTGTACTGGATGAACTGGAAATGTATTTGAGTGGAGACTTATTACTGTTGACAGAGGAAGTTATCACTTGTAGGTATGCATGAGGTAGTGTCATAGGTTGTGAGTTGCCTTGTTTAGACAGGATATATGTGCATAGTAGGTGTAGGTAAATGCATTATCAGAAGGAAGGGTGTTCTCAACCAAAACCAAGTAGAGTCCAGATCACTCAGCTGTTTATTTTTCTTCCACTTTCATTTTTTATTTCTACCGAAGTCATGCTGCTATCTTAAGAAAACACACTAGCTTTCTCCATGATAGGAAGAGGCGCTGTCAGGCCCACGTTCCTGACGGGCTAGAAGAGCTGCAGCTCAGAGCTGCAGCTCAGAGCGGCATGCTTGACTGCCTTACCCACTTGCCTATCTGTAAGTGAAGCTAACTAAGCATAAGACTTTCCAAGCCCAATCCAAACAGAAACAATTATACCACACTGTCTTCTGCTTCACGTACAAGATGAATGAGGTCATCTCGAGAACGATGTGTTTAGTTTTTTCAGTTGCTTTTCCTCTCCTGCGCAATCCTCTGCAATACATTAAGAAAATAATATTGCTCTTTCCCTGCTTGCTGCCCATCACATATGCAACGTAAGTTCAGCAACCTTCCTATAGACATGTTTCTAACAAGTTCCGTGGTGAGCAGAGTCCACTGGATATGTGGATCCTCTCAAATATCTGGTTCCTTAGGACTAAGAGATCCATAGTTGAGTTACCAACAGTGCCACTGACACTCTGGCTGGGTGACAGTCTGTAGCCACTTCTGCGCACACATCAAGTATTTAATTTAAACTTGCACCTTCTGTTTCACAATGTGAGGGCTCAGAACCGAATCGGTGTCAAAGTAAGGTCATTGTGGATTAGCGGCTGCTTTGAACTGTTCTTTCTTTCCCTATTCCAGGAAAGATTCTGAAGTCTGAAAGTAAGTTTTCTTCCTAAGTTGATCCTTTTTCCACTTGGCAAGCATTGCATTTTTTCCTCCACAGAATCCAGCATGCTGTCTACCATTTTCAATCCCTCATCTGGCTTTGCTTGCATCTCTCCCTGAGTTGTTGCTCTTCTAGCCTGTCAGGCACATATCAGACATAGGCCTGACAGTGCCTCTTCCTTTCAAGGGGAAAGCTAGTGTATTTTCTTAGGTAGCAGTATGACTACAGTAGAAAAATCCAGCTCAAGTTATAAGAAAAAGGGACGTGTGGGGCTGGAGAGATGGCTCAATGGTTAAGAGAACTGGCTGCTCTTCCAGAGGACCTGGCTTGGGGTCCCAGTGCCCCTACTAGGCAGCTCACAACCACCTGTAACTACTGTTCCAGGGATCTGATGCCTCTACAAGCACCTGCTCACACATGACATGCACAAATGCACATACGCACACACTGCTTTCCAAGAAGGAAGAGGTATGTTCTCAGAGACCATGAGCCTGGGAAAGAGCTGGCCTTGTGGACAGGAAGGTGGGAAGTGCTAGTGGCTCCTTGAAACCAAAGTGTGTTAAAGGGGAGGAAGTGTTTGAAAATGACCTTAAGTGCACAAGCAGTTCTTCAAAGCAGTCCGGACTTTTCTCACCTAAAAGGTCCCTGAGAGCCATCAGCTCTCATACATAATTCAGAAAGGTGAGTCTTTCCCTAGACTTTTAACCATCTGCCTTTGCTCTTAGTTAAGATGAAGGGAGGGAGCAGGATTGCATAGCTGATGGCAGATGTAGTGGAGCTTCTGGAGGGGCAGGGGCAGACTGTCAGCAGAGCCCATCTGGAAGCAGATGGGAACTTGTACGGTCTGAGGACAGACCATGGCTCTTTAAGGAAGGGTGAAAGCAGCACTCAGCTTGGCTACCTGAGGACTCTTTAAGGTGTTCCCAGCATGTTGGAGCTGAGCTAGTGCCACAGGAGAGAAGCTGGATAGGAGCGAGATAGGAAGAGAAATTGCCAGGCACCTACAGCAGCTGTGTGGTGACTGCTTAAGCTGTAAGCAGGGAGAGAACAGAGCGCAGAGTGGCGTGTGTAACCCTCCTGGCAAACTGCAGCACCCTCTGAATTAGTCCCTGGAGTTCCTCTAAGGAGTCCTTCCTTCCTTCCTTCCTTCCTTCCTTCCTTCCTTCCTCCCTCCTTCCCTCCCTCCCTCCCCCCCTTCCTCCCTTCTTTTCTTGTTGATAACACATGTTTGATGTATTGGATATTCTAATGTCAGAGCAATAAAAACAAAGGACAGACTAAGTGTGGTGGTGCCCACCTTTCATCCCCGTCACTCTAGAGGCTGGAGCAGGAGGATCATGAACTCCAGGCCAGCGTAGGCTACGGAGTGAAGTTCCGATAGACAACCAGGTAGTGCTTTCCAACTGCCTCTGGACACCAAAGACTTCTCTTCAGCCTGTGTCACTTCCTGTCTCACTGGGGACAAGAATGGTTCTCACCTAAAAGGTCCATGTGAACGTCAGCTCTGTTCGTGTATGCTTTAAAATCAAGAAAGGAGCCGGGCAGTGGTGCACGCCTTTAATCCCAGCACTCGGGAGGCAGAGGCAGGCGGATTTCTGAGTTCGAGGCCAGCCTGGTCTACAGAGTGAGTTCCAGGACAGCCAGGGCTACACAGAGAAACCCTGTCTCGAAAAAAAAAAAAAAAAAAATCAAGAAAGGAGCAAGGTGAAGGCGCTGAGAAGGAAAATCCTTTTAGATTAGCAATAACCGTTTGATGGCTTTTTTCTGGACTTCTAACGTGATTTGTTATCATTGGTAATGTGAAGTCTGATGGCGTGGTGTGTGTGTGTGTGTGTGTGTGTGTGTGTGTGTAAAACGTGTGAAATTAAATCAGCCCTGAAAGCTTATCATTTCTCAGTTTGAGACTCTGCTTGCACCAGGACGTTTTATTGGAGCTGTGAGCCAAGTTGTTTTATTATTATTTATTATTTGGTTTTACATTTATTTTATGTACATGAATGCACACCTCATGAGTACATGGGAGTTGCAGATGGTTGTGAGCCATAGTAGACACTAGGAATTGAACCCAGGTCCTATGTAAGAACAAATATTTTTAACAACTGGGCAATCTCTCCAGCCCCATCAAGCTGTTTCTGTCTTCTGTGGTGATTCTCCTACCTGGTCCAAAGAATAACTGGATTTTCCCTAAGACACATGGCAAATAATTACAGGCACACTCTTCAGTAGGATCTTATAGTCAGAACTGAGGGGTGTGGGAAACATCTGAAATCTCATGGCTCATAGAGAGAGATACATTAGCCATCTTTGGCTAACGTGAGAAAGGTTCAGTGAGAAACAGGCCAGAGGACTGTAGCTGATGTTGCACAGTTCTGAGAACAGGAAAAAAGCTCCCTGTGGCCAGGACCTTTGAATTACATAAGAACACGTATTGGCTGGTCACTTTTGAAGAAATGTGAGTACATGATTTATAAGCATCATATAGTTACTTACAGTGTCAACATTTCCATAGTCTGCTATGAATCATGACATCCTGCAGCAGAATTGTCTGTAGAATTACAAAGAACAAGAAATCCTATTTGTTGACACAAGATCACCTTCCTTCCTTATTCTTCCTAAATTCACACGTAAGCCACTTACACAAGCCTTCAACACAGGCAGGTTTTAAAAATGTGTTTACAGCTGACTGCTGTGAAAAGAGATTCGGTTTTGCTTTTGTGGGCGAGACAATGGCTGTTCTCTGAAGGCAGGTGGCTGCATAGTGCTTAGGTCCATTTTGTACACACCATCAAAGCTGCATGGGGCTGTTTTCACCAAAATTGCTTATAGGAAACTCTTGGGGTGGGGTGGGGACGCTAGCCAAGGACCGGTCTGTTCCTGTTGAGCGGATGTGGGGATTTCCCCCTCTGTGGAGAAGCCAAGGAGACCTCTGTAAGACAGCCTTCCAGACCTAGAATTCCTTCCCCTCATGGGCTTCATGGATGACTCGCCCTTACCTTTTCCTTTTAAGTGTCAGGTTTTTGCCCTCTAATTTATGTTATTACACTTCCCTGTGGTGGAGGAGGAAATGCTGTTACGACGCTCGCTCGCTCGCTCGCTCGGGAGGTTACCTGGGAATTAGTTTGCAGGAGCTCAGCGCTCTGTCCTACCTTAGTTGGTTATTTGCTTGCTTGCTTATTTGTTTTCTCTGTGGAACCTTAGCTGTCCTGGAACTCACTTCGTAGACCAGGCTGACCTCACAGAGATCCTTCTGCCTCTCCCTCCCAAGCCCTGGGATTAAAGGTGTATACCACCACCGTCCAGCTCTGACCTTAGCTTTCCCCCTGTCAAATGGGAACAGAAGCAGATGGACTTGCTTTTACTCCACTCCACCTCCTGCCAAAGTGGCTCGGAGCTCCTTTCAACTCTTGTACCTTCTCATTCTTAGATATTGTAGATAACAAAAAAAGATTTGCCTAAAGCACGGCTGGAGTCATTCTGGACTCTTCCTGGTTTGCTTAAGGAGCACTTTTGAAGACTTGGTGTCTTCCTGCCCTGTTCTGCACGTGCTTGTGGTCCTCTCTGCTGGCTCTTCTTATTGGGCTGTGTTGTCTCCTTATGTCCTTGGTTACCTTCCCGTCTGTGTTAGCTCTTCCTGTCCTCACTCACACCTTCCCACCGGAAAGCATTTTATAACACCATGCGCATCCCCTCTCATCCTTGTCTCTTCCCATAGGCCCTATGGCCTGGGCTGTTCACATCCACCCCATTCTGCCTGCCTCTATTACAGGAAGTCTTCAACCCCCTTAGGGCTTCTGGGAAATCAACGTTTTTTCTTTCTTTCTTCCTCCTCTTTCTCTTCCTTCTCCTCTTATTTCTCCTCCATATTCCTCTTCCTTCTCCTCTTCCTCCTCCTTCTTCATTTTCCTTTTCCCCTTTTTCTTAATTTTAGACAGATCCTCACTATATAGTCCTGGCTGGCCTGAAGCTTGTTGTTTTAGATCACTGTAGCCTCTCAGAGATCCACCTGCCTCTGCATGTGCTGGGGTTAAAGGCATGCACCATCGAGCCCAAGTTAACTTTAGTTTTTGCCAGTTTTCTTTTTGTCCTTCCTTACACACCAAATCCTTTTGAGTTTTGCTTTGTTTTGCTTAGTTTTTGGCCATTTTTCTCCTCCATCAGCTCCTCGGGCCCATGATGATGTAGGACAGTGTTCCAAGCTGAGTCCTAACTGTTGACTGTGGGAAGCATATAGCTACTGATACAAACTGTACTCATTGTAAGCATTAGATACGATAAGAGCCTGGCTCAATATGAGTTAGACAAGGCCTTCTCTGTGCTGATTTGTTTGTTACAATGAGTCCTTTTTATTTCCCAAACTAGCACTCACCAGGGTTTTCTTCTCTTTCCCCAGCCAACTCTGAAACAGGTGACAACTGGGCCATAGCATGATGGCATGTTCCCTCTGTTTCATGGAGCTATAGCATGCTGGCATGTTCTGTCTGGTTCATGCAGTTACAGTGTGCTGGGATGCTCCCTCTGTTTCATGGAGTTAGTGCCCAAACCTCACATTACTTTAGGTGTTTCTCAGCAGGAAAGATCCCCTATTTCTGCTCCTTTGATGAATCTGAGGAGCCAGTGACTGCAGAACAAAGATCAGCCAAAGCTTCGTAGTAGCTGCCATAACCTAGATTCCTTCCTTCCTTTCCTCCCTGGCGTCCATCCCTGCTGTCATTTACTTCTAATTGACTCATTTTGTTGATTCTGTTTCTGAACTGGGGCTGGATCCATTCTTGAAGCTCCTTTTTGTAGTCCTTAAGGACAGTAGCAATACAAAGAAGTACTTGGGGCCTGATAGATGTTACAGGAGACTAAATACATGCCAGTAAGTGAGGGCTGTGGGTTTATTATACAGTTGCAAGACAGACTGATTATCACAGAACCCTTCTTTAAAGACCTAGGACTATCGCTGCCATTGTGGCTGAGGAGTTAGTATCTGTCGGATTCTTTATATCTTGTTCAGGTTTTAGATACGAAAGTCAGCATGTGCCGGGCAGTGGTGGCGCATGCCTTTAATCCCAGCAATTGGGAGGCAGAGGCAGGTGGATTTCTGAGTTCAAGGACAGCCAGGGCTACTGTATTAGTCAGGGTTCTCTAGAGTCACAGAACTTATAGGTAGTCTCTATATAGTAAGGGAATTTGTTAATGACTTACAGTCTGTAGTCAAACTCCCCAACAATGGTGAGCAGTAGCTGTGAATGAAATCCGAGGATCTAGCAGTCGCTCAGTCCCACAAGGCTCGAAGGCAAAGAAGATTGAATCTTCCTCCTTCCAATGTCCTTATGTAGATCTCCAGCAGCAGGTGTGGCCCAGATTAGAGGTGCTCTTACCACCACACCTGAAACTTGTGTCTTCCAGACTCAAGATCTAGATCCCAGGTGAGCCTTTTAATTCTGGATTGTAATTCACTCCAGATATAGCCAAGTTGACAATCATAAATAGCCACTACAGCTACATAGAGAAACCCTGTCTCAAAAAACCAAAAAGAGAGAAAGAAAGGAAGAAAGAAAGAAAGAAAGAAAGAGGGAAAGATTGATTTCCCTCAATCATAATAAGTTGACCCCTACTGTGGAGTCCACCTGTACAGTTGAATTCATAAACATACAGATGGCACCTTAGTGGTAATTTAAACTCATTTTCTTTTTTTTTTTTTTTTTTTAAAAAAAAAAAAAGATTTTATTTCTTTTCTTTTTTTTTTTTTTTTTAGATTTATTAATTTTATATATGTAAGTACACTGTAGCTGTCTTCAAAAACACCAGAAGAGGGTATCAGAGCCCATTACAGACAATTGTGAACCACCATGTGGTTGCTGGGAATTGAACTCAGAACCTCTGAAAGAGCAGTCAGTGCTCTTAACCACTGAGCCATCTCTCCAGCCCCCTCATTTTCTTCTTAAAGTGTAAATGGTAGGTGCCATGCCCAGAGTCTTAGAATTAATAGCAAAACAGATCAATTTCTCTTACCCACCTCCAGACTCAGCCCTAGACCTCATACAAATGAATGATTGTTTGTCTCTGCCCTCTGCGAGAACATCAAATATATGCTTTCTACCTAGAATAGAGAGGAAATGGGCTTGGGCCATACGCACATCAGGGTTCAAACTGTAGGCTAGTCCACCATTGTAATATTTAACCAAGCTTTGGTGGGCCAGTCCGTCTCAACAGACTTCCTTTCCATTGTTGATGGAACAGAAACCATAACTCCATTTTCTAGTCTTTTATATCAAAACTACACACTGATAAGAAGCCTTCATGAGAGTTCCTGGGTCCCTTTCTACCTCTTGATCTTTGTCATTAGTTAGAAATTAAATAGATATTTCTAAATTCTTACCAAGGAATGTGTGCCCAGTGCCCAGAAGTGATTTTCATGGTACAGTGAGCCCCTCAGGCATAAGAACAAACAAGAATTAGTTGCTTCTCTTCTTTCTGTCTTGGCCTCCTGGTTGTGTTTTCATCACAGATTCCACCCCTTCCAAGCCCATTGGGTCAGGATTTACCCATGAACCTCAGCTCTCTCCCCCTGGGCAAGCATTCAAGACTGGCCTCCTGCACCTGCTCCTCTCAGGACTCACCAGCCTGTGCTTGACCCACAGACTTTAGTTCCCATCTAGGTTCTTGTTTTCTTGCTTCTTCTGAAATGTGAACACGTCCCAGCTGTTCTCTTTTGTGAGCTTCACTTTACAGCTTAGCAGTTGACTGTTCTCTGATCTCTCTGTGTGGGCATGTTGAGGTATTCTGGCTTTACTGCTCTCCCCCTTCCCCCACCACCACCATTATGGAGCTGAACCCTATGCTGAGTGCTTCCAGAGGTCTTTCAGTGTTTGCATTTTCTTGGCCAGGGATTCTTGTCTTCTGCCCAAATGAAAATTCTGGGTAGACAGGGGGAAGCTCTTTAGTGCTGCTATGTGGCAGCTTTCGTTTTCCTCAATTCTTAGTAAGAAGCAGCATCAGCAGGCAGATGGAGCATCATCTCATGGTGCTCTCTTGTGTTACCATGCTCTCAGGCCTTCAGGATCAGGACCATTAGCTCTTTGAGTGTCCAGCTCTGTGGGGTCCTAGGAAATCCAGAGTTTTCGGCCTTTGACCGCAGTAAGTGTTACAGCTGTTGGCTCCGGGTTGGAGACCCTTGACCTTGAAGATGTGGAGGTAGACCTCTCTAACTCTTCCAGCAGCTGGGACCATCGTTTCTCCTCCCCGGCTTCTTATGGCCTTCTATCTTTCTTCCATCTCAGATCTTCACATCCCATACCCGTCTTCCTTCACTGCCCACACTTGAACGTCCAGCTGCTTCTTCAGGCAGCTGGTTGCTTTGCCCTTCCACAGCTCTACCTGTTGACAGCCAAACTGCTGTTGCCGGTCCACAGTCTCTGTGTTACTCTGCTGCCTCTCCTTTCTTTCTGCTACCAGCTGTGGTGATCTGAATGAAAATGGCCCCTGTAGGCTCATCAGAGTATGATTATTGGAGGTGTGGCCTTGTTGGAGGGAGTGTATCACTAGGGGTGGGACTTTGAGGTCTCAGAAGCTCCAGTCAGGTCTAGTGGCTCCTTGTCTCTGCCTGTGGATCCAGTGGTAGAACTCTCAGCTCCTTCTCCAGTGCCATGTTTGCCCACTCGAGGCCATGCTTCCCACCATGATGATAATGAACTAAACTTCTAAACTGTAAGCCAGCCCAGTTAATTGTTTTCCTTTATATGTGTTGCTGCAATCTGGATGTGAGGATAATTTGGCTGCGATGTTTGTCAGCCCATTGATCAACAGGGTTGATTTGGCTGACCTGGTTAGCTAGATGGGTATCCCCTTCCTCCCTCACTGCTCCATGAGCATCCCTCCTGAAGCTGCTGAGTCAAAGAGGATGATCTTCCCTAATAGAAGGACCAAATCAGTCAAGAAAATACGAGTAGCTGCATTCCACTGCTAGAACCTCCAAACAGTCTCTCTAAGAGTTGCTGTGATCATGGTGTTTCTTCACACCAATAAAAACCCTGAGACATAGCTCAGCCTACACTCTTTTAAGAGTAGTCCAGCAGTGACCACTAGCCTCTTTTATTGGGCCTGTCTGTGAAACACCAGGGGAAGCAGCAAAGGAGGGTATCTCCTCTGGCTTACTAAGTGAGCCTGAGCAGCCCAAGCCCAAGCCCAAGCAAGAGCTGTTTGGTGCAATCATAGGCATTTATTCAAGCCAGTTACTGCCTTGCCTCTTAGCACCAGTCATAGCTTGCCAGTGCAAAGAAGTCTGGTGCGAACTGTTTCCAACAGCCCTGGCTGAGGCCCTTACACCAGGAGCTAAAGTGCTCAGCTGTGTCCTATCGTTTCCCCAGGGTATCCTAGAGTATTGCAAGTGACTGGCACCAGCAGTTATTTGATTGGCAGCTCTTATTCTCAAAGCTGCAGAGCAGCAAGAGAGTCCAGCCGCTGCTGGCTAAGGAATCTCTAGTTTCCCCCCATCATATCTGTTTATTGCCTCAGTTGCTTTTTCTGTCACTGTGATAAAACACCCTGACAAAAGCAACTTGAAAAGGAAGGGTGGATTTTGGCTCACAGTTGGAGGCTCGGTCCATTATGGTAATTTAAGACAGCGGAGGGACCTAGTCACATTGCATCTGTAGTCATGAAGAAGAGTAGAGTATGCTCAGCTCACTTTCTCTTTTTTAATTTAGTTCAGTGTGCAGTCCAGGAAGTGGTGACACCCACATGGGAGGGATTGCCCACCTCTATTAACCTAGAAAGATATTTCCCCAAGGCACCTCTCCCAGAGGATTCTAGATCTCAGTTAACAATTGCCGTGAACCATCACACCTGTTTACAGGACAATGCACATGAGAAGAACTTAAAACATTCATCATGACACAGTAGTGATTTAACGGTGCTTTGAGAGAGGAACTGCTTATTATCCTGGGAAGAGGCAGGCCCCTCTCATCTGGCTTGGAACTAGAATACACCATGACTGGTGACCTCCCACTCCAGTCAGCCGGCTCATCCTCAGCACAGTGAGAGGGCCAGGGCATTTGGGGGACCTGTGGGCTGCTTCCTGGGTCACTTCCTCTGTCCTGCTAGATCAGCTGTATCAACCAGTGGGTCATGATCCCATTTAGGGGGTCAAATGACCCTTTCACAGTGGTCACAAATCAGACATCCTGCATATCAGATATTTATATTACAATTCATAACAGTAGCAGAATTACAGTTATGTAGTAGCAACAAAAATAATTCTGTGGTTGGGGGCCACTACAACATGAAGAACTGTATTAAAGGGTCGCAGTGTTGGGAAGGTTGAGAACCGCTGCACTAGATGGCTGTGCATGGCCTTCTTTGTTAGCCAAGAGTAGAGACTCTACAAGTGTCATGGCAAATTTAAAATATGTGAACCTCTCTTCAGATTGAAAAGAATTAGAAAGTATAACCAAGCCTTTGGTCCTCCTGTGCCACCAAAATACCCACATAATTTGAAAAATGCTACCCATTGAATTATTTTTACTTCTTAAGCTGTCCTGAAACTGTCAAGTAAAACTGCTGTGTAACCATAAAACCTAGATGGCAGAGCCACCTTTTGAAGTTATTTCTAAATTATTTATAAACTTAAGCACGTCTCAAAACTAAATAATTCTCAGCCGGGCAGTGGTGGCGCACGCCTTTAATCCCAGCACTTGGGAGGCAGAGACAGATGGATTTCTGAATTCGAGGCCAGCCTGGTCTACCGAGTGAGTTCCAGGACAGCCAGGGCTACACAGAGAAACCCTGTCTCGAAAAACCAAAAAAAAAAAAAAAAAAAAAAAACCCTAAATAATCTCAATTTTCTTTTTATTTTATATTGAGTAGCTGCTGTCAGCTGAGCTAAAACTGGCTGCCGTGAAAGACAGAGACACACACATTTACATTCAGAAGCATTTGTGATATGGGATGCAGGCAACAACTCCAAGTCTTAAGGCTAAGAAGGAGAGATTTGAGTTGAAAATGGCCCGACCTTCTCTGGACTGAAGTATCAGCATGATTCTTTGGGGTACTTTCAGTCTCAGCTCTTAGAGGAGAGAGCAAGTTAATGAACCGCCATCCTATCATCGCAGGCTGAAGGAGCTATGCAGTGAATGAATGCTACAGCCTGAAACTTCATGATGTTGAATAGAATAGTCCAGAAGCCACTGGGATAAATGCACGCTGGAAGCACTGAAACAAATGGCCCTTTAGGTCATTTCAGGTCAGAAACAGTCCAGGCCCAAGAGGAGGAAGCCTATTTCACAGCTAAGCAGTGGACAGACAGACAGCCCAAATATCTGCAGTCTTTAAGGAATACTTAGAACTTGCTCCGCAGTCATCTGCTTTGTGTTTCTAAGAACAACATGACTACAACACAGTAAAGGGTAAACCAGAGACCGTGGCATCAGAATGAAGCTCCAAAAGTCAGTGAGAATCATAAATTTGGAATCTTGGAGGGGAAGTGATTTAAAGACAGTGCTAATAAAGTAAAAATAACCCATGACTAAAAATACATGCTAAAACATTTCGTCACTGGAGACCTGAGAACAGTAAATATCTAAGTCGGAGTCTTGTCCGTACCAGACCAATAAATCAGCTTGGGGACTCTGAAGTAACCGTTGGCCTCCTTTGTCTTTAGAGCCAGCACAGATACCGGGTGTTGTTTTAGTTGCTGGCAAACACTATAAATATCCAGATTCTGGTCGTTGTATTTTTATTTTGAGTACCAGGTAATTTTTTTTAATGGAGGCTTGGGACAAATTGTGGATAAACAATAGCTTTTCATTGGGTTTAAATATGGCTTGTTATTTACCCTGTCATGGAAAATCAAGGCAATTCTATATTTAGACGTGTATAGTAATTCTAATATTTTTAACAATGAGAACATTCTTGTGGATTTATTTTCTTTACTAACATCAAATATGAGCAAGACATAGAAGCAGCTCATTAGATTAGAACTTCTGCAGTTCAACCTTTGATCTTTAAGGCCCTTCCAACTTTACAAGTCATTGATTCATTGGTTCTAAAGTAATATACTAGAAAGTTCTACCAAAGGAAGGCTATTGAGAAGAGACCCCTCAGATCATGGGGCATGCGTGTTCTCAGGATGGAGCTCCCAAATGTGAAAACAGAGTGTGTGACTAACCTGATTAGGGGCTGCATCAAACCTGCCTTCATGCTGACTCAGCCTTTGTGACTATCAAAGGTGTCATCTGTGCCTCTCAGGAACAAATATGAAGGACTAATTGGTGCTTAATGATCACTGAAAGTCTTGCCGTTTCCAGTACAGTACCATTGTAATAGCTTGCTCTAGCAAAACAAAATAGCTCTAAAGGAGTTCTAGAAAGTTCAGTTCCAACTCTATTTCTGACAGCTGGATGCTGTGATTTTCCCAAACGAGACTTCAAGTTAGTGTGACATTCATTCAGAGATCCAAATTAAAGTTTATGTGGCACTATAATAATTAAATGTGGTTAAACTTTGGCTGGTCCTTGTTTTTGTTCTGTGATGATGGGAACCAAACTTAGGGCCTCATGAATGCTAGACAAGTGCTCTAGTGAATACTAAAATAATGTAGCAAGCTTAGTGTATGGACATAAGGAATAAGAAGGTTCTTAATCATATTTTATACGGAAAGACCTAAGTCTCTTCAGGCTGCTCTAGAAAAATACCATGAACTGGCTGCTTGCCAACAGAAATGTGTTTCTCAAAGCTAGGAAGTGCAAGGTCACAGCCATGGCCAGTTTGCTGTCTGGTGAGAGGCTACTTCCTAGTTATACACAGTTGATTCACTTCAAGTGGAGGGAGAGTCGGGGAATTTCTGGGACCTCTTTCATGAGAGTTGCCTGGGATGAAATCATGCCCAGAGGTTCTGTCATGGGGGGTTGCAGCTGGAGGAGTCTGACTGCTGTAGGAAGCAACTGGACGGGTGGGCAGGTTTCCTTACTAAGGTACTTGGGGTTCTCCTGTCTCTCTCCCCTGTTCTATTCTTACTGCAGTGTGACTAGGTCAGCACACTGTTAGTGTTGGTCAAGACAATTCCTTCTGCCCTTATTTGGTGTCTTTGTTTATGTAGGGAAGAGCTTTACTTGTTTACTTCTGCTAGGCACTGTTGGAATTTGATATTTGACTTCCAAATTTTTAAAACTTTTTACTAAATATGGAGTGATATTCTGATCCTTTTTTGTCTTTCCAGTCAAGAACTCTCTCTCTTTTGTAGAATTTAAGAATGGCAAACAGAACTATGTCATCCCTGTGGTATTTTCTATAATCATAAACAGCAATCCCACAGCTAATAGAAATACCAGACTCAGTGGCTTCTGTCTATGTCATGTAAAAAGAACATTTTAGCCATTGTAAATACCCTAATAAACCATTTCTATAATCTCTCTCTCTCTCTCTCTCTCTCTCTCTCTCTCTCTCTTTGAGACCTAGGCCTGACTTGAACAAAGGGTCTAGTAGGCTGTCCTGGGAACAGGTGGTGTCTCTGTATCAGTTAGATTGACTTAGGACTTGGTCAGGAAAGCATCTATGAAGAGAAAAAGACTTGAGCTAGAAATTGACATGAGATACTGGTAGGTAAATACTGTCAGAAAATGAAAATACCGGGTGGTAGAATAACTGTGGGTCAAGTTCTCACTCGGTGCACATCCAAATGAAGCCTAGTGACCGGGGCTCAGTTCCCAGACCGCACGTGATGGGAGAAAGCCAATTCCTGCACGTTCTTCTCTGTCCTCTACTCTGTAGGGTCATGGCAAGCATGCAGACCCCACATTGAAACACAAATGGATGAATGAATGAATGAATGAATGAATACAATGGTTTTTTAAATGTTATTTCTTAGCCAGACTAACCCTTAAAACAAAAACAAGGGCAAAGGTTCTTTGAGATCAGCAACCTAGTTCTAAGTGTTAAGAATTAAAGTGGAGGGCCTGAAAAACAGCTCTCATCAGGGTAAGGCATTTGTCACCAAGCCTGTCAACCTGACCTCCACCCCCGAGAAGGAAAAACTAACTCCTGCAAATTGTCCTCTGACCTCCCCATGACCACTGTGGCAGAAGCTCACCCCCATAAGCCCCCCCCAATACACACCACACAAATCCACAGTAAATACATGCATGCAATTAAAATTTCAAGTTCATCTGGGCAATGGAGGTGCATGCCTTTAATCCCAGCACTCAGGATGCAGAAGCAGGCCGATTTCTGAGTTCGAGGCCAGCCTGGTCTACAGATGGAGTTCTAGGACAGCCAGGGCTACACAGAGAAACCCTATCTCAAAACAAGCAAGCAAACAAACAAACAAACACCAACAACAAAAATTCAAATTCAGATATAATTTGCTTTAATAAAAGGAAATCTTTCCATTATGAGAAACAGTGGTTAAGTAGCTTGTCCCCTCCCTCCTCCTCCCCTTCCCCCCTCCTCCCCTCCTTCCCTCCTTCCCTGTGTGAAGGAAGAATGTTTTCCTTGTAGGAGCTTTAGGAAGCACAGTTATTTTTTCTGCTCTGGAAACCACATTTGGTTCTGGCACTACACTTTTAAAGGACCATTGACAAAGTGGAAGTTGTTCAGTGAATAGCCCAGATGGTGAAGGCGTATGAAACCAAGTTATATGAGAAACAGTGGAAAAGCAAGGAGAGTTAGCCTGAAGGAAAGATTGACCAGAAAGCATCGCAGCCATGGTGCTCAGCCCTGGAAAAGGCCGAAGGCTGGAGGTGGATCCCACTCTGTCCATTGGAGCCTACTGAACAAGGGCCAAGGCCGGGGAGATGCAGCAAGGGTATCCTAAAAGAACCTGATACAAGCCACCACCGGGCCAACGAAATGCATGCTAACCTGTGCTCTGGAGTTAGCTAACAGACTACCAGTTGGTGCCTGCTCTCTCCACGGTACTAACCTGTCTTCCTGATGAGCCTTGAGGTTTATGATGGTCACTTATGTTGATGCAAAAGAAATCATGATTTTGGACCATGGATTTCAGATCATTGGAAATAGGATCAAACATGTCTTTACAAAATAAGAATATTATATTATTATAATCAACTCACCACCTCCCCCCCCCCCTTTTTTTTGAGGCAGGGTGTCTCTCTGTGTAGTCTTAAATGGCCAGGAACCCAAGATGTAGACCAGGCTGGCCTCAAACTCACAGAGATCCGCCAGCCTCTGCCTATGAAGTGCTGGGATCAAAGGCGTGCGCCACTACACCAAGCCTCATAGTTTTTATTCTTAAATAGTCTAAAACCTTGTTAGCAAGTGTAGATCCACCGACCTCACCAACTCTGTCTGTCAGGTCACCAGACCACCTCACTTATGGCTTAGAACCCTCCCTGATGTCAACCTCTGTTTCCCTGTTCTCTCCTCCCTTCCACTTCCCCCTGGGCTGGCTCTCCATCTGTACCTCTCAGTTTCCAGACAATGCTTGTTCTCATCCACAGCATATGCTGACCATTAAGGATGGTGAACAGTCAAAGCTTCGGTACCCATAGCTTCCCGTGCCTGGAGGAACCAACTGCTGCCTTTGCACCAGAGAGAGGCTCCCCATTGTCAACAAGACTCACCAGGGCCTGCCTAGATCTGAGCTATTAGGCTTATCTGCGCATGTCCTTGTCTCTGCACTTTTGTTTGCGTGTTTCTTCGTAAGCCTGTGATCTCAGTTAGACTTTGAATTTCTGAACTAGAGGTTGATTACTCAGACTCTAGAGTCAGTGGCTGGACTTTAAATCCCTCATGATTTAATAGTCCTGTGGTCTTAGGTAAAGCCCTTAATCTCTTCTGGAGCCCCAGTCTTCTTATCTGTAAAATGAGAATAATATTAACCACCTAATAAAGCTATTGAGGATTAAATACAAAACTTCAAAGACTTAAAGTAGTGGCTTGCAATGTTATCCAGGGTCGTAAATTGTAGTAAGCAAAATAGGCAAGATGCTCACTGGCTACTTAGAAAGGTCCAGTTTTGAGATATTCTCTCTCTCTCTCTCTCTCTCTCTCTCTCTCTCTGTGCGTGAGCGCGTGCGTGCGTGCTCTCCTTCACACACACACACAAAATGGATGTTATATTTAGAAACTCTAGCCAGTTTTATCATAAGTAAATGCATCCATGGGAAAAATATGCCTGGAGGGTCATGATTCATTTTCTTTTTCCCCTTCCCCTTCCCCTTCCCCTTCCCCTTCCCCTTCCCCTTCCTCCTCTTCCTCCTCCTCCTCTTCCTCCTCTTCCTCCTCCTCTTCTTCCATTAAAAAGTACTCTTTCTAAGAGAACACTAAAGCAAACACCTTTAAAGTCCATGCCCAGTGTGGAAGATTCTGTGCCCTGAAGCACTGTACTTGGGTTTTGACTGACACCTCTCTAAGTGAAGGGTGAGGAGTGTCACATCCTCCAGTGGTGATGACAAAGGACAGCAGGTACCACCCAGCCCATGTACTGAGCTGGCTTCAGTAACTCGTGCAGTTCAGTAATGATCTGTACGTCCCCCTCCAGCCTAGATCAGCTCCTTCCCTGCTTTTAAACTCTTCTTAGATTTCTGACGTGATGTTTACAATAGAAAACTGAATCCTCTGTTTTTTAAAACTTCCATAGTTAATGCTCAGCTAAGCATTGAGATCCTGACATTTAATCTCCGTGAACTGGAATGCTCTGGTTTCACTGTTTTCAGCCAGTAAATGTCACTCCCAACGCTGGTGCTTGCTCTCTCTCACACTTAGGCGCTTTGGTCTATACTGAGTGCAGTGTGTTAGAGAATTCTTTGTGCAACACTGGGGGGTGGGGGAGAGGGGTGTCAGCTAAGCCCGACCTTTAAACAGGGCAAAAAAACTGCCTGAAAGGCAGAGACAACCCTGTTTTCATAAGATGTTTGTGGTACACAGTCCTAAGTTCTACCCAATACTCTTTCAAAGCAACTGCATTAGCTTAGTGAGCATGGGTCCTGCTGGACTCACAGATTATTGCCAGCCAAACAGTCCATTCTGTGCCTACTGGCTGGAGGCTGGCTGCTAGTGGAGAAGATACCTCCAACACTCAAACTTCCCCTTGGCCAGTGGAAGGAATTGTCTGTTGCCACCCCTGTTTTCAACTAGTATGTTGGCATCTAGCCCACTGGTAACTCTTCATTTTTTCTGTGTATTTGCTTAGTTTTAATTTTGCTCCATTTTGCATACCCTACTATGTAGCAGGCCTGGGCTAGTCTAGAACTTAACTATCCCTCTGCTCAGCCTCCTGAGTGCTAGGATTACAAACCACAGCTTCTGACACTTTTTTGGGTTGAAGAGAAGGGTCACCTGACATCGTTTTGACACAAAATAGACAATGGTTTTGTGACTATTTTCCTTGCAAACAGTTGGCTCCTATCCCTTTGGCTGGTTTCTCTTTAAATTACCTCTTTCTGTGTCCCTTCCTCTCTCCGTGTGTGTATGTGTGTGTGTGTGTGTGTGTGTGTGTGTGTGTGTGCGCGCGCGCGCGCGCGCATGTTTTCCTTCTTTTGCCTTTTGTCTCCTGGGGTTTATTTGTATGTTCTTTCTGCTGCCTCCTCCTCACCCCCTACCCTACACCTCAGGCCTCTGCCCCGGTCTCCTCTCCTAGTGCTCCAGTCCTTTGCCTCATCTGTTTGCTCATCAATCTTCATGCCCTGCTTCATCCTTTCTCCTCCCAGCTGCTGTGTGCTGCTGCTAGGTCACTTAACTGCTTCTTCGCAGCTTCTAGTACCTCGGAGTTCCTAGAGAGGTGAGTCAGTATTGGCACAACGTGGCCCCAACAGACAGACATGCTGAACTGAGCCTTCACCACTGTTGTGGGTATGGATCCTCAGCAACGGTCTTAAGCATGCATGTGTTTTTTCAGGTAGTGCCGGGGCCAGCCAGTGTTTCCAATTTCCTGGCAGCCCATTTGAAGCTCAGAAATAGAATTCATACAAGAACCACTGAAGTGGAATTTTAGAAAATCAGGAACTTTTCCATTACACATGGATTCAAGTCCCTATTCTGTTACTTATTAACCACACGACCTTGGACAAATTTATTCAGTCATTTAACAAATCCTTGGTGAATATGTATATTTGTGCATGTGCTTAGCTCTCAGGGAGGCTGTTAGCCCTCTGACTCCTCCTCCTGAATTCACAATGAATTCAGATATAAGATACAAGAGTAGAGATGCTGCTTAGTGGAAGGATGCTTGCCTGACATTCACTAGCACTGGGGAAAAAAGGGTTATAGGAATAATATGCAGAAATCAAATTATTATCTTTATCAGCTAACACAGAAAGCCTGCCTGGAGAATACAGCTTTCAGCTACTGCAGGCTCACTACTTCTTAGATTGTGGAGCTTCTTATTGTTCCCTCTCTGGGTCTGTTCTCTATTCGACACCCTGGTCAAGTGTAGAGGATGGATGGATGGGGGGGGGGGAGGCAAGCACTTGTGGGCTGGCTAAGCTGACCAGCCTTGGTCTATTCTGATCAGGGAGGCTCCTCCCCTGCCCCGCCCCAGTGTGGGGAACAGTGGGAACACTGAGAAGTACCGCCATTAATACTACCTCTTCTGAGAGCTGGAGAATTCTTTTTGCTCTAGTGAAACAGGAACTGAGCTTTATACTTGAGCACTGGTTACCATAGTAAACAATGTGAGTATCGCTTGTCTGTTCCCTCACCTGGAAAGAAAATGCAGGTACACAGTCCTCCAGCCACCCTAGTGAGGCACTGTTTACAAAGAGCGAGAGTGGGAGAGGTGGACTTCAGTCAGAACCGCTCTGAGCTAGGAGTGCCATTCACTAGGTACAGTGTTTATCTCTAGTCTCTTTCTGAATCCCTCGTTTGGTCATTTCTCTCCTCCTATTTTTGTTTTGTTTCTTTAATCTACAAGTCCTGGTCCTAAAGCTTTTGATTTCCGATAAGTACAGCTTGAATTACTTCATCCTGGGTAAATCACAACGAATCCAATCTGTGTGTTTCAAAACTCATTAATTTGGGCAAAGAAGGCACTGGGAACAATCAAACATACTTTAGAGTTATGAAATTGGTGTGTCTGATGTCAGCGGTCACCATCTATAGTGCATGGCCACAGGCAGGCCGCATCACAGGAGAATGTAGTGCTCTATTCCTCTCACTCGGTGTCATTACGCTACCTGGAACAATACTTGTGCCAGTTCTCCACTAAGAGAGAACAATCCAGGTGAGCCTTGAAGCTGCAGTCATGTAAAGTGGTGGAGTCCGGGTTGAGTTTTAGGAAAGGGCTTTTCATGGCACGTTTGAACAGCCAGAAGCCACTGGGCCCAAATGATGGCGTGAGCAGATTTGCATCTGAGGTAAACAGCCATCAAAGAAATGAAAGATGAAACAGAAGGGAGAGATGGAACGCTGAGAGGAGGCTGCTTGAGTCAAGTGAGAAAGACGGGCAGCATCCAGTAGGGGCAAGAGAAATCTAGAGCAAGGAAGGCCACACCGGGGAATCTCAGAGCAGAATCAGGAGAAACAAATTAAGGTAGGGCAACCTTTTTTAAAATTAATTGATTAATTTATATTTCATGAGCATTGGTATTTTGTCTGTACATTATGTGTTCGCATTCTGTCTAAACTTCACCCAACAGTTACCTGGCAAAAGCCAGGTATGCTCCTCCCCACAGTTGCCTGGCAATAGCCAGGTGGGCGGGCCCACTATAAAAGGGGCTGCTTGCCCCTCCTCTCTCTCTTGCCTCTCTTTCCTCTCTTGCTCTCTTGCCTTGCCCCCTTTCCCCCTCCCCCCATTTCCTTCCCCCCCTCTCTCTACGTGGTCATGGCCGGTCTCCACTCCTCTACTTCTCTACTCCCTTCCTCTCTCTGCCTTTCTCTGCCTCTACTCCCCTCTTAGCTCCCCTTCCCATGCCCTGAATAAACTCTATTATTCCATACTATACTTGGTGTGTCTGGTCCCTTGGGGAGGGGATGCCTTGGCAAGGGCCTGCTGGGGCACACCCTTCCCCCACACCTACCTCATCACCCACTCATAGAACATATTGTATCTCTTTATCTTTTTATAAAAACATCATTAGGAGAGTGACACAGCCACGGGTAAGGTGGGAGGTGGGCCAAGTGGATTCTGGGAATATGGTGGCTGTTGCCTTGGCAGCAGGTATGTAGGTTGTGCTGTCGCCTGGGTGTGATGTCACCAGTTTGGAAGTCCTGATGCCTATATTATGTCTGTGTGAAGGTGTCAGATCCTCTGGAACTGCAGTACAGACAGTTGTGAGCTGCCATGTGGGTGCTGGGAGTTGAACCTGATCCTCTGGAAGAGCAACCAGTGCTCTGAACCACTAAGCCATCTCTCCAGCCCAGTAGGACAACTATTAAGATATGATTTTAGATGTCTTGGCTGCCAGGGCCATGTTCTGCAGGCTCAGAGTCATGGTAGAGAATGGAACCCAGGAGGGACCATTGCAGCTGACAGAGAGGGACCTGGCAGACAAACTGCAGAGACTCCCCTGCAGGGGGTAGCTGCCCTTGTTCCACACACATTTGCCAGTTGAGAGGCAGAAGAAGGGGGCATAATAAAAACAAGTCAGTATGTGGGGGAGACTGGGGGGCCACATGCTTTCAAGAATGCCAGAATAGAAAATTTATTCTGTCTTCTGCATAATTATATCTAAATATTCTAATAAAGTGCCTGAAGTCTCACTTTACTTAAAAAGAAAAGAATCTAACAAACCCACATGCCTCATGGGATGCTAAGCCAGACATTTATTTTGTGAACTGATGTCTGTTTTGTTTGTTTTGTTTTAACTGCCGTCTTTTGCTTTAAAAGTTGCCTAGGGTGGAGGGAATTCAGTCTCTGGAATGGGCTGCCCTGTGGTTTATTTTTATAGGATGTTATTAGAAGTTTCAGATTTTGAAACAGCAGTCTAAAAGCAGTGATCAAGGAAAGGCTAGTGTGTGCTGTTTCTTGCAGGGTAGAAAAAGGAGTCGATTTTGCGGCTTTAGAACGACCAGTACCCCCTCTTTCCCTCTTTCCTGTCTAAGTACTTAAGCATTCAGTGTTGTTCATTCCTCTTAAACTCTTTCCTAGCTAGTGTTTAAAAGGGCTTCTGCATTAGACTGACCATTGTGTGCCGCATAGGCCTGGCCTGTGGGCTTCCAGGAATCCTCTCAACTCCGCCTCCCATTCCCAGTGTTAAATTATGGGTGTCACAGCTACACCTAGCTGTTTATGAGGGTATGAGGATACAAACTTGGGCCCTCATGTTTGTGAGGCAAGCACTTCCCCAACTGAGCCATCTTCCCAGCCCCCACTTCAGCCTTTGAAGAGTGTCAGGAATGGCCATAGAATGTCTAATGGCTTCTTATAGAAGCTTTCTGTTCATATCTGTGTAGGTGCTCGCTGTACGAAACCTTTACTTTTGCTGAGGTGTTGTGATTTTAAACTGGCCAGCACCTGCAGAGTGAGTGAGCAGTCTCTCCAGGTCCCCTTGAAACATCTGTGACTTGCTTTGTGCAAAGAAACATGTGCTATGGACTGACTACATACCAATGGGCTGCGTTCCCTAAAGGCTGACTCATCGTCCTGGGCCCTAGGGCTAAGAAAAGTACCGGGTGCCATGATGATACTGTACACATTTTAATTCATGTGGTCCTCACGACAGTTCTGAGTTGGTCGCCTGCCACTCTTACCCCCGTTGTGTAAAAAAGGGAAATAAGGGAGTTGGGACATAGAGAGAAGTCTAACAGAGCCCAGAGTTTGATGGCTGGGTAGCAGAGCCAAGACAGAAGGAAACTCAGGTAGCCCCAGGCTGCAGCATCCAGATTGTGATTATTCAGCCATGTTGACCCTCTCTTCCTGCACAAATTCGACAAAAAAAAAAAAAAAAAAAGACAACCGAAAGTGATGGGCTGGTGACAGGTAGAGTTGCTACACGGGCTCACAGTTGATGCTGAACTTAAAGTTCATGTCTGTCGCACGCGCGCGTCTTGCTTCTCTTCCCTTTCGTGCCATCCTGCTGCCATCACTTCCTGCACCCAGAGGGAGC
The DNA here is from genome assembly GCA_019843965.1 of Rhynchomys soricoides. Classification (NCBI taxonomy): domain Eukaryota; kingdom Metazoa; phylum Chordata; class Mammalia; order Rodentia; family Muridae; genus Rhynchomys; species Rhynchomys soricoides. The sequence goes on along the minus strand of JADRCH010000245.1, from coordinate 3,790,496 downwards.
CTGCTTCTGTTTCCAGATCCAGCTCTGTTTCAGACCTCACACCATGGTGGGCTGCCAGGGTAAGCTGAATGGGCTTGGACAGCCATGGAGGTAGGAGTCGTGAGCAACAATGGGCAAGTGGATTGACACGGCTGCATGGCACTTACTCTGCCTGGAAACGCTCTGTCACTCAGGAAGTGTGATTTAATCCTGGTTAAGATCACTCCATTTTATACCCTAATGGACTGTCTAAATCTCATAAAAGACTTTTAAGTCTTACCCTGGGAAATCCCACCAGTACATTGTCCGGGTGTACATTGTTGGTCCTCTTAGCGGAACCACACAGCATAGGGGTCTTGTGTATTATTGTCTCTACCTCCTTTTCCCCCTCACAAGCTGCATAAAGAGAACCTGAGAAGCCACTGCTCAGGAGAAGATGCCTGGACTGCGACCCAACCCAGCGGTGCCCTTGGCTGGCCTGGAGGGAGGAGGGAAGACTAATTTAATCAAAAACGGCCCTGTCAAGCTGGAAAGAGCAGTGGCTGTGCATATGCCACAGGGCTCGGCCTCTGAGCTCGCAGGCCTGTCTTTTGGTAGCTGTGAGGCAGCCGCAAGCAGAGAAACTACAGAACAGAGTGTGCGTATGGGACTTGCAGCGATGGAGTGCTTTCAGGCTTTGCCCACTTAATCTCTACTGTGCCCCAGTGGGGGAGGGCTGCTTCACTCTAGAGACAGGTAAAGGAACAGCTTCATGTCACATAGGTGGGAAGTGGCTGAGCCAGGGACTAAGCAGTTGACTCCAAAGTGTTCCCACCTCCCCTCCCTAGCATATCAACACTTGAGATACTCACCAAGCAGAACTGTGTTTCAAGAAACAGGGAACTCCATGTAAGAATTAGGGACCCTAGAGGTGTAGAGTTCTCACAGGGGCTGGAATCTCTTTTTAAAGAACCGTTGGCACTTGGTCAGGCAAGTTCTTTGCCAAATTACCTGTTGGGTTCATTTAAACCTGCCGCCCATGCCCATAAAGTCTGCTGACAGGGCCTTACTCTGTGCTGAGATTGAGCAGCCCACCTCAGAGAGGCCCGGCTCACCTCACCGTCACATCCCCAAAGTCCAAGGCTGTGATGCCAAGTGTGGGCAGCAAACCCCTTCCCACATGCTCTTAGAAGGGATGGAATAGGACACCAGGAACTACGGTGAGTAGTTGAGTGGCTGAGTAGAACGGGACTCCCCATCTTTTAAACGCCATCTTTACATCCTGTCTGGCCATGTTTTCTGAAAGCTATCACCTTTAAAAATAGCATTTGGGGTAATTATGGAGCAAGCTTTGAGGTCTTAGGATAAGTGTCTCCTCCAGGAGTGCTTGCTTTCTAAGAGGCAGCTGAGTCTACCTGTCATGGGGAAAGGTTTCTGGCTGAAATGTCTCTGTTGTTGAATATGCAAGGCGTTGAGCTAAACCATCTGCCTCCACGGTGGGACTGAGCAGAAGACAAATGGCCCTCTGTACCCACCTGTGGTGGTCTGAATGATCAGTGTCCCTCACAGTCTCCAGCATTTGAATGAATGCTAGTTCCCAGTAGGTGTCACTGTTTGGGGGAGGCTTAGGACAGGTGGCTTTTCTAGAGGGCTGTGTCCTTGGGGGCAGGTTTTGATACCTTACAGACTTAGGCCATTTGAGTTAGCTCTTCCTGCTTCCCATTTGTGGTCCAAGATGCAAGCTCTCAGCTGTCCATACTACCACGTCTTCTGTCAGGATTCCCTGCCGTGATGGATCTGTCCCTCTGGGTAAACCCTTCCTTCTGAAGTTGCCTTGGTCATGGTGTCTGATCACAGCAATAGAAAAGTGAACCAACTGACCACCGGGCCTTCTCTTACTACTTTCCCTTTAGCACACACAGACCCTCTTGTAAGAGTGAATGTAGCCTGCAGCACCTCCAGTAGCATAGAAATTTCCAAGTGCTGATTTACACCAAACCACCTGCTTCCAGCTAGTGTGGGATTTGGTTGGCAGCCCTAAGGTGGGCCAACATGAGGGGGAGATGAACCCAGACTTCACCTCTGTGTCTTTGGTGTGTCTCTCAGCTCACTCGTGGATGAGCTGTGTGGTTAGTGCGCATGTCCGTGAATTTCTCTGTCCTTTTTGCTCTTTATTTGAAACATGAAAATAACCTCACAGAGCATTGTAAGATTTAGGTTCAGGGCCCTCTCTCATCCAAGGTTTCATATTGTGAAATTTCAATATTCATGATTACCTGCAGTCTCAAAATATCAAATGGAAAATTCTAAAAGCACAGAATGTATAAAGTTTAAATTGCTCACAGTCTTGAATAGCGTGAGAAATTTTGGCTTTTTCTCCCCTGTCCTCCCAGGATGTGAATCTTTCCCTTGTCTAGCATATATACCCATTCTATGGATGCTACCTGCAGTAGTCACTTAGAAGCTGCCTTTGTCATCAGATTGACAGTTACAGGATCGCTGTGCTTATGTCTAAGTAACCTTTATTTTATTCAAGAATGACCTTAAAGCTCAAAAGTACTGATGTTGGCAATGTGGATATGCCAAAGAAATCCATAAAGTGCTTCTTGTAAGTGAAATGGTAAACATTCTTGAATTAAAGAAAGAAAAAAAAATCATATCCTGAGGTTGCCAAGATCTGCAGTATGTTTTTATAATTATTCTAGTCTATTATTAGTTATTAGTAATCCTATATTATGCCTTGTCTATAATTTAGCTTTTCCATGGGTATGTATAGGGAAACAGTCTCTGTAGGACAGTTCGGTGTATTCGTGGCATGAAGCATCTGCTAAGGGTAGATCGTATCCCACAGGGAAAGAGGAACTAGTATTATTGTGCAAGACATATAATTATATCAAAATGCGTAGCAAAGAGTGGGTGCTCTGTATGACCACCTCCGGCTCTGCTGGCTGTGCATCAGGAAGTCCTACCTAATACTAAGTGTGAGGAAGAGGTACAGACACTGGATCCATTGGCTTTATAGAACTCGTTGGAATGCCTTTGGTGCATTTGTGCGGAGAACAGAAAACTGCAAGATTCTCTTTCCTTAACTGATAGCAGAAGCTGTCGGGAGGCAGGTGATAGTGCCACTCTGTTTGTTTGTTCCTTCTAAGTCTTTTTTATTCTAGCCCTTGGCTTAGCCAAGCAATTGCAGGAAGTCAAAACGTAACAGTGTGGACACTGACAACCTCTCAGCTTCTTTATCTACTTTATACTCACAGATGGAGAAGCAGCCTCCAACAAGTACGAAATGTCCACACGGTGTAGCCTTAGGTCTGGTGATGTCCCCAGGTCTCTCCAGGCCTATATATATCTTGCTACTTCTTGTCTACCTGCTGGAATGTAACCTTGGTGAGAACAGGACTTTTGTTCACTAATACATGCATCCTGAATGCCAGAGCAAAAACTGCCATGTTGCCTTTGCTTAATACAATATTTCTTGAATGGGTAAATCTGTAAATGGGTAAACTGAGACATGGAATAGGTAAAGATATAATCCCAGATCACATCTCCATTCAATAGCCAATCCAGGTCAGCATGATCGCCAAGCCCTAGCCCGTAAGCACCATATTACTTAACATCCTTTGGAAACAATTAGATATATGATACTTTTATTCCCTTACATAGTATAATATTGTAACTTGATATACAATGTATAATGACCAAGAATTTTAATTTCCATGTGCAGGAAAATGATAAATCAAGCTCTCTGTGGTTATTTTTAAAAACATAATTGCTGTCTCCTGTAATTATCCTTTTGTGCTGTTTTACATCAGAACTAACCTCCCCCCACAAAGCTGTGCTTTGTTACTCACTACCCATTCTGCTCCTGCTCTCTCCCTGGTCTCCAGTGACCTTGGTTCTACCCCGCTCTGTGTAATCAGCTTTCTTAGCTTTCACACATGACTGAGAATGTGCAGTATCTGTCATTCTGTACCTGGCTTATTTTACTTAACATAACATCCTCCAGTTCCATCCATGTTGCCACAAATTAGAGGATTCCCTCCTTTTTCTAGCCATCACTCAGCCCCGTAATAGTCTGTGGATGCACGGTGAGTAGGTAGTTCTGTCTGAGTGGGCGCAATCAGTGATGGGTTATCAGTTTGGGAACTTAACAACTGGACAAGATCTCACAGGCCTGAAGTTTCCAGTAACTTGGTTAAGTTGTGAACAGTGCTTTTGAATCTTCAACTAGAACATGCACGTAACTCACTGAGGAGCCAATACCTTTAAAACATTAGTACAGCAGCTTAGATAAAGTCTGCGACTTTAAAAGGACATGGATGTCATGTCTAGATAAAGAGAAATAGAAAAGTGACTGAGAAGCAGCAGACATAGAGCATGAGGTCGGCTTTCACCCAAAACCCCAGGTTTCTTTCCCTTCAGTCTGTTCAATCCCATTTCTGAAGTCAGTATGGCAGAAATCAGCAAGTATGAATTACACAATGAAAATGAAAGCAGTTGGCCGGGCTGCAGTGGAACACAGAAGTCAAGTGCAGAAACACACAGAGAGCGTAGTTACTGGCGGACAGGGGAGCTCAGTGCACGCAATAACAACGGGCAGTGTTAGCAGCAGACTTGGAAGAGACCCTGAGGGTTACAAACTGATTCAAGTGTTTAGGATTTATTTGGTTATTTCACATTGGTCCTGATATTTAGATGTTCCTGTCTGTTACCACTCAGATGACTAAACATAAAAGAGAAGAAATACAAGGTACCACAATATGAGCCAAGTACATGCGTCACCCCATCTGCTATACATCTCTCTCCCGCCTGCTGTCCACACGACTGACTACACACTCACTCAGCACTGCCCTTCCCCAGGCTTCACCCAGCCTTGCTGGCCGCATGTTGTCTAGACCATCCGCCCTGCTGTGGTATCTTTTGTGCTTCCTGACTATCTTAGATGCATCTGTTTCAGTTTTCTGGCATGTCTGTGTGACAGCTTTTACCCTCCTCATCTCCTGTCTAAGGCCTTTTTCTTATTTTCTCTGTACACCTGGGACACTTGCCACATCTTCTTTTACAATGGAGTTTATATCTGCCTTCTCCTTCCTGTGCAATGGGCCAGTGCTTTGGCCCTGCCCGAGGAAGCCCAGCTACACAATGTGTTCTGCTGCTTTGACTCTGCATTCGTTGCTGTCATAGTCCTTGTTCCTTCAGACTGTTTAGCATCCTCATAGCAAATCACCCTCTATTCTGACTGACTGCATAAAAAGAATTTAGGGAAATCAGACCCAGAACCCTAAAGCTGTTGGGAATTTAATGAAATAGCCACAGAGAGATGAAGTAAGAGCTGAGCAGGTAGAGCCAGGCCCCAAGCCCCCTGAGCACAGGGCTGCTTACTGAGGACACTTGCTGCCTCTGCTGCTGGACAGTAGATGCTGTGGCTGACAGTGGGTGCTAACCTCTGACAGTACCTTTGCTTGAACAGATTCTCCTCCAGCCGCTGGCTCCTAATCAGATAGAAGCAGACATCTGACCAAGTTACTGACCCATCTACAAAAGGGGCCTAGAAAGGGCTATCCTGTGCTATGAGAAATGAAGTCGGCCTGCTATCAGAACCACCATTTTAGAATCACGATACATCTTTGTTTGTTTATTGAAACAGGGTCTCACTATGTAGCCCCAGAAACTTGCTATGTAGACCAGGCTGCCTTTGAGCTCACAGGGATATAGTATCCTTGCCTCTGCCTCCAGAGAGCTGAGATTAAAAGCATGCAGCATCACATCTGGCCTCTCTAGTCATTGTTAACATGGAGGGTAACAACTTTACTGCCTATTAAGCTGTAGCTGAGCTTCTTTCTCTTCCTGTGTCTCCTGATCTCAGAATCCACATAAGCATGCCTGCTCCTGCCACCTCCCTGTCCAGCTTCCTGCAGAGTGTAACAGAATTTGACAGAACCCATGACCCCCAATAGCCTCCTCCCTGAGACAGCTCACTTTTGACAGAGGGCTCCAGTTCCCTGACTCTATCCTTGCCTGTAAGAGCTAAACAGAACCATCTCTATAGCTGTGTCCCCAAGGCTCCCAGGCTCCCGATGTCTCTCTAGCCTCCTCTACCAGCAAGAGACTTCAGAAAGTGACTTCCAGGCATCCTTGCAGGCTCTGCTTCTCTGCCTCATCTCGTAAGAACGAAGCCTTTGCAGTCTTCCAGTCTCATCCTTACATGCCCTGGTCTGGATCTCTGACCCATAACCAACATGGCACCCCAAAGGTCTCAACTCCAGCTTCAGTGCTGGGAGGGGATCCCTGCTGGGCTGGAAGTTAAGTTCAAACTAATGAGGTTAAGCATGTCTTTTCATACATGCAGGTGTTATGATTCAGCCAGTGGGACTTGACCTGTGTACAGAACAAGCCTTGATGACTATTCTGGGTCCTTGGTGCATCTGCTCTCATGACTCCGCATTTACAGCGGGGCTAGCCCCTTTCTTAGATCTATGGCGTACATTACCTCCAGTGCATTTCTCACACTTCCTGCTTTCAGGGTGTGTTTACTCACCCAGCAGATACGCATTGAACACCTAATGGTTGGCACCACCAATAGTCAGATGCTAGATAGAAAGTGAGTCCAAATAAAGGACTATGACGATTAGAATGCTTTTTATTGCCAGTGACAGAAATTTTGTTTAAAACTGGCTTAAGCAAAGATAGACCGTATCCCCTCACGTGCTTGGCAAGTCTAGGGAAAGGTCTGAATCCCTTTAGGCACAGCTGGACTCGTGGATCTTAAACCTTGTCTTCAAAGGGAATCTGGCCTGTCTTCATCTCTCAGCTCTGCTTGCCTTTGCAGTGGCTTTATTCTGAAGTTCCCCATCTGGCTTCCAGACAGTAGAGACAACACTGCTCCAAGCAGGCGTGATGGAACTTCCCTACAATGTCAGCACAGAGCAGGGGTTTAACCCATGAGTTTGAGGCTACCCTAGGCTATATAGTAAGTTCTAAGCCAGCCAGGGCTATATAACACCCTGTCTCAGGAAGGGAGGGAGGGCAGGAGGGAGGAGGGAAGCAGAGAGAAGGGGAAGGGAGAGTAGAGAAGGGAAGAGGGGAAAGAGAGGAGAGAAGAGGAGAGGAGAGGAGAGTCGAGGCGAAGGACACATTCCGTCAGGAGGCCCATCAGGTGTACCAGTCTTGTGGTTTCTGCCTGTCTTATGTGCTCTTCCCTGAACCAGAGGCATTTGATGGAAGAATTCAGTGCTCTGGTCAGACTGGCTTCAGATGTCCCATCCTTGTAGCTGGGTGTAGAACATTTCATTGAGCTGGGAGCAGAGGATGGACTGGTTCTCCTGAGAAAAAGGTAAACAGATGTCAGCTGTGGGCCAACATAAAATCAACTCTCTGGTAGTTTTTATAGACTTTTTGCTTTGTTTTGGCTTTATTTTGTTTGTTTGTTGATTTCTTACTTTCCTTTTTTGTTTTTGTCATATCTTTTGCCTGTTTGTTTTGGTTGAGTGGGTGGGGAGACGGAGAGTATCTGGGAGGACTTGGAAAAAGAAAACCCATCGGTGACAGCCATGATGTTAGCCAGCCACACCCGTGTAAATGTATGGTTAGGTGTGCACAGTCAAGTTACAGGTGGACAGTCCACCAGAGGGGAGCAGAGGCGTCTCTCTCTTTCCTTACGCCCTTGCTCCTGCCTCCTCTTTCCCTTGTAGCTTTGCTCTGTTGCAGACTGCAGATTACCTTTGAAGTACTCCGAGGGGCCAGGGCAGTGATGGGTGGGCACCGAAAATTTGCATTGTCATTAAAGTTGTTTAACACAAAGCTTCTCAGTAACTTTTTTTTTTCAGTGCTTCGAGTAAGTCTCTCTGGTATGCTTCGTAGAATAATAAAATCATAATCCATGTTTTAAAAAAAAATTCTAGGCTGCTGCTAGAATTAAAATCTGCGATTAATTAAATGAGGTTTTCCTTGAGGTTATTGTTTTCCCCAATTCTCCTTTACCTCCCGTACCCCGGGCTAGAGGTCAAAGCCAGGGACTTGGACAGGCTGAACCAATAACTTCATCCTGAGTTAGACGGTGCTTCCCTCTGACTTGCTGACTTATGATTTTGTGAGTTGGCTGTACCTGTGCCTTCTGGAGTAAGGTGCCTCTAAGGGTGGAGATACAGAGCTTTGAGAAACAAACAGAATAGCTTTGATTCTCACTTTCACCAACCTCTCACTCCTGTCTATGGCAGAGAATCTCTCACCAGTACCCAGTCCTTTATGTGTGTACGCCTCTCATGTAGAGAGTCAGCCAGATGTTGAGGTGAACACATGTGGATGTGGATGTTTTTTAAAAAAACAACATATTAAACATGTTTTGTGTTACTGAAGTTCCAGCAAGCTGTAACTTTAGTTTTGTTCTACACTGTTTTGAAGAAGGTTGAGGAATTAATACAGTAGTTGTTACCTGGACCAATGTGGCAGTGCTTGAGATCCTTCTTGGTTGCCTTGACTACAGGAGTCCTGTGGACTGAGGCCAAGGAATCAGCTGACCATCCTGTGATATTCAGAGCTGGCCCTACAACTGGGGAACGGGGCACTTTAAAGCCAGGAAAAGAATCAGAGTGAGTTTGTAGGTATCAAACAATGGTAGAGACAAACTGGAGTTTTGGGACTGATTTCCCCATTTTTAAGTTAGGAGGAAAACTAAAGAAAAATGTAGCCTGAAGCCAAATAAGCTCTCTTCCTCCAATCAAGAAGATTGCCTTCTTGTCATTGCGAGTAATAATTAAAGCATTCTGTATGTTACGTTTGCTATGGTCTACAGCCATGGTGAGATCTACTGCTGTAGCCCAGTCTCCGGTCCGTCTGCAGCCTGTGGGCCTCTTCCACCCACCTTAGGCTGGTGTTTGCACTCTGCTGCTTTGAGGGTCTGTTAATCTAATGGAGATGAAAGACAGGACTCTAGCTCTGCTTAGTTACTGCTAACCTGGGAGACATCGTAAACGAAAAGGTCTCGTGAAAGACAGAAACCTTTTTTTTTTTCCCCCGAGACAGGGTTTCTCTGTGTAGCCCTGGCTGTCCTGGAACTCACTCTGTAGACCAGACTGGCCTCAAACTCAGAAATCCACCTGCCTCTGCCTCCCAAGTGCTGGGATTAAAGGCGTGCGCCACCACTGCCCAGCGACAGAAACTATGTAAATGATAGAAAGAACACTTCAGAAAGCTACAAAAAAAGATGGATCCCACCTGAGACTAAGCAGAGCTCCAGAGTGCTGTGTAGGCACCCATACTTGCAGGAAGGATGAGCTTAGCACAATGACTTTTATCAAACTCTTGCAAACTTTGTCGTGTTTGCCCAGAGGCAGGCTGCTCAGCTGTGTGAGAATCCCTATTGTGCATAGCACATTACACTCAGCCCTGTGTCTGAAGTCCCATTCTCCTGGAAGAGTCTCTGATGTATTGTGAATTTGGTTTTGGAAGGATCATGTGACATTGTTCATGATGCTAATAGGCAAGTGTAGACAACTACAAGCCTCCTGTTTTGTAGCTGTGGAGTAAAATGATTTATTGGGTTTTACTAATTCAGTCATTATGAGCACATGAGAAAGATATTGTATTAAATACTTTTTCTCAAGCAATAATAAATTATCTTACTAATGAGTCTATGAAGTAAGGTTCCTCTCATTTCTTCAAAGACCAATAAACATTTTTGCAGTTGTTCTGTGATTGGAACTGTTATTTCTCTTATTAAATTAATCAGCCAATTTATTTTAAATTGGCAACTTTCTGTAGATAGTAGCAGAATTCCAGAATTACTAATGCTCTTCTGTGTTAAAGGCACAGATTCAGTTCTGTTGAATAAAACAAACAAAAAACAGAAAAATCAAACAAACACACACACACACACACACACACACACAAAACCCCTTCATTCAGGTGTGTTAGCCTTCTTCTGAATGTCCTGTTTGTTGGGTTGGAGCCCCGAGAGATACATCATAGTCATTGAAAGCCTTTTCTTCTACATTAAAACATAATTAGAAGAAAGAAAACTGAATGGGTCATAGATTGTTTTTTTTTCTGCTTTTCTTTGTATCGTGGGACACTGAAGGTTCACAAGGCTCAGAGAAGAGTAAAGTACTCCAAGCAGTGAGTACTGAGTAAATCACCAACCACTGTGGTAGATGTTTGAAGTAAAATTTTTTGTGGTGCCAGAAAGATGGCATAGCAGGTAAATGCCTGCTGTATAGCATGAAGACCTGAGTCTGGATCCCCAGCACCTACTTAAAGGTCACAAGAGTCTGTAGCAACGCATGGGCTGGTGGAGAGAGACAGATGTGGGGCTCCAGGACTAGCCAGCCAGTTAACCCAAATGGTGAGCTCCAGATTTGGTGAGAGACCCTGTCTCAAAAAATAAAGTGGGGCTGGAGAGATGGCTCAGTGCTTAAGAGCACTGGCTGCTCTTCCTTCCAGAGGTCCTAAGTTCAATTCCAAGCAACCACATGGTGGCTCACAACCATCTGTAATGGGATCTGATGCCTTTTTCTGGTGTGTCTGAAGAGAGCGACATATGTACTCATATAAAATAAAATAAAGAAATCAAAAAATAAATAAATAAAATGGAGAACAGTAATAGGAGACTCCAGTGTCAACCTCTGACCTCTAGCCTCTACGTGTACACACATGAGTGAGCACACTCCCACAGAGAGGGAGAGGCAGAGAGAGAGATGGAGAAAAAGAGAAAGAGAGAAACAGAGAGGTGAAGTTAAGTGATTCACCCCAAGTCACACAGCTGGCAAGCAAGAGAGCCAAGACTTCAAAGCTCCACATGACTTCTGAGTACGTTGCCTTCAGTACACACTGTCACATCCATGTTCTTAACAGAAAGACTTACTGGGTTAATAAATCTTCCTCTCAGATTAGTGTGTTAAATTCAGAATGGTCCACTAAAGACAGTTTTCTGTATTTTAATTTGGCCTTTTTTTTTTTCAAGGTGCTGTGTAATGGACCAGGAACATGTGTTCCTATCTGTGTGTCTGCCCTGCTCCTTGGTATACTTGGAATAAAGAAAGTGATCATTGTCTACGTTGAGAGCATCTGCCGAGTAGAGACTTTGTCCCTGTCTGGGAAGATTCTGAGACACCTCTCCGATTACTTCATTGTTCAGTGGCCCACTCTTAAAGAAAAGTACCCCAAGTCTGTGTACCTAGGGCGAATTGTTTGACAAATGGCAACCCTAAGTCCTGAGAACATTACAGTTACCAATAATATTTACTATACTATCTTTACAGTAAAGTTTTTCAAATGCCCAAAGAATTATCAGTGGTAAAAAATTTAAAATGTACAAACAACTCAATGAAGAAAGACAGACTTTAGCATCTAATACCCACCAAATAGCTATGTCTGTACACGAAAATATTTTTCTAAATAAAAGTGTATATAACACTACTCACTACTCTTGGACTCTTACAGCTGTGGGTTGTTTCCTCCCCCACCCCCGACCTAAATATAGGGTGTGTATGTTTAGTAACATTTCCTGTTTTACAGCTTTAAATAAAACAAAAGTGTTCTACATCATAAAAAGGAAGAACAGGATGAGGCGGGTTGGGGGTATGTGTTGTCACACTCTCAGGAGGCGGAGGGAGGAGGATGGAGAGGGGAGACAAGGAACAAGGATCCCTTCTGTCTTGTTCAGACATGTTGGGCTTGAATCCTTCTGGGGAAGCATCTCAGGGAGCTATCTCAGCATAAATGAAGCATGAGCTATCACAGCATAAAGGAAGCAGTTTGTTAAACTGGTTTCATGTCCATTTACACTCCACGGACTTCCAGACCTCTGACTGTAAACAAGTGTCCTTCTATATTCTTCAGTCTGCTTTATGGGTTGTTGGTCTGGATCCAGACTGTATTTTAATATCTGTTTGGCTAAAATATTGGCAGTGTCTTCATAATAAAAGCATGACTCCATCAGTTAGGAATCTCAATTTTCAAACATGAAGAAAAAGTTAATTTTTTTTCCAGTGGTTGTAATTGTCTCTAGATGCTAGGCCTGCCTAGTGGAAGGTGTATTCATAAACATTTATGTAGTGCTTGCTGAATGCCAGGTATTTTAAGCACTTTTCAGATAACACCTAATTCAATCTGGAAGGACTCAGTGAGATAGAGACTCTTACTGTCCTGTTGTCCTGACTTGCCCAGGATCACATGACTAGGAAATGACAAAGCCAGATATGAGCCTAGGTAGGCCTTCTTGAGAGTGGGTCTAGTTTGTGGACTGTGTCATACTCGTGAGGGACCCTACACTTTGCTTTCAATCTGTGATTTTTTTTTGTCTTGTGGTGGTGGTGTTGTTAATGCTGCTGCCATTTTCTGGTGCTAGAGATTAAACCAAGTATCTCCCACCATGTTAGACAAATACTTGACCTCTTAGCTCCACTCTCAAGCATCTTACTGATTTTAAATAGGAAAGCACACTGTAGACCTCACAAATTATGTAGCTGGTGCTACTTGAGACTGCGTCCCTGACAGAATCATGTCTGTGACAGAAGTTCCTCAGTAGCCAGAAATGTTTGTCTCCTGCCTGTAAGCGCTGCTTCCGTAGCAAAGCCACAGAAAATGCAAAGACATTCACATATATAGTGCTTGATGTTATGGTTTTTGATCTTAAATATTCTGCTGTATCAGTCTGATGTAGAGGTAGTAAAGAAATGAGGAATGGAGCAGCAGATATGAGCTGAGCAGGTAAAGGTGCCTGTCACTAACCCTTCAACTGAAGTTGAGTCCCCAGGTAAAAGGAGACAAGTGACTTTTGTGAGTTGTCTCCTGACCACCATTTGTACCTTGGCACTTGCAATCCACATACAAGCAAACGAGCAAGTGGGAACCTCTTCCCAGAAGAAATAGAAACTGGGATCAATAAAGATACTGGTTATTTTTGAAAGAGGTATGGCCATCCAGGGTGGTGTGAAGTTGATGTGCTCTAAGGCTGACCAGACCTGCTGGTGAAAGCCTGTAACTGAAGCTATTCAGGAAGCTGAGGCAGGAGGATGACAAGTTTCAGGTCTGCCTGGACTATAGAGTAATTCAAGGATAGTCCAGGTAACTTAGAAAATCCTCTTTCAAAATAAAGATGTTTCTTTATGATAGTGTACGTATCTGGCATGGATGAGTCCCTAAATTCAACCCCCAGTACAGAAACAATACAATGCTTAAGCTAATATGGGCTTTCCTGTTTTAGCAGGCTCCTTCCCTGAATTGACCAGTATATCTGTCACCAGTATCTTTTCTTTGGCTTGGGACTAGTGACAAGATACCCTAAACCATGCATAAGCTTACTGTCTATCTTTGGTGGCCTTGGGCCAACCAACCAGTGGCTTTCTTGCTTTGAGTTTAGTCCTTGAATGTCAGGCATTAGCTGGTAACACTGCCCTCTTGACCTAGAATATCAGGCAGCAGATTACTGTAGCGTAACTGGGGTCCAAGATGAAGCAAGCTTCTTTGCTAGAGAGAAAATGATGTTCTTCAGTGGCAGCAGCGCACATTTGGTTCATATAGAATCCTTCTCTCTGTGTACTTCATTCCTAAGTGGCCTTGGATGAAGTGGCTGCAGTCGAACCCATTGATGCCTATCAGGACTGTAGAGTAGCTTCCCTCAGCCCACAGATACTTCTATTGCAAAGGGTCTCAGATCAGGGAGAAGTACACTAAAGGTGTCCTGGCCCGGCCAGGCCCCCCCCAGAAATATATATCCCAAATGCTTGCAGTGCCTACTTAGTGACTAGCCTTCACTACCAGGGAAAAGTCTGTGTAATGTATCACTAAAAGCTGGGAACTATTTCCCCAGGTTCAGTCAGCTATGCACACTCAGCCAGAGTAAAACACTTGTTATTGTGTCTTCCTGCTTGTTCTAGATTATTCAGTAAACACATACATGCCCTGCTGTATGTCCTCTTACAGAACCAAATGCACTGGCAAAGGTGGCTGCTTACACAGTTTCCTTGCTGTGCCTTTTTATACCGTTGAGGAGGAATGTTCTAGTTTCAACTTGAAATGAAGATCAATAGGTAGCTTGTTCTTTTGTGTTTTTCTTGGAACGCTCCGGAATGAACCTTTTTAGTCTAAGACCCCATTTATGCCAAACAAACTGAACCAGCCTTCAGACGAGAGGCAGGGAAACCACACATCCTGCCCACACCTACTTCCCTGGAGATTTTTATCTACCATTCAACTATCCCGAAAGGTCTCAGCAGCCTTCCAGGTCAGAAGGTCTGTTTCAAAAAGGATGCTCATAAGCCATGGCAGGAAGCTCGCGCCTGGAAGGGAGGGCACTGTGTTCCCTGTCAGCAACAAGAACATTGTCAGACTTTAAATCGAATACCAAGAGGTCCTCGCTACAAAGGACCAAGCTTTCTTTTACAAAAGCAACTTAAACATATTACTTTACCTTCTGACACAGTAAGTTAAAATTAGGAAGCCTGTCCCCTTACTGTATCTACTGTGTCTTAGGCTGAGTCAGTACATTTCGTTTATATAAAGCCCCATCTGCTAAAAGGAAGGATGGAGGCAATCCCCATGCAAATAAGTTCAGATGGATACCAGAAGTTGACAGGGTTTCTTCCACAAGCTTTTGAGACAGTGTCTATCTTGAAGCTCTTCCACTCAGCAAGGCCTGTGAGCCCCTGGCTTCCTCTCTCCATGTCTAGCACTAGGATACATGCCTACACCACTACGCCAGGCTTTTATGTGCACTCCTGGGGATCTGAATTCAGATTTCCAGTCTTGCATGCAGACACTTAACCCACTGAGCTCCAGCTCTGACTGAAAGGGTTTGTTGGCATTGCAGCGTTAAGCACCTTTGTCATAGATAGGAGCATCTCTTAAGCGTTAAGGATCACACAGCAGTTGGGCAATTGTCTAGCATATTTAAAGTGTGACTTCAACCATAACACCAAGGGGGAAAAAAAGAAAGAAATTAGTATGGCCAGGACTTCCCCTTACCTGATCCTTTTCTGTTCTTTGGCATGACCTTTACTGTTTCTCTCATTTGCTGAATTCATCTGTTGATTCTGCCATTGACATACTACCTACCGTGTGTCTACCCATTCCTTTCAATCCCACGGTCTCCACACACACCCACACACCCGGGTACTGGGTAAGTGCTCTGCCACGGAGCTATCTCCTGGTCCTCCAAGGCCACAACTTAAATGCAGCTCAACATAAATTCCTGATTTGATTGACACATTTTATTAAGGAATTAAAGCATAGAGAGGCTAAATAAATTACTAAATATCATATAGCCAGACATTGTTTGTGACTATGACCCCAGCGCTTAGGAATCTGAAACAGCAAGGGTAGCCTGGGCAACATATCTTATCTCAAAAATACCAAACAAAACATTATACAAACTAGAAAGTAACAGAGCCTAGGTTTGACCCAAATTTCTTTAGCATGTGACACCTTTTTGCTTTTTTTAAACTTCTTCAGTACTGAGGTTTGAATCTAGGGCCATATGGCTACACTCGCAATCCCAGACTTACCTTACACAGTAGTACTAAGGAGACAAGCAGGGTGCTGTGAAGGAGTGGATTGAGTCCTCTCTGCTCAGGAAAGAGCTATCAGGGAAAACTTCAAAGAAGACATTTTAGCTGAGATTTGAAAGGCCGTGTTAAATATTTGTATTAGTCAGGGCTCTCTAGAGTCACAGAGCATATGGAATGAATCCGGAGAGAGACAGAGACAGAGAGAGAAAATGAATTCATTGGAATGACTTACAGGCTACAGTCCAACTAAATGAACAATGGCTAGCTGTGACTGGTAAGCCCAAGAATCTAAAGTTGCTCAGTCCCACAAGGCTGGATGTTTCAGCTGGCCTTCTGTATATGATAGAATCCCAAAGAAGCAAACTCCAATGCCAGTGAAGGAATGGATGTGTCAGCAAGGTGAGGGCTGGCAGGCAAAGGAAAACCAAAAGCTTCCTTCTTCCATTGTCTTTATATGGGCTCCCAGCAGAAGGTATGGCCTAGATGAAAGGTGTGTCTTCCCACCTGAAGATCTGGACTAAAGGCATATGTCATCCCAAGATCTAGGTCACAAATGCGTCCTCCATTTCTGGACTGTAGTTCATTCCAAATGTAGTCAACTTGACAACCAACAATACCCACCACACCGTCTTCTCTTTCAAGCTTAAATTTCACCTTCACAGTCTTCCTTGTCTCCTAGACCCCAGTTTGGGTTGCTTCTCCAGAGAACTCTGTGACACAGCAAGCTGCAAGCAAGGTTACCATGGAGTTTCCTACCTTTTGAGCATGGCTAGGCCATGTGCTCAAAAACTTCTGTGGAAGGATCAAAATAATATCTTCATTCGTAAGTTTTTTGCTTCAGAGACAATATAATATCCTAATTTGATCTTCTTGTTACGTAGTTGACAATGCTTACACCATAATTCTGAACAAAATATTGCCATTAATTAAACATATAAGTTCATATACATCCAGACGTGGTCTAAGCCTGCTCTGGTGACAGTTCATACTGGAGCTTTTTGGTCTCACTCATTATAACTTTAACATTGTCAAAGCCCTCAGTGGTATTCTACTTGTGAGCCTCATTTGTCGGTATTTACCAAGCAAGAACATATTTGATTATCAGCCATGATGTCATCACGTATAATGGAATCTGGAAACTCCTATGTAATAATAAGAATGTGGGAAGAAGGCAGACAACATGGCAGGATTTCTGTGAAGATGATTCCCTGAGGTCACAACCCCAAGGGTCTCTGAGGGCAAAGCTTGAGAACTGCTGCTCTAAATGACATCACAGCAATACCTTCTCCTCTGGTAGCCTTCAGTCAGCTACTGATTTGTGAGTTCATTTATTTCTACCGAGCGAATTGTCACAAAATTAGTGGCCTGAGAAACATATTTGGGGTCCATCTTAGTTATTTTTTTATTGCTGTGACAAAACACCATGACTGAGGAAAATTATAAAAGAAAGGGTTTAATTGGGCTTACCGTTTTGGAGGCCTAGAGTCCATGGCAGCGTCCATGGCAGCAAAGCAGAGGCGTGTGACAGGAACAGCTGAGAGCTCACATCTTGGTCCACAAGAAGCAGGCAGAAGAAAGGACACTTGTTCTAGTCTCTTAGAACCTCAAAGCCCTGGGCTGGAGAGATGACTCAGCGGTTAAGAGCATTGGCTGCTCTTCCAGAGGTCCTGAGTTCAATTCCCAGAAACCACCTGGTGTCTCACAACCATCTGTGATGGGATCCAGTGCCCTCTCCTGGTGTGTCTGAAGAGAGAAATAGTGTACTCACATACATTAAATAAATAGATCTTAAAAAAAAAAAAACTCAAAGCCCATTCCCAGTGACACACTTCCTACAACAAAGCCACACCTCCTAATCCTTTCTAAACAGTTCCACCAATGGGGACCAAGTATTCAAATATACAAGCCTACTAGGGGATTGTCACTCAAACCACCACTGGAGCTCATTGGCATAACGCCTTGATTAGTTAATTGTCTGCTCAGAGTCTCACAAGAGTGAACTCAAAGTGACAGCGGACTCTGGCTCCTTCTTCAAGCTCATGCAGGTAATTGCTGGCTGAATTTAGTCCTTGTAGTTCTAGGACTTACATTAATCTGCTTCTCTCCACCCCAACCTCCATTTTTTTTTTTAAAAAATCTGTTTTGAAAAAAAATTTTTTTTATCTTCTCAAGTCAAACCTGGTAGCCCTTGCCTATGGTTCCAACACCTGCGAGCCTGTGGAGTGAAGATGGGAAACAAAGGGAGAAGTTTTCAGACTGAAGCCCATACTTGGACAAGGATCTAATTCTAGAGGAGATGACAATCCCAGACCTCTGATGCAGCTTCTTAGAAAAAAGGGGTGCTTGAACTGTCCCCAACAGAAGATCACCAACAACAGAAGAGTGAGGACTCACATTCTACCCAGCCAGGCCAGGTTCTCAGACCCAGGAGTTCATCTATAACATCACTACCGCCTCACCATCATTGCCTGTTTTGACTTGAATGAGATATGCTTTGTAAGTCCCAAGCGTGTGACTATTTGGTCCACAGTTGGTGGCTGTTCAAGGGGGATTAGAAGGTATGGCCTTGCTGGAGGAAGTATGTCACAGGGAGTGGGCTTGGAGGTTACAAATGACCCCTGCTATTTTCATTTGCTATTTCCTGCTTGTGCTTTGAGACTGTGAGTGCTCAGCTGTCACTCCAGCTGCCATGTTCTGCCAGCTGCCTGGCTCCCCTGCTGTGACAGTGACAGGCACTTAGCCCTCTTGGGACCATATTCCCAAAATGAACCCTTTTTTCTTGCTTTGGTTGTTGCATTTTATCACAGTCCTAGAAAAGCATCTAATACACAAACTCTGACCTCAGGAGTCAAGTTTTTTGTCTTTCTGGGATTTATTTAGTTTTGTTGCTCAGGTAAACACTTTACCCATCTTGCCAGCCCTACTTTTAGAACTTAAAATTGTTCAATGATTTATTTATTTTTAAAACTGTTTCTTTTTTTTTTAAATGTATTTATTTATTATATGTAAGTATACTGTAGCTGTCTTCATACACTTTTTTCTTCTCTCCAGCCCTGCTCGCTCCAGCCCCACTTGCTGTAGCTGTCTTCAGACACCCCAGAAGAGGGCATCAGATCTCATTACAGATGGTTGTGAGCCACCATGTGGTTGCTGGGATTTGAACTCAGGACCTCTGGAAGAGCAGTCAGTGCTCTTAACCTCTGAGCCATCTCTCCAGCCCCCAATTTATTAATTTTTAAAATTGTGTGTGTGTGTGTGTGTGTGTGTGAATGTTTTACCTGTGTGGGTGTATGTGTACACGTGTGTGTCTGGTACACTCACCAGAGGACATGGAATCTCCTGGAGCTGTAGTAACAGATGGTTGTGAACCACCCGGTGGGTGCTGGGTGTTAAAGCTGGGTCCTCTGCAAGAGCAGCAAGCACTTGTAACTGCAGAGTCATCTCTCCCTGCTTTTAGACCTTTTAATTGTGGAATTGCTCACACATAGTATGAAAGAGGAAGAAATGATGCTGGATTCTTCTTCTGGAGCAATTTCCCATGTGCTTACTTACTGTCTGCCCCATTGCTGCAGGATGGGGCATGGCTACTGCTGTTTCATCTGCATGTTCTCTTTCCCTCCCTACTCTGGTGACAGACCTGGGATTCAGAAGGTTTATCTTCCCCCATAGATACTTGGGTTTCAGTAAGATCTTGAGGAGAGTGTTTTAGGCTCTCCCTCCCTCCCTCTCTCTCCTCCTCCTCCTCCTCCTCCTCCTCTTCTTCTTCCTCTTCCTTCTCCTCTTCCTCCTCTTCCTCCTCCTCTTCCTCTTCTTCTTCCTCCTCCTCCTCCTCCTCTTTCCTCTCTCTCTCTCTCTCTCTCTCTCTCTCTCTCTCTTTCTCTCTCTCTCCTTCTCTCTCTGGCTTCTATAGGCTCAGCCTGTGTGCTTGTGGACTGGCAGTGGGCCCTGGCTCAGGCCCTTTCATATGGTCTACATGATCTTAGACTCAGCTAATTCAGGAAAAATCAGTTTGAGGCAGCCTCTTAATCTGCCTACTAGGTTGGGACTGGATAAGGACCAGTTTGGGCTTCTGATTCGTCGATGTCTCCCGGCCAGCTCTGTATATATTTCCATAGACAGTCTTGCTTTCCTTCCCTTCTCTTTGAAGAAAGAAGCTCTTTCTCCCTCTTTGAGAAGAGACAAGAGCCTGCTGTTCCAGACTCTTCCATCCCTCCTGCTGTTGCTTGGCTTTTCTTCCGTTTGATTCTAGACAGTGTTTGAGCTTGTATCTTCTGAGGGTGTGCAGCCACATGGGGCCCAGAAGTGGGGAGGGGGCCTCCCTGAATGCTATAGAAGATGACCATGTTTCAGTCATGGGAGCCAGGTGGAAAACTTCTTTAAAGTTCTTTTTATAAAGTCATTAGACATGAAATCAATATTTTAAAAGACTAAGGGGGGGGGGGGGTGTTGAGCATTCCAAGTGAGACAGAAAAGCTGATTTCATACTTCCCTGCCAAAAACATTGTTCTTGCTTTCAGGCAAATGGTTTGGGTGTTAATTAAGGCTTCACACTTCCTGGCTATCTCCTTTTTCACATTCTTGCTGCTGATCGTCATGTTAAGAGACACATGACTTCTGTTTCAAAGGCTCAAGTTTATTAGAGTGGAAACAAAAATCTCAGCTCTACAGGAAAGGAAAAGAGATTAGGATTCAAGTCCAGCCATTTGCTTATTCATCTGCATATGGTTAAAAGATTTCCAAGTATCCACTGGTTTCTCTTTCACTGTGACATGAGGCCAACCCGAGGAGGGGAAGAGAAAGATCTCGTTCCTATCCTGATGTAGGAACACGTCTTCCATTTGCCTTGGGGCAAGAGATTGCTTCCTCTTTTAAGAGTAAGCCAAAGTAACCAAACTTGGGAGACACTGGCTTCTTCTAAGTTATTTTTCCAATTAGCTTCTTATTTTATTTGCAGTGCCAGGCCTGAAACCATGGGCTTGCACACACTAGGCTTAGCTATACTTCCAGTCCTAACTACCTGTTGCTCTGCATCAATTTACAAATTAACGGTGGGAAACAAGCATCATTTAATGAAGCCCACAGACTCTGTGGATCAGCACTTCATAGGATATAGAAGGGAAGGCTTCTTCTGCTTCATGGTGTCTGAGCTTCAGTGGGAGAGGGGAACACTAAAAGAGTGACTCAACAGGCTCAGCTAAAAGATCCAAGGCCTGGAGCACTATGACTGTACTAAGATCTGTCAACACAGTGTCTATGCACAGCCTGTCCATCCATGAGCCTTGAATTCCTCTGCAGTGTGGCTGGGTTCATTCTCCCAGAGAGTGAGCATGTCAGGGGTTTGAGTCCTAATGTCACTTCAGTTGTGTTATAAGTAGCGAAGGACCTCAGATTCAGGAAAAGACAGTTCAAACGGAAGAGAGAAGGTGAAGTGTACAAAAACAATTTGAAAACTATAAAGCCAGACATGATACACACCTTTAACCCCAGCACTTGAGAGGCAGAGGCATGGGATCTCCATGAGTTTGAGGCCAGCCTCTTTGTTCTACATAATGAGTTCCAGGACAGCCAGGCCTACATAATGAGACCCTGTCTCAAAAAAAGAAAAATCTAGTACACTTCAGTCACACTGGCCCAGGGAGACAGGAGAGCCCATGCTGGTGTGATTAAAATAAGACCACTTTACCGCAGCAGAAGCAAGTTATTCTATGCTGGCCAAAGGGGCTTTCACTGAGATATAATTCACATACCATAAAACCCACCCATGTGAAGTTCAGTGGTTTTTAGTACATTCACAGTTGTATGACCGTGATTACAAATTCCAGACACATATAACTCACATGTGTTAGAAGTTACTCTCCATATCTCCTTCCACTGTTCCTGGATGCTACTGACCAGTTTCTGTCTATGGATTGGTCATTTATAAGAAGGATTTATTTGTCTGGTATTTATTTGTCTTTTGTAACTAGCTTCTTTCACTTAGCATAGTATTTTCAAGTTTCACTGATAGCATACAGTGTGTGTGTGTGTGTGTGTGTGTGTGTGTGTATTGTGCAAGGTATGTACACATTCACGATTGCATGTGCATATACATATTGAAGTACAATGTCTTTCTCAGTCACCCTCCACCTTATTTTTTGAGACATGATTTTTTTACTGAATTTGAGCTCACTGGTTGAGCTAGACTGGCCAGCCAGCAAGTTCTATGAATCAGCATCTCTCTGCTGTCCCTAACCCAGCTCTGCTGTCCCTAACCCAGGGTATATGTAAGAAGTTGAGGTGGGTGTGGTGGCCTGCCTCCAGTCCCAGCAGTGGAGAAGTGGAGACAGGAATCCCCACAGCAAGTTGTACTACAGGAGCATGCTGCCATGCCTGGTTTATCACATAGGTGCTGGGAGCCTGATCTCTGGCCCTCGTGCTTATGATGAGCAGATTTGACTGAGCCATCTCCTCAGCCCCTATTTCATTCTCTCCATTGACTGAATAATATTCCATTATGTGTCTCTACCTCAGACATTTAGTTTATCCATTTAATAGTTGATGGGCATTTGGGTAATTTCTGGGTAACAGTTTGGGGCTGTTCTATGTAATGATGCTGTGAATATTTGTAGACAATTTTTTTCATGAAATACATTTGCATTCTCTAGGGAAATATAGCTAATGTGGGACTGCGGTGATGAATGCCCAAACTGCAGGGCTGGGGGAATGGCTCACTGGAGAAATCACTTGTCACGCAAGCATGAGGGTCAGAGTTCAGACCACTGGAATATATGTAAGAAATCGAGATGGGCGTGGTAGCCTGCCTCCAATCCCAGCAGTGGAGAGGTGGAGATAGGAATCCCCACAGCAAGATGGCTAGCTAGACCTGTGAGCTCTGAGTTCAGTGAGAAACTCTGTCCCAGTGAGTTGAGCAGGATTAAGGAAGGCATCTGAAGCCAATATCTGGCTGTCACATGTACAGGCACACACATGTACCTGCATGATCACATGTACTCATGTATGTAGGAACACCCATAAATGCAGACACCCACACACTTCCCCCACACAAGTATATATCACAGAAGAATTCTTCAGATCAGTCCAAACCAAAGAAAATGTTGATTGTAGGCAAAATAAATATAAAACTAGGTTTTACAATGTAAGCAAGAAAGGCCATTTAAGTGTCGTATTTATTTCACGTTTAACTCACAAGGTTCAAAGTTTCAGCCTGCAGACCTGGTCTACAAACCCAAATCTGTTTTTCTAATGTGATATTCTTAGCCAACAGACTGCTACCAGCCACAAAATGTCACCACGTTCTTTATCAGCCTAAGGCCTGTACCTCGCATTGCTCGGTAAATATTTGAGGCATTCCAGAGTCAGCTGGACCAGATGTTTACTGGAGGCTTTTAACTCACTGAATGCTCCCTTTTCTCTAAGGACACACTCCCTAGATGGAGCAAAAGATGGCAATAGTCACCTCTGGGCACCAGGGACATGTAGTTCAAGCTGACCTCAAATTGTCCCTGCCTCTGCTGCTCCAGCAACTACGCTGTGGAGCAGGGAAGACAGCCACCCAGTGAGGCCCTGTGTGCCTGTGCTGGCTTTACCACCCACAAACCTTTAACTGTGGCCAATTTACATTTTTCAGTGTTTGAGTTTCCTTACTACATAAAAGAGTTTGAAGCTGGGCAGTGGTGGCTCATGTCTTCAATCCCAGCAGGCAGATATCTATGAGTTTAAGGCTAACCTGGTCTACAGAGTGAGTTCCAGGACAGCTAGGGCTACACTGAGAAACCCTGTCTTGGAAAATAGATGTAGGAGGGTAAAAAAACCAAGAATTTCGACAGTATCATCTTTGAGATCCTCCCAGCAGCAGTAGGTGCTACCCCAATTGTGATATTCCCACCCACCACCATTGATTGAGGACTAGCAACAGACCAGGTACTATGCTATGCTGGGATCCTCAAAGCCAGGCAAAGAAGACCACACACTTTGTTTATCTCCCCATGGGGACATAAGATGTGGCCACACCTCTTTTTGAAATTGAACTGCTTCTCTGGGACCCCAGAGTCCTGTCTTGTGGCCCAGCTTACTTCTACGGCTTTCATGGGTCTCTTGTCTACGGAATACAAGTGAGCCCTGCCTGGGACTCAGAGATGGCGGAGTCACTGGCAATGGGGAAATATGGATGGTGTTGGCCCTGGGTGTTAAAGAATGGACACTGCCCAAGCACGTTCTCACTGTGGGGAATGGGCCAAATAGAAAGAGAAGGGAGGGGGCTGGGAACAGGAGCATATGTTCACATTCTCGCCTGAATCGTGTAAATGCTAGTGGGCTGAATGAGGTATTTTGGGTACCACTTTATTTTTTGTCTTGTTTTTAAGACAGAGTCTCATGCAACATAGGATAGCCTCAGATCCACTGTGTAGCTAAGGCTAGCCTTGAACTTCTGATCCTCCTACTTTATCTCAGAAATGAAGGGATTACAGGCATGGGTTACCACTCTTGGCCTACCACCTCTTTTTGAAAAACAAAACAAAAACAAACAAACAAAAAAACAGGAATCTGAAGAACAAAGCAAAACAGAAGTTTTTAACTTTATAAAAGAAAAAAAAAATGAGTCATTTGCTTTGGGTGCATGGCTGGTTACTGGCACAGCCAGAGTTAGACAGTTCTTTCCCACTGTGCTGTCAAATGAGAAAACCACACTCCCCCACAGACGTCTGGTACTCCCCCTGAGACCCCCCTGAAAAAGCAGCTTCTACTGGGTAAATTGCCTTTCTACTGTGTCCTACCTTGTTGGTGCCAACTGAGAATGTGACAGACAGCAGTGGTGGCAAAGCTTACCCCCACCCCAAAGAAATTGCCATGGGAAGTTGACTCAAGAGAGAAATATTTGATTTGAAAGTATGACAGTTAATCCTGGGATTTCACTCTTTGTTCTGAACTTCTGACCTGCAGCTGCTGGTCCAACCATAGACTCTCAAGACGGTGACTTAACTAGATGGTAACCTTGTTGAACGAATGTCCAGCCAATCAAATGAACAGGCCTTGTTTCCTTTAAACCCTAATGCTGGGAAATAATTTCTGATATGCAGAGACCTTCCACCTTTCCTGCAAGGACAGCCTGTGGCACAGAGACAGAAATCTAACTGAACATGAGTTCAATAGTTATTCATAATACATCCAGCAAATTATGGGTATTTTGAAAAAGCAAATTGCTGAAAAACACAACACACATAAACTATTACAGTATTTCTAGAGGGCATCATTCGATATGCTTAATAGCAAGTAGTCAATGTAACTCTGTTTTGGATACTAACCACCAGTACCTGAAGTTAGCAGTATTGTAAGCTAGGAATATTGTAGCAAATGGAATTAAGGGCTTACTTGCCGGGCACAGTTTTTGGTTTTTCACAGACACCAAATTCACCAGGTTCTCTCAATACCTTTAGTAATAGTATGGCTAACTTCTGATTTATAGATGAGAAACTCAGAAACAGAGAAAGTTATCAGTTTAGAAGTAAGACAGCACACTGAAGCACTTCTGCAAATGTCAGATACAATAATAATGATAAACAAAGCAAAAAAAAAAGGTAAATATTCAATAAATTATTGCATGCCATATGATAACCATGCCACCATTAAGAATCATACTATTCGACTGCGAAGATGACTTTGCTGATAAGTGCTTGTTATGTAAGCAAGAGGCTCTGAATTTGGATCTGCAGAACCCATGTGAAAGCTGAACATCAGTGCTTGCCTGTAATCCTGACACTGGGGCGGCAGAGACAGGAGGACTCCAGGAGCTCATCACCTAGCCAGACTGCCAAGCTGACATGTCCTAGGTTCAGGGAGAGACCTTATTTCAAAAAGTAAAGTGGTGTCAGATATGGTAACACAACTTTAATCCCAGCAGTCGGAAGGCAGAGGCAGGCAGATAGATCACTATGAGTTTGAGGCCAGCCTGTCTGCACAATGAGTTCTAAGTCAACCAGGGCTACACAAGACCTTATCCCTAATTAATTAATTAATTTTTAAAAGGTAAGTAGCAATTAAAGAAAGCACATTAATATCTGAACTCCATATATGTGTGCATATATGTGCATGTGTACCTACCTACATATGCCCACATAGACTTTTGCTCTCACCCACACACAACCACACACAGTCTTACAGGATGTGGTAACCTGCAATCCCAGCCATGAGTCTGGAAGACTGACTGTAAATTCAAGGCTAGCCTAATCTACATAGTAAGCTCCTTTCTCAGGAAGAAAGGAAGGAAGGAAGGAAAGAAGGTAGGTAGGTAGGTAGTTTTGGGGGGCACAAGGTCCTAGCTTCAACCCCAGTACCACAGAAGACATTTTCTGACCCTAACACTATGGTGCATAGCTATGGTCTCCACCACTCTCCTTAGGCAGCAACATTACTTGAGCCTAAGAGCTAAGGACAAGCCTGGGCAACATGTGGAGAGTCTGTCTCAGAAACAAAATCAACAGCCGTGGGAGTACACCTTGAATCCCAGTACTTGGAAGGCAGAGGCAGGTGGATCTCTGTGAGTTCAAGGCCAGCATAAACAGAGTAAGTTCCAGAATAGTCAGGGTTATCTCAAACAAAGAAAAACAAAGAAAAAAAAATCACATTCCTGGAGAATATTTATTACCATAGGAAAATTCTTAAGATTTTACATTTAAAAAGTTGGCACATGGGCTAGAGAGATGTCTCAGCGGTTAGTGCCTGCTGCTCTCCAGTGGAGCTTAGTTCCAATCTCCCACGCCCAGCAGCTCACTACTCTGTTGATTCCAGCTCGATGGAATGCAACCTTCTTCTAGCTTCTATGGACATCTACACATATTCTTACAGAGACACATACACCCCCCCCCCCACACACACACACATTAAAAATCAAGAAAAATAATTTAAAAGCTGGTTTTGTGGTAACTCCAGTTACTCAGGATACTGAGGCAGGAGGATTGAAGTCTGAGACCAGTCTGGCCAACTTTTAGCAAGACCCTGCCTTGAAGCAGATTTTATGAAGGGCCAGGGATACAGTTCATTGGTAGAGTGCTTGCCTCACAGGCGCAGGGCCCTGGCTGCTATTCCAAGTACTACAAAATATAAAAGAATACTTTTGCTGTTGTTGTTGTTAAAATTCTTAATTAAGAGTATGGCGGTAAGCCTTATTCTCCACAAGCGTGACCGGTGTGGAGGTGACCAAGGATATACCTCCTGTCTATGAAATCCAGAGTTGGGAGATCTGAGCCCTGGTGTTGGTGCTCATGAACTAGGTCTGTGGCTAAATCCTTTGACTTCCCTGGGCTCTTGTTTATTCATCTGGATAAAACACAAAGATAATCGGTCTGCTGGAGCCCAGTGTCTGACCTGGAGGTCAGTGACCTTCATGGTCACATGCCAAAAGCCACTGTGAGTCCAAATGCTTTGAATAACAATGTTGATGTTTTCCTGAGGATTTTTGTTGGAGTGGACTAGATTACCAGCAAAAGTTCATTAAGGCGTCAGTGCAACCCCTCCCACCTGTTGTGCATTTTTGAGCATGTATATATGCTCAATGTGTTCCCAGGAATTGAACCCCAGGCCTGCCACAGGCTAAGGAAGCATTCTACATCTGAGTGACACCTCCAGCTCAGCTTCTTAAATTTGAATCCAGAGCAAGGCACACAGGGACTTAAGTTACCAATGATTTCCTTTCTGAGACAAGCTCTCATTGTCTGAGGCAGGCCCCAACTTGCTGTACAGCCAAAGATGATCTTCACCCCCTCATACTCACTGTACCAAGTGACAGGGTTATAGGTGTCACCATTTGGTGCTAGGGATCCAAGCCAGGGTCTCCTTCCTGCCAGCATGCACTCTACCAAATGAGCTATATCCCCTGATTTTGGTTGCTGTTTTTATTTTATTTTTATTTTTTATTTATTTTTTTGCACCTGGAACTCAAAATTTAGAATAAAGCAGTTTCTAACCTCAAGCCTCTGACAATGATCCTGCTTCTAACCCTGAGGATTGGTTACAGGCATGAGTCACTTTGCCTGGCACTGATGATGTTTTGAATGTTACTCATAAGATGAGAGGTAAGCCTTCCTGCTTGCACAAAGCCTCATGGTTATTATCTTCAAATAATTCTATGATTTTATAAATTAAATTCATAACAGCATCACCTTCAAAAATATTGATAATCGTTATAGCCAGCATATATTATATCCATGGTGCCCCGTAACACTGTATTGATTGTTTTGTATTCAACTCTCATAATATAGTGAGGTAGGCACTATTGCTATGTCTCCTCAATCAAGAATTTAGATGTATGGCAGCCACTGGGTAGCCAGGAAAGACACAGAAGACATGGCCCCAAGGGTTTCTGCAATTAGAAGCTATGTCTCTCAGGTTGTCGTCTAAATGCGCTATGTTCTGTCCCCATGTGTTTGTCAAGTTGTGTCTCACCCCCACACCATACGGTCCTTGGGACCACTAACACAGTCAGATGTTCTTGTCCCTCTCTCACTGTTCTCACCCTCCGCCAGAGCATCATCAGATTCAGTTTGAACGAATAATCCATCACTTGAGCTTCTCCATTGCCTGTGGGCTGGTCACACGTCAGGCCCTAGAGCAATACTGTGGCTTCATGATAAATATTCATATGGTTTCTATGTCAAAATTCTTCTTTTTATTTAGTTTTTATTCATAATCATAAACTTAGCAATCCAGCTAGACTTGGAGGCGAATGAGGAAAATAAGGAGCCCAAAGAGCATCAATGAGAGCAGAGATCACAGGGTATGGTGAGCAGATGGTGCAGGGGCGCTTTTCCGAGCTGCAGAAGGAATGGTCTGGTGGGTAAGATGCCCACCAGAATTAGAGCTGTCCACAGTCGGCAATGGTCATCTTCTTGCTTGTCTTGACATTCCTGGACCAAAAACATCCCACGGCTTCCAAGATGCTCATATTTTCTTTCACCTTACTGAAGACCACAGGCAGCCATCCACCCACTCCGTCTTGGTAGTGCAGATAAAAAACTGGGAAGCCGGGCAGTGGTGGCACACGCCTTTAATCCCAGCACTTGGGAGGCAGAGGCAGGCAGATTTCTGAGTTCAAGACCAGCCTGGTCTACAGAGTGAGTTCCAGGACAGCCAGGGCTACACAGAGAAACCCTGTCTCGAAAACAAACAAACAAACAAACAAAAAAAAACAAAAACAAAAAAAATGGGAACTGTTTGTGTTTGGTCCAGTATTTGCCATGGACGAGATACCAGGAACTGTACACTTCAGGGTGAAGTTCTTGTCCTCAACTTTCTCCCTAGAGAGGGTCCAGTGCCGTTGTGGCGTGTGACGCCACCACCCTGTCACATGAATCCTGGGATAATTCTGTGAAAGGAGGAACCCTAGTATCTAAATCCCTTCTCTCCAGTGCTCAGAGCACAAAAGGTTTCTGCTGTCTTTGGAACTTTGTATGCAAACAGGTCGAAGGAGACAAAACCCAAAGGTTCAATATCGACTATGACATTGAAGAACACGGTAGAGTTGACCATGTCTGCAGCAAGCGGTGATAGCAGACAGTGGTGTCTACGAAGCCACTTTCTAAGTCAAAATTCTTAAGGTTCACATGATGGAAGCCCAACTAAAAACATAATTTTAATTTCTATCAACAAAGCCTAGGAGTCAATCCCATCAGCTCAGATCTTACCTCCTCTCCCTCTGCTCCTTCGGGATTCCTGCTTTTCTCTCTCTGTCCTCTTTCTAGAAGCTTCAGGTTTACATCACCTTGGCTCAGTAACTCCAAAGGAAAAGTTCTCTCTCTCTCTTTCTCTCTCTCTCTCTCTCCCTTCTTCCTTCCATCTCCCTCCTTTGCTCCTTCTCTTTCTTTCTCCCCCCTCTCAATTTGATTAGCTCTGCCTGAAGTCCCATGAACCAATATCATTATGTAGTGTGATTTATAATCCTCAATGCTGTGAGGAGTAGGGGAGGAAGTGCCTGTAGAAGTCAAAGGAAGAAAATGGGAATGCGCATAAGCTGGTCCAAGAGTGACGGTGACTGTCCACGAATGTGTCAGGGACAGCAGAGTGGTTAAGTAGTTGATGGATCAGAGAATCCAACACTGGCTCACTAATAGGCATCTAGGAAAGAGGAGCCTTGAGTTGAAGACAGGAACCAAGGAATCAGAAATGCAAAAGAAAGAATCTTGTAGCCAGTATAAGTCTCACTGGGGGAGAGTCCCTCTCCCTCCCTCCCCCAGCTCCCTGTTGGCTTTCCCTGACAGCAATCCAACTGGTGCTGGTGGGAACAAAAGGGAGGGTCCTGGAGAAACAACAGACAGAGACCATCATAGAAATCCTCAGCAGGTCAAAATGCAGAGAAAAACTTAATGGGGTTCCCAGCCCCAAAGGCTATCTATCACCTCTACAATATAACTCCAGCTCAGGGAGCATCAAGGAAGAGGCGGTGGGAAGGTTGTAAGAGCCAGAGGGCCGGGAAATCTGCTGTGAAATGACTAGAAGTGCTACACATAATAGCCCAACAATATGGCCGCCTAAATTAAACCTGAACAGGGTTGGAGAGATGGCTCAGTGCTTAAGAGCACTGACTGCTCTTCCAAAGATCCTGAGTTCAATTCCCAGCAACCACATCATGGCTCATAACCATCTGAAATGGGATCCTGGGATCCAATGCCCTCTTCTGGTATGTGTGTCTGAAGACAGCTACAGTGTACTCATATAAATAAAAATAAATAATATTTTTTTTTAAAAATTAGAAATACCAAGTCATGTAAATATTTAAAACAAAAAACAAAAAACAAGACCTGAACAAGGACATCAATAGTCAGGCTAATATGTGAAGGGAAAAACTCATGGGGCCCCACCCCTAGCCAAGGACTTACAGGCAACTGAGGGATGCTGACAGCAAGATAAGTAGATTTCCCCCATAGAGGAACCCCCTAATTGGTCATCCCATACCAAGTGGTGAGTCCTGAAATCATGTACATGCAACACTGAACAGAACCGGCAGGTTTATACGTACCTATAAGATGTAGTCGCGTGCATGCGTGCGTGCATGTGAGTATGTGTGTAACAATAACAATTAAGGAGGAAGCCAGGAGTGGGATTGGGGGCAGGATGGGTGGAGCTGAAGGAAGGAAAAGCAATGAAGGGAAATGATAGAGTTATATTTTAATTTTACAAAGTTAATCAAAAATAAAACAAACTAATTAAATTTTGAAGAAAGCTAGACAGATTGCCAGAAATGCCATTTTCATCAGATGCAGCAGAGGAAACAGGAACTGGCCATTTAGTGAAGCATGCTGTATGGGACTTAAGAGGAAACTAAGAATGAGCCAAGAGAAAGAAAGAGAAAAAACAACTTTAAAGGAAACCCATAGATCCATGTTTGGCTGAATGTGTTGAGTGACAGCATAGCCTTTCTTCTAATGGAGAAAAGGCTCCATTCATGATCTGGTTAGAGAAAGAACTTGGGCCTCTTAACATGCTGTAGAGACATGGGGCTTGACAATGTGCAAACATGGTATCTCGTAGCCGGCACCTTCTGAATTCTCTGCATATTCCATGCCTCCTGTCTGTTATATCTGGGGTGTGTAAGATCGGGAATATACAGATGTATTATACACAACACCTTCCTGGTGTGAAAAGGAAATAAGCCAGTTTACAATGGAAGGATTTCCTTGCTTTCCCCCTCCTGGCTCTGGAGTGAGATACAATAGTTTGAATCAATGTTTATTTAACCAAAAGTGTTACTTTTTAAAAAATAAATCTGGTGTATTATAAATATAATTTATTGCATATACATATTTTGCTTTAAGTGTTTTGAAGTCTCTTGTATAACATGGTCAGCAAATGTGTGTTGAGCACTTTATAAGTCTCTCTCCTTGGCATTGAAGACAAATATTCTCTCTCTCTCTCTCTCCCTCTCTCTCTCTCTCTCTCTCCTCTTTTGGTTCTTGGTTTTTCAAGACAGGGTTTCTCCCTGTAGTCCTGGTTGTAAGAGAACTCACTCTGTAGACCAAGATGTCCTAGAACTCACAGAGAATTCATCTGCCTCTTCTTCCTGGGATTAAAGGCATATGCCACTGCCACCAGGTAAAGACAAAGATTTTAAAATGGAATCCACAGAAATGTCTGCAGCTTTGGAGACCTAATATACATCTATGAATTTGCCAGAAAGACATGCTGTACTTTCATTAGATTCTCTGTAAACCTTTCCTCACCCCTGACCCCAAAAGATATGAAAGATACAAAAAGATTTTAAAGAGAATGTTTATTAACTTTAAAATCTTTTTTTTTCTTGCCCCACCCAAATCTGGGACCTGAATGGAAATGAAAAGGAAAACCTTATCTCTTTAGTTCCATTATCCAATTTTCAAAAAAAGAATAGTGAGCGTCTGTGGTGTAGGGGAGGGTGTGTTGTCAGTACGGGCTGAAGGCGATGGGCCAAAACCCATAGGAAAAAAATAGACATGTTTTAAAAGAAACTCTTTGAAACAAACAACAAAGAAACCAGAAAAGGCCCAAACAACAACAACTATCTGGGGCTGAAGAGTCAGTGCAGTGGTTAAGAGCACTTGCTGCTCTAGCAGAGGACTCAGATTCGATTCCCAGCACCTACTCTAGCTCACAACTGCTGTAACTCAAGGCATCTGACCTTCTCTTCTGGCCTCCTCTGGCCACATGCATGTAGTAAATATTGACTCAGGCAAGCACACACACAAATAATAAATAAATAATCTTTTTAAAAAAGCATATCTACTTTACAGTCTCTTTCTCTCCCTGCTCCCCTTCCTCCCTCTTCTGAGTCCTCTCTCTCTCTCTCGGCTATTGCTCATTGTTATTTAGTGTTCTTCACTGTGATTTTTTTTTAAATTTATTTTTATTTTTATTTTTTATTTTTTTGTGGGCAGCTGTAAATTACTAGATCTCTTTTAACTAGAGGAACCAACACAGCAAATTCATGTTCTGTTATAAATTAAGTGATGTGATGACATATGCTTAGTGGTTAGACTGACACAGAAAATAAATCAAATGTAATCACTGGAATAGGAGTCTGAGATATAAAATAAACCATTTTGGGGTTGAAACAAAAGACAGGCCCATAGAAGCAGCACTTGGCCAAAACACAAAGAAGCTAATTCTGTTTAGAATCAGCGAGAGAAAAATCATTTCAATTGGATATTGTTCTGTCCTAACGTGGAATTCCGAGCAGACACTCACACAGGTGAGGACAGAGGACCCAGGCACGTCACAACACAGAGTTTCTCATCACCAGAACCCAAAAGCCCTAAAACAAGTGTTTTAACTCATAGGTTCACTTTCCACTCCCTCTTATCCAAAAACATCCAGAACAGTTGCCTTTCGGACTAAGATACAATGCTAAAGAATGCACTGTTGAAACACTTTCAGGAGCCCTGCAGTGCTGATAACCTGAAGAAAGAAAAACCTGCCTAACGACAGAATAAATGAAAATAAGAACTGAATCTGCTGAGCTTAAACTTGGCATTTTGATTCTCAGGCTAAAGCTTCCCCACCGTGTATGTGTATGTGTGTGTATGTGTGTGTGTATGTGTGTGTGTGTGTGTGTGTATGTGTGTCATAGTGATACACATCTATACCCCGGAGCCAGAGGCAGGTGATTTCTGTAAGTTCAAGGCCAGCCTGGTCTACAAATTTAATTCCGGAACACCCCAGGCTGTTACACACAGAAACCCAGTCTTGAAAAACTAAACAAATAAACATACAAACAGAAAATTAGGTTGGTTTTATTTTGCATGAATGAATATTTGTCTGCATGTACTTGCCTGGTGCTCTTGGAGGTCAAAAGACAGTGTCAGATCTCCTATGAGTGACAGATGGTTGTGAGCCACCATGTGGTTGCTGGGAACTCAATTCAGCTGCCCTGTAAGAGCAGCCAGTGCTCTTAACCACTAAGCCATCTCTCCAGCCCCCAGATACAATTTTCAAAAGTGAATTGATTAAATCATTTTCTTTATTTAAAGCAGTGGTTCTCAACCTTCCAAATACTGTGACCCTTTAATACAGTTTCTCATGTTATGGTGACCCCAACCATAAAATAATCTTCATTGCTACTTCATAACTGTAATTTTGCTGCTGTTACAAATCATAATATACATATCTGATATGCAGGTTGCTGATATAAGACCCTCAAAGGGGTTATCACCCACATATTGAGAACTGCTGATTTAAAGATATACTTAACTTGTAGAAGAAAAATAACTAGGAACACGGAAGATTCTAGCTTTTTCTAGCTTTTTAAGGACAGATGTCTAATGTGTTTGGTCTAATGTGTTTGCATTTCTTCCATTGGTTAGACAATCATCTGTTTATTTGTATAATTCAAATTTGTTAATTTTATCATAGTGTTTATTTATTTATATGTGTATATGAGTGAAGGTATGCATGCTATACGGATGTCAGAGACAACATGTGGGTCTCAGTCACTTTCCCCCGCCGTGCAGGTCCCAGAGATTGAACTCAGGTCCTCTGGCCTGATGATGAGCCATCCAGTGGGACCATAATTCTAATTTTAAGGAAACCCCACACCCCAGTTTTGTTTGATGGGCATTGGTCCTTGTCTGCATGCAGATGACTGGATGCTAATCAGTGGAATTCAAAAGAAAAATGATCTCATCTTATTTGTGGAAAAATCCAATTATATTTCTTTTTCTGTCTGTGTGCCTCACAATGAAAGGACAGAGACCGATTAAAGTTGGACTTATGACTGATAACCTACAACTTAATTGTAGTTGAACCAATCTAGACTTATCCTGGTTTAGCTTACAAATGAATGAGACTCGGGACTATAGTTATTCTGCTTGGCTTTGACACTTACTGGGAAGTAACCTTTAACCTATTTTGCTAAGTGCTGAACTGGCTACTTCCCCACTGGTGTACTCCAAACACTTGCTATTTCTTTTGACCTTGTGCTCATGGTCCATCTCCTCTCTCCAGTACCCTTCTTCTCTCCTCTCTTTCTAAGACCCCCAACCTGGTAACTGAAAACTTGCCTCCAGTAATCGTCTGTAGTCATTTTTATTCAACCAATAGTTTTAAATTGAGGAACAAGGTTTGCACAACATAAGCTGGTACGTGTGATACAGAATTTAGCATTACAATACATAACACAGACCAAACCTCAACACTTAATACCCCAGAGCAGGCAGATTTGGGTGAGGTTCAGGGACTTCCAGGGCGAGTGATAAAAGCACCCAGGCGTCTGCAAGCCTCAGTCCTTCAAGTCAGTCCTCAGTCTGGTGGAATTCCTGCCATGGAGCAATTCTGGACAAGGGCTGTCACTACCCCTATTTCTTGTGTAAGAAAGTGAAACTCAGAAAAATTAGGACATTTGTACAAAAGCCATGGCTGGTAGTGACAAGAACGAAACTCCCACCTATAGACAGTGTGTGTGATTCCAAAGCTCAGTGGAAGGCTGAAACAACAACTCAGACCCTGCTGCTTACTACCATCCAGCATGGGCTGATTGGTGAACCCCGGGGTCAAAACAAAACAACTCATGTTGGATGGATCCTGGGTAGTGACACCTAAGACTTACCTTTAGCCTGGGTGTGGGAGTAAAGGGGGTTATAGTGGGGGGGAAAGGGGAGGGGGTTAGTGTTCTCAGTGGAAGCACCACCAGATGGAAGTGTTCTTCTCACCTTCGTTTTCCAGCTGGATGGTGACATGTTACCATATAAACAGTCTGCTTTTGAAAAGAACGAATGCATGATAGATTTAGTAAGAACAAAACTTAGCACATTTTGAAGATGTTATTATCAACATGTTAGATAGCTTTTGTTCAGTTCTTGGAGATACAGAAGCATGGGAAACAAACCCAACCAACACAATCTGACATCCTAGAAGCCAGACAATCAAGTCCTCTTCAATCCTGAGACAGCAGACTGAGTGGTTGAACATCTGTGTCCTGGTGCCAGGCTGGCGGGGCTTTAAACCCTGTCTTGCACGTACACTGGCCAAGCTACTGAGCTGCTCCCCTGCCTCGATTGTTTCATTTGGAAGGTGGGGATTCTGGCTTTAACTTCTTTATAGGGTTGTTTTGTTGAAGATGAGAGAGCTAATGGACACGAAGCGTGTAGTCACACACAATAAACACTCAATAAAAGGCTTTATTAAGTTAAATACATTTCTTCATAGCCTTTGTTAAACTCTTCCCTTCTTGGTTTTTTTTTGGGGGGGGGGGGAGGAAGCATTTTCAAAAAGTCCTTAATACCAACCATCCTAGAGTTCTATCATGCAGCTTTTCTGAAGGCAGGCTGGGTTGACGTGCTTTATTAATATGCCCGGTGTACTACAGCCAAAGGTTTCCACGCAGTCTCAGGGCCTTGGATACAGCACTGCAGACAAGAAATGACAGAAAGTAAAGGGGAAAAAAGATCCAGCCAGGAAAGTATTAGCTGTTTCCCGTTTCACTGTGTATAAAAACAGAAGATTGGGGTCAACTGAAACCCATGAAGGCCAGTCCGAATGGCAGGGCTGTCTTGAATTTCTGAATATAGGCTGAGCTCACAAATGCTCATTCAGCAAACATTTATTGATCATTTAGTATGGGGTTTGTATATATCTGGTAGCCATCTACTCTGGATGTTCTAGAACAATCCCCACTGTAAATATCTTTGGTGTCTTTTAGTGGGGATAAATTACCCAGCAAGGAGAAGAAAGCCTTCCTCAGACTTGCTGCGAGAGTTCTGCTGCCTGTTTACTGTCAGCTTGCCCTGAGGTTACAAGCTACCCATTAAAAATATCTCCAGGCCCCGAAGGGCAGGAGAAGCCCATTCAGAGAGATCCCAGATGGAGAGATTACAGGCAGGTCCCTTCATTTTGCCTTTGCAGGAAGAGTGAAAAGTGGAAAATTTCACTCACCATTGTGATTGTTTCTATAAGGCCAGCAATACTGAGAAATACTTCTACATTTCACATTTTTTGTTCATTTTACTTTACAGTGAGCTCTATTACAGTGCTAAGAAAAGAGAATACTTGTCTTTATCATGGCTTGCTGCCACCAATAAAATAGACAGTTTCTTTCTAAGCAAGGGCCAAAAAGAATGGAAGACAACTCCACACCAGGTGAGGGCCGGAGGCATCTGCTTTTCTGTTCCTGGGATCCCACACACAAGAAACATTTATCAGAGGTGTAAACAAAGGCCTCTCTAATTTGCCCTGAAACACCTTTACTTTCTCCCATATGGAAATATTGTAACTCATGTTAAGTATGCCGAAAGATGGTGTGTGTGTGTGTGTGAAACCTGACTTAATAAACAAACTATGATTCACTTGATGATGCACCAGGTTCCCTGCACAGCACCAGCACATCTCCAGAGGTTTAAAGCAGATTTGATTTCCTTCACATTCCTCGTGAGATGACTAAAGTGCTCTAAGTCCAGAGCCTAGGATGTGACTCCTGCCGCCTCTGCTTCCTGTTGAGTCCTTACTTTTTAAAGCTGTGTCTCAGTGGTCTCTGCAGTAAATCTAGAATCCATCTAATTACAGAAACCCACTGAAGCCCTGACACAGTGCTAGGAGCACAGACAGAAACGTGAGCTGCTATTATTGTTGTTTACTAGCTAGCGTCTTTGGGAAACCCCGTGCATGAATGAATTGGTGTAGTTATAGCGATAACCCCAAATCCCAAAGTGCACTGCGCAGCTCAGACCCAGTGGGTATGAAAAAGCAAGCTTTTTCACGCTTCATCCCAGTCAAGTGATTTAAACGCTTGCTTAGACTCACATCATTTCATGCTCGGAGTCCTGCTAGCACAGAGGCCTCCTTCACTTCCTTGTTTATATAACAAGATTGGAAATCCTACCCTCCCCCAGCCTAGTCTTTGAGGTTCCGCCAGCGGAGGGAAAAGTAAAATTTGGGAGGGAGGACTGCTAAGCTTGGATCTTGGGTTGCAGCTTATCCAGAACAGTCTCTTTCAACCCAACAACAACAGCAACAACAACAAAGACCTCAAACGTCAGTACAAACTTTCCGGTATGATGGACCGAGAGCTACATCATATAGTGAGGATAAGAAGTCTCCCTTTGGACTTCTTTGAGGTGGGAGAGACGTTGAGAGGTGGATGGGCTAGAAGCTCAACATAGCTGGATGTAGGTCAGAGTAAGTGAGCCCTGTTAGCTTCACAGTATGGGGGCGTGAGAGCCCAACAGCTGTTTCCACCTCTGCAATCTGCCTCCAGAAGGTCTACCTATAGACACCAGCCAAGTTGGACAGGGAGTGGAGGGCTGGGAGGAGGGAGGAGGAGCTGGTCAGGAAGATAGGGGTGCTTCCCTGTAATCAGGGAGTGCAGGAGCTCTGGCCTTGGCTGAGATTCCTGGCCAGTCAGCAAGGCTTCCTCCCCATATGTCAAGCCTGCCCTTCCCTCCTCATGGAGTCAGGGAGAGATACAGGGGAACTTGACAACAGACATAGACCACTGAGCTGCTGGACATTCCCACCCCAACAGCACGAAGGAGTTTTTATCCTTGCATGTCTCTGTCACAGGTCCCCTCATGAGTAATTATATCATTAAAATGCAAAGGAAAGGCAGATTGTGTTTTTAATCGTCCTTTTCTGTTTTCTTTTTCTTTCTTTCTTTTTTAAGAATCAAGGCCAGGCGGCCTTCAACACTGCAGATCCTGCCTGATGGATGGTACATACGTGTAATCTCTTCATTCTGGACATAGAAGCAGGGGGATTGCTACAAGTTCAGGCCCATCTGAGTTATGCAGCAAGTACCTGGACAGTCACGGATACATACAAGACCATGAGATGGGTCTGCTGCACCTAATTAGTGGAAAAATTTAAAAACAACAGAAGTCCTTCCAAGTCCTGGGCCTCTGCGAAGTCCACCAGCAGAATCTGTTTGGTTTGAACACAATGTTAGTTCTTCCTGGGTCCCTGAAACAGCTTTTTGCTACAAGGAAAAGACTTTAATCCCCTGCACAGTCTTCTTAAATAATCACTTTCTTGTGTTGATTCTTCAGAAAACTTAGTCCATTGGCCTCTTCTAAAAGAGCAAAGAGTGCCTTTAACCACAGAGTATGAAGATTCTGTGGGGTCAATCCCCAGGGTGGCTCTTGTCTTCATTGCAGAGCAGGTTTGTGATCATGTCAGCCCCTTTGTTTCTTCTGGTGTCTTTCAGTCTCCGCCATGATGAAGCAGGAAGACCTTATTCACACACCCAACCCCATCTCAAGTGTCGACACCAAGCAGGGAGACTCTCCCCAAACCTCCGCCCCACAGTCTTGACCACCAAGTCTCCAGAAATATGAGTAAATAAACTCCTTTTTTAAAATTCCTTGTTGTGATTCTGAGGCTAGAGCCTTGTGCATATCAGTCCACTATTCTACCACTAAGCCACACACCTCGACTTATTTTACTTTATATTAAACACAGATGTCTCACTAAACATCCTAGGATTGGCCTTTGGCTTGTGCTCCGCACCCCTCAGCTTCCTGAGTAGCCAAAATGGGTAAGCACCACCACAGCCAACTAAATTTGTTTTCTCTGTGAGATTCCTAGCCTGGGGTATTGCTATAGCAACATGCATGGGTTATAGCGATGAAACACAGACTAAGACCTCGAGTATCTGGCTTCTCATCATTAAACCTTTCAGAGACTAAAGTCTTGGCAAGGAAAACAAAGTTAAGACAAAAAGTTAAGTAGTTACAGAAGCCGACCCGTTCTTACACGTGGAAAAGGCAGGGTGCGTTTCATGGTCCAGTAGCAGGGTGTTCAGAAGAGAAAAGATATCTGGAGTTGCTCCTTCTTTTAGAGCACTTATATAGAAGTGTATGTGAATCGGGACTGTAAGCATGCATGTGATGCCCACAGGAAGGAGGGACTGAAGGACATTTCAAGGTGGGAAAATAAGAAGAAAGAGCCGGGAAACAGACAGTAACATTAATGGTTCAGTTAACCAATCAGCTGACTAGAGAAGACACTAGAAAAACACTTTTTTTTTTTAAAGGCCAAATGAATGGATTTCATTCTAATCAGATTAAAATGTGTTATACACAACAGAAGTCCTTGGAAGCCTTTTGTATGACAGGATTATCAGAAGAATTCACAGTAGTGTTGGGGGAAAGGTTGGAAGGGACCCTGAGAGCAAGAGGCTGGGATCTTCAGAACCTACCATTCAGTCTCCCCGTTGATTTTTTTTGTTTTGGTTTGCTTTGGGTTTTGTTGGTGGTGGTGGTTTTCAAGACAGGGTTTCTCTTTGTAGCTCTTGGCTGTCCTAGAACTCACTGTGTAGACCAGGCTAGCCTCAAACTCATAAAGATCCTCCTGCCTCTGCCTCCCAGTGATGGGATTAAAGGTGTGTGCCACCACCGTCTGGCTTTGTGGTTGATTGTGATTCATTTAAAACCTTTAAAGTTACATGGGAAGAGAATACAATGTAAACTGTCTTAAGCAAAAAGAAAGTTCTTAGCCCATCATGTCTGTGAATCCAGCACCCGACAGGCTAAGACAGGAATCATCCACAGTTCAAGGCTGTCTGGGTTATATAGCAAGTTGGAGGTCAGCTTGAGTTACACAGACAGATCTTGCTTACCTCTCCACAAAATAAAATAAATAAAAATTCCTTGGTTTGTGTAAGAGGAAATCTGAGATGCATTCATTTTAGTCACGGCTGGATCCAGGAACAAAAGGTATATGTACTTCTGTACTCTCCTGCCTTCCTGACAGCCTGCACAGTCTTTTAGGACGCGTTAGGCAATGTCACAGGACAAACAGGCAGCTACAACCTTGCGACCCCATTAGCTTTCAAGCTCAACAGGAAAAGGCGGGCTTCCTAGACAGTGACTAAAGGGAAATGCTAGAGCAGACGCCCCGGGCAGGTGTGTGCACGTGTGTGCTCGTGCGTGCGTGCTTTTGTGTGTGTGTGTGTGTGTGTGTGTGCGTGTGTGCGCTCGTGCGTGTGTGCATGCCAACACTGTGGGTGGAGAATGGAGGATGGGAGAGGGCATCTGCCATATTAGACATCTCTAAAAGCTTTGAAATGCCTTGCAGGGGATGTTAGCACTCACCTATGATCCCAGCATTTAGGAGGTTCATTCAGTGAGAGTTCTAGGCCATTCAGTGTTACAAGAGAAAGAAAGAAAGAAAGAAAGAAAGAAAGAAAGAAAGAAAGAAAGAAAAAAAGAAAGAAAGAAAGAAAGAAAGAAACTTCAATGTCAAAACAAACAAGAAAGAAAAGGGAAAGAAAGAAACTCATTGTGGGACAAATTCTGAGTTGCTCGTTGCTAGACAGTATTTTCCAGTTAACTGAGCACATCTCTCTGGGCTGCTGATACTGGTCCCAGGCATGGAGTAGACACTTAACTCTCTGAACTCCCCTTTGGAAACATCTTGTGTTCATCCTTCCATGAGAATCCCATACTCTCTCTTGCTCCGTGCCGTCTGCCTTCTTGCCCGACCTTCTTAAGTACATGCCTCACTGGGCTGCCTACCTCTAATTGGCCTACCATGTATGTCACACTACCAGACTGTGACAGGCCTTGACAGAGAATAAATCCCATGGGCCCTAATATGCCAGTTTGCTTAATGCCAGTAAATCCCTCCGGTCCCCACTTGTTTGTATGATATGTGTTCATGTATGATACATGTGCTTCTTTGCCATGTGACCTCACTACTTCTCCATTGAGACATGGATCCATTTTCCTATATCTTTAAGTTGGTATGGATCTTGTACTACAGCCGGGGATGTAGTTCAGTTACCACAGTGTTTGCTTAGCATGAACAAAGCCCTGGGTCTGGATCCTCTGCAGTATAATCCAAACATGTGGAACAAAACTTTAGTCCAGCACTTGGGAGGTGGAAGCAGGAGAATCAAAAGTTCAGCTCAACTACACAGTAAATTTGAAGCTAACCTGGGATAAATAAATTAATTTAATTAATTAAATAAAAAATTAATTGTGGCAGGGTGTCACCTATGAGTTCCAAGTTAAACAAACCTGGCGACTTCTACCTATGATGATTTGGAAAGCTGCCCTGAGAATCAATGTCAGACAGCCAGGCTGTCCTACTGAAGAATGAGTCACCACGTGGAGAGCAGAAGCTCTCCGCGTTGACCCTGTGTCAATGGCCAGGCATTTGAACGAAACCACATGGGCATCCTAGCCCCCACGGAATACTGCTTAATGAGCCACATGAAACCCGGGAGAAACCCGGGAGAATGCTCAGCCAACGATGGTCTCATAAGGGATGAGTTGTTGGGGGTGCTTCATTATCTGGGAATGGATAACTCAACACATAGACCCAACTGGATGTGTTGGAAAGTGAGAGAGAAACTAGGCACAGTGCTGCAAGCGTGTAATCACAAAAAGGATCATGTCAAGTTAGGCTGGGCTACATAGTGAGTTCCTAACTAGCCTGAGCTATGTAGAACTGTCTCAACAACAAGAATGGGGGGATGGGCGGAGTAAAGAAGATGTGTGAAGTGACAGCCATCCACTTCGGTTCATGGGAATCCATAATGAATTCTGTAAGGATGTGCTAGACATCTGGAGCCTTTGGGGACATCCTTGGAGAGGTGTCCAGTGGGTAGGGAAATACGTGCATTCCAGCCTGTCTGGATGGAGTCATAAATGTCACCAGTTGAGGATGGACTAACTTGTCCAGGGCCACCCAGGGAGTAAGAAACTGCAAAAGCCAAAGGCCAGAAGACAAGACCCCTGAGAACACTAATGTTTAAGGATTGGCAAAGGAAGGAAAGCCAGCGAAAGAGACTACATTTTGCGACACAAATAAAAAGGGATATGACTTATTGCCAGCCAAGAAAAGAAAGAACAAAATGTCTGAAGAAGCCAAGAAGAAACCCCGGGATGGCAGGTAATATGCAAATTACTCATCCTCACTGTCTAAGAAAGTCTGGAAACAGCAGGGCCCTGGTGAGGTGC
Source organism: Rhynchomys soricoides (assembly GCA_019843965.1). NCBI lineage: Eukaryota > Metazoa > Chordata > Mammalia > Rodentia > Muridae > Rhynchomys > Rhynchomys soricoides. The sequence goes on along the minus strand of JADRCH010000245.1, from coordinate 3,748,120 downwards.
TAACACATGCATTCTGGCCCAGGCAAACTCAGCTAACCTTGTGGGGAAGTCAGCTCCACACACTGCTCCCACACTGCTCTTTCCCCAAGATGGCAATCTGGGGAAAACCCAAACAAATTCAGAGCAAAAGAACAAAATAGATGCTCTAATCAATGCCAGAAGGCCCAGCCATGAATTCAGTTACAGGAAGGCATGAAGCAAAACACGAAGAACACAGGCATCAGTGAGGAAGACTACAAAGATCCACAAGGAAGCATGTGCTAGCCCTTCTCCAAACTCATCTCTCTCAGTTCCAACACTGTGGCTTTCTAGAATATTCCTGTGGATAGGAAAATTGATTGCTCCTTTTGCATTCCAGGATGTAATCACATCTTTAAGCTAGTCTGACACTCCACATCCAGAACCATACAGCTCAAGTTAACTGACCAGCTGGGGCTGTTTACAATAGATGGTGTGTGTGTGTGTGTGTGTGTGTGTGTGTGTGTGTGTCCGTCTCACATCAAAGTTCAGCTACCTTGGATCTACAGTCTTCTTATTTTACAATTTGTTGGCTGTTTCTGACAATAAGCCTGCTGCACTGTTTATAACCTTGCCTAACTGAAGACTTGGTTTTATAGATATACACGGAACACCCACACCAGGTACAGCTCTGCAGAACACACAGAGGTGACAAACAGTACTATGCTGGAAAATGACACTTTGGTAAGAGATAAGGCCTGATTTATAGCATTAACAAACTTTTGAAGTGTCCATGCTTCCTTCCATTCATTGATCTCTCCAAGCTGCTGGTGGTTTAACAACTGGCTTATAAAAATCACCCAGACAGTGACCATGTGACTCGGAGCCAGCCCTCGGTGACGAGACAAACCACGCCTCTGCCACGTCAACAGCAGACTTTTTAGATCAAGTAACTTCTCAGAAGAAAGCTGAGGCACAGCCTGTCCACCAGGCTTACCAAATGTGCCCCTTTAAACAGCCCTTCCATGCTCCAGATCATGGATCCAGAGCTGGAATAGCAACTCAATTTGGCACTGCCAATGGACAGGTGAACCTTCAGGGACCAGGGACAGTGCTGAATTTTCAGAATTTCCCTTGGCGAATGTAAATGACAATAGAGCTGGCCACCAGATGCCACAACTGGCCAGACTTTTGGCAAAAAAGAAAGTGTAAATAATACTGGCACTTGAGAACAGATTAATCGAGAGTGGGGTTACTCTGGAAGATGGAGTGCTGTACAGAGCAGTGTGTTCATAGCAAGCTGATAAGAATAGCAAGATAGCCCGGCAGTGGTGGCACACGCCTTTAATCCCAGCACTCAGGAGGCAGAGGCAGGCAGATTTCTGAGTTCGAGGCCAGCCTGGTCTATGGAGTGAGTTCCAGGACAGCCAGAGAAACCCTGTCTCGAAAAACCAAAAAAAAAAAAAAAAAAAAAAAAATAGCAAGATAATCCAATGTTTGGTTCGTCCCATTCCTTGAACTGCCTGCCTTACGTGTCATCACCGTCAGAGAAGCAATGCATTACCTGTTTTAGATCAGAGCCTTGCTATTCACCCACACTCAGATAAAAGAAAACAAGACTTTCCGAATAATTGTTTGCTAGCTGATAATGTACATTCTTAGGAGCAGAGTGATTGTGTGAAACTTCCTCGTACTGTTTCTGAGTTTTTCAGCATAGTATTGCACTTCAGCAGGGAATCCAAGGCGACGTCACAGACAATGAACTTAAAGTTTCAATGTCAAGAGATTATGGCTTAAATACGTAGTTTGTCCTATAGGGGAGGCAAAAAAGAAACCAGCTTTACAAAACGATATGCCATATACCCTTGGTTTTCATTTTGCATTATATTGACATGTTCATGGTTTTGTTTTTGTTTTTAAGAAAAAGTAATAAAAATCTGATAGTCTAAGGGAAAAAAAATCCCTGGGACAGGGACTAGGGAAATGGCTCCATAGGTATAAACACTTGCTGTCCAATCATGAGGACCTGAGTTCAAATCCCAGCTCCCACATAAAAAGCTGGTTGTGCGGGAGGCAGAGGCAAGTAGATTTCTGAGTTCAAGGCCAGCCTGGTCTACAGAGTGAGTTCCAGGACAGCCAGGGCTACACAGAGAAATCCTGTCTCTAAAAAACCAAACCAAAACAACAACAACAACAAAAAAGCTGGTTGTGACTGCATGTTGTAACCCGGAGCTGGTGGATGAGGAGGACAGGAAGATTTCTAAAACTTGCTGGCTACTCCCTCAGCTACAAGTTTAGTGAGAGACCTATTGGAGAGTGATATAGCAAGACACCAATTTCCTCCTCTGAGCTCTGTGCAAGCATTAGCTGGTGTGTGTGTGTGTGTGTGTGTGTGTGTGTGTGTGTGTGTGTGTGTGTGAAGAGTCTGAACAGATAGCTCAGTGGTCAAGGGGATGGTTGCTCTTGCAGAGAACCTGAGTTCAATTCCCAGAAGCCATATTGGCTGTCTCACATCTGTGTAGTAACTTCAACTCCAGGGCATTGTCTCCTCTGACTTCCACAGGAGGCACCTGCATTCATGTGCACTCATACATAATTTTTTTTAAATGAAATAAACCAGGCAGTGGTGGCACACACCTTTAATCCCAGCACTTGGGAGGCTGAGGGAGATGGATCTTGGACTTTGAGACCAACTTGGTCTACAGAGAGTTCCAGGACATCTAGGGCAACATAGAGAGACCTATCTCAAAAAATGAGAGAGAGAGAGAGAGAGAGAGAGAGAGAGAGAGAGAGAGAGAGAGAGAGAGAGAGAGAGAGAATGTGTACTGCCCGGCATAGAACCTAAATTTGGTTCCCTGCAGCCACATTGAGAAGATTACCACCATTATAACTCTAATTTCTGGGGGCATCTGTGCTGGCTGGTCTTATGTCAGCTTGACAGATAAACTAGAGTTATCTGAGAAAAAGGAACCTCAACTGAAAAAAAAAAAAATCTTCCATAAGATCTGCCTGTAGGCAAGCTTATAGGACATTTTCTTAATTGATTGATAGGGGAGGACTCAGCCCATTGTGAGTGATGCCATCCCTGGGCTGGTGGTCCTGGGTTCTATAAGAAAGCAGGCTGAGTAAGCCATGGGAAGCAAGCCAGTAAGCAGCACCCCTCCATGGCCTCTGCATCAAATTCTGTCTCTAGGTTTCTTCCCTGCTTGAGTTCCTGTCCTGACTTCTTTTATTGATGAACATACTGTAGAAGTAAGCTGAATAAACCTTTTCCTCCCTGACTTGCTTTTTGATTATGATGTTTTGTTGAAGCAATAAAAACCCCACCTAGGATAGGGATCCAATACCTCCAGCCTTCACAAGCACACACACACACACACACACACACACTCACACACAATCAATAACAGTAAAAATCCTTGGGATAAATATTGAAGAACAATGAAGTCTGACGTGCTTCAGACTAAACAGATAGCACCAGCTCTCAGCTCAGTATGTGAGACCTTGTAGGTCCTTCCAGCCCAGCTGATCTGCAACTAACACTGGGGAAAATCAATATAATAATGTCCCAAACAAGTTTTAAAAAACAAGATCAACTTGTTTGAAGCCACTATGTTTTGGGGTAGTTTGTTACGCAGCAATTAACTGACACATACATATCTAGTAGCCAAGAAGCAAGAGCCATTCAGCCTTTCCCTCCCCGTTTGTTGCATTCCAGTCCTGTCCACAGCTGTCCAAGCACTTTCAGTATTTCTTTGGTCTACACTACACTTCTAGATATCTGGTGTCAGAAATGAGCTTGTCTACGTTTGTCCCTTGGGTATGTCAGTGGCCATATTCCTAATCAGCCTGGGGGATTGCATAGAGACCCAGATGGGCAGGCAGGTGTTAGGAAACATTTTACTGAAAACTAAAGACGGTGGATTTTATCAATTAAAGGGATTTAGAACCACTGTAAGCCAAGCCAACTCGAAAGCAGGCAACAGGGGGAGTGTAGCTCAATGGAGGGAGTGCTTGCCTAGCACAAAGCCTACTCATAAAGCCCTGGGTTCTGTCTCCAGTACAGGGTGTGACAACAGTGCCCACACTCGGGAGGCAGGGGCAAGAGAGTTAGGAGTCGAACGACATCTTTGGTTACATAGTAAGTTGTGAGCCAGCCTGGGATACATGAGGCCATGAGCAGGCAACCTTTATGTTCCTCTTCCATTTAGTGGAGTTTTGTTTTGTTTTGTTTTGTTTTTTTGATAAGGTCCTTCCTTCCTTCCTTTTTTCTGCCCTTCCTTCCTTCCTTCCTTCCTTCCTTCCTTCCTTCCATCTTTCTCTAATGTGTTTGAATGTTTTTTCTGCATGTATGTGTGCACCGTGTGCATAGAGAGTCAGGAGAGGCCTGACACTCAGGGTTTCAGCCCCTGGAACTAAGTTATAGGTAGTTGTGTGCTACTGTGGGAGTGCTGGGAACCTAACCTGAGTCCTTTGCAAGAGGAGCCAGTGCTCTCAACTGCTGAGCCATCTTTCCCACCCCTGGATACAGACATTTCTTATGTGCCCACCATCAGTAACAAACTTTGGACAAATGTGACTGGTTTGTTAAATATTGACAGGGCATAATACTGAGGAGCCACTTCTACCAGGACACCTACCATTAGTGCTTTGGAGGGGTGATACCCTCCTTTTCTAAACATGGTTGCTAAGCAGGCCCTGGTGGACTTCATTAAGGTATTATCTTCTACTAAGGATTTCAAAAGACAAGCTCCCTCCCTATGGATGGTGTACCTTAACACGAGGGAAATGTCACAAAAGTGCCAGGAATGGGCTAAGAACAACAGCAAAATCTCTTTGAAAAATCACTTTCCCCAAGCAAGAAAATAACTATCACAGACGTCGAGGCAGTGTTTTTCTTCCATGAGGAAGGAGTTAATGACTGGTGAGGGCACAGAGGGGGGAGCATTTTAATTCTTGCCTACCTAATGGGATTATATGCTTTCTAGTATATGTTTTTAAGCATTCATGCAATTATTTTTTTATCCTTGTCCGTCTGTCTGTCTGTCTCTGTATGTCCATGTGTGCCTTCGTATGTGCCTGTTCATATGTGTGAGCAGGAATAGGAACATGCCAAGGCACATGCACAAAGGTCAGAGGACAATCTTGAGTGTTGGTCCTCTCCTCCACCTCATTTGAGACTGGGTCCTTGTTGTCTGCCACTGCAAACGCCCAGTTAGCTGGATCATAAGCATCTGAGAGGATTCTCCCCTGAACTCAGATCTTCATACCTTTGTGGCAAACACTTTTTCCACATAGCCATCTTCCCAGCTCCCATGCAGTTGTTTGTTTGTTTGAGATTGGAGTGGGGAGTTGTCTCCCTGTGTAGCTCAGGCTAGCCTTAAACTCACAGAGATCCATCTGTCTCTGCCTGCCAAGTGCTGGGATTAAAAAGGTCTGTGCTGTCACATCCTGCCATCCCCAGCCCCCATGCAATTTGTAATGCTCTTCCTGGATGTGGGGTTTGAAGTGGGGTTTGTTGTTTTGTTTGCTTAGTGTCCTGTACTAGGCATTCAACTCCAGCCCTTTTCCATGACAGGAAGTGCTCTATTGATAGGGCTTGGGAGGGAATCTCCAGGTTAGATACAGATTTTGTTTTACATTAAGAACATTCATCAGGGGTTGGAGAGATGGCTCAGAGATTAAGAGCACTGACTGCTATTCCAGAGGTCCTGAGTTCAATTCCCAGCACCCACATGGTGGCTCATAATCATCTATAATGAGAGCTGGTGCTCTCTTGTTTTAGGCAGGCAGAACACTATATACATAATAAATAAATCTTTTTTTTTTTTCTTTTAAAAAGAAAACTTGTCAGGGCTGGAGAGATGGCTTTTCGGTTTAGTGTTGGATCAAACTGGCGCAGAATGGAGAGTGAAGCATCTGCTCTGGGTGCTTGTGGTCCCTGGGAGAGGCAGAGACTTCACACTACATCCCATGCTCAGGTTGTATCCAACAGTTAAGAGCACTGGCTGTTCTTCCAGAGGACCTGGGTGCAATTCCCAGCACCCACATGGCAGCTCACAACTGTCTGTAACTCCAGTTCCAGTTGAATCTGATATCCTCGCACAGACATACATGCAAGCAAAGCACCAATGAACATAAGATAAAAATAAATAAATTATTTAAGAAAAAAAACCATTCAGTCAATATAAATGTAACACCTCATTACAATGGGGACAATGCTCTGATGTCCCATCCATCGTAAGTTGCAAAATAAAAAATCACTTAATACATCTGTGGTGGTTTGAAGAAAAAATGTTCCCCAAAGACTCGGGTGTTAGGTTTTTCAGGAGGTGTAGGAAATGTCGTCTTGCTGAAGGAAGTATGTCACTGGGTGTGGACTTTGAGAGTAAATAGCCTTACTGGATCCCAGTTCTCTCTGCTCTTCTTCCTGCTTGTGGTTGGGATGTGAACTCTCAGCTTCCTGTTCCTGCCGCCATGTCTGCTACCTGCTGCCCCTCCTTCAGTGCTTCTCCACACATGATGGACTGTTTTCCCCCTGGAACTGGAAGCCAGAGTAAACTGTTTCTTCCATAAGTGTTTTGGGTCGTGGTGTTTTATCATAGCTATAGAAAAGTAACTAACACACCAGCTTACCTATCAAACATCCGAGCTTAGCCTCGCCTGCCTTAAACATACTCAGAACAAAACGCATGGAGTAGCCAGTTGGGCAAACCCATCTCCACAAACCTATTCTGTAATACAGAGTAGTTCATTTAACCTCTTATGATGATTCACTGAAAGTCAACAACACATAGCATAGTTATCTATGCTCACTTCCAGATCATCACAAAGTTAAGAAGAGCAGGCCAGCCACTGGAAGACAGGGACTGTCTATAAAGCACTCAGCCTTCCAATTGTATCACTCGGGAGCTTAATAGAAATGAACCCTGACAGCCGGGCAGTGGTGGCGCACGCCTTTAATCCCAGCACTTGGGAGGCAGAGGCAGGTGGATTTCTGAGTTCGAGGAGAGCCTGGTCTACAGAGTGAGTTCCAGGACAGCCAGGGCTACACAGAGAAACCCTGTCTCGAAAAACCAAAAAAAAAGAAAAGAAATGAACCCGGACTCCACTCCAGATCTACTGTGAGTGCTGCTCCCAAAAGTGGCTTGCCTGCACACGGAAGATCATGAAGCACTGTCCAAGATTAAAAGAGCACAAGCCACTGGTCCTGAGATCCAGGAGGTCACTTTATCCTGTGTCTCTGTTTCATCTACGAAGCAGCCATCCTCACACAGATCTCTCTTCTCCCCTAAGCTGTCTGTGAAGACAGTGTAGTTTGATATAAATGTGTGCACGTGCACATGTGTGCATCTATGCATGTGTGAAAACAGATTATTTTATCTGGAGTTACTATTATCACCTCAGACCCTAGAGACAGTCGGTTACAACGCAGAAACGATTCTCCTTATCCCCTTTAATCCCATATTTCAGGAATACCTTCAACTCCAATTTCCTGGCAGTCTCCTGCTTCTTGATTCTGCTCTGTCAAAGTACCTTTCTTCTCTCCCTTCACAACCAGATGTGGGCTTATCCATGCCTGCTGCCAGGTCTCTGAGGCAGACTGTGTTTTTCAGATGGTACCGGAGTCTTCGGCCTAACTTTCTGACAGATCAAACCCATCTGTTTGGCTGTGCCTGCCTTATGACCACACTGTCTGGGCTTGACTAAGGAAGATGTTGAGCTTCAGAAAGATGAGAGAAATCCAGGCAGGCAGGCCTCAGACACATTCAATTACTTGTAGCCCTTTGCTTTACATTTAAGAGATGTTTTAAAAATGTATCTTTTGTTTTAAAATTTTAGTCTTTTACTTATTCACTTTACATCCTTCTTACTGTACCCCTCCTGGTCACACCCTCCCACAATCCTTCCCCAACCCCCTTCCTTTCTCCTCTAAGCAGGTTGGGGGCCCCTGGGTATCCCCCTACCCTAGCACTTCAAGTCTCTTCAAAGCTAGGCACTTCCTCACCCACTGAGGCCACATAAGGCAGCCCAGCTAGAAGAACATATCTTATGTACATGCAACAGCTTTTGGGATAGCCTCCGTTCCAATTGTTCAGGACACACATGAAGACCAAGCTGCACATTTGCTACATATGTGTGGGGAGGCCTAGGTCCAGCCCATGTATGTTCTTTGGTTGGTGGTTCAGACTCTGAGAGCCCCAAGGATCCAGGTTAGTTGACTCTGTTGGTCTACGAGTAGAGTTCCTATCCCCTTCAGGGCCCTCAATCCTTCCTCCTGTTCTTCCATAAGAGTCCCCAAGCTCCATCCACTGTTTGGCTATAGGTGTCTGTATCTGTCTGAGTCAGCTGCTGGGTGGAGCTTCTTAATGGACAACATGCTTCTGTCTGTATGGTTCAGGAGTCTGATGAAGGTGGAGGAGAGATGGGGTGAGAATGGAGGTCCCCCTGGGATAACAGGCTGCTCAGGGCAGCTTGGCTTCTGAAATTTATCTTTTAAGCACAAAGAGCTAGCATGGTTTCCTTTGCTGAGTAGATGATGTGATGTTGGTCTTGATGTCAACTTCACTTGACTGCATTGAGATATGCAGTGATGTTGGTCTTGATGTCAACTTCACTTGACTGCATTGAGATATGTCCAGGTCTCCAGTAAAGCATACCTCTGGATGTGCCTATCAGGGTATTTTCAGAGAGGATTAGCATTCGGGAGAGCAAGTGACAAGTAGAAATATATCCTGAACGTGGGTAGCATCAACCATTGATCTGGGGCCCGGATGGGAAAAATGTAGAAGGAGATGAAGCCAGCCAGCATATGCAAGCTCAGTTCTGAGCCAGTGTGTTCACGGTTGCTGCTGTTGTCCTGGGCCTCAGACTCCAGCTTCTTCATCCTTTCAATGTAGACTCACACCAACATCTCTCCAGGAAGCTTCTAGGCCTTCAGCCTTGGATTGAGACTGCATCATTGTGCCCCCTGGTTCTGAGCCTTCTAGGTTTTTAGGCTTCAACAGCTGCCAGATTATCTCTCTCTCTAGCCTGCAGGGGGCCAATGCAGGACTACTCAGTCTCTCCTATTGTGTAAGTCAGTGGAATAAAGTCAATATTCTACTGGGTCTGTTGTGAGAGATGGCCCGATGGCATGGGCATGTTGCAACTTGACTCCACAAAGCCCATTTCAGCAAAAGTTTGTAAGTGGCTTCAACAGAGCTGCTGGTGACATGTCCCTTAAAAGAAAGCAGTAAGGGATCACATTGATCAGGGTGCCATTCTGGGCCCTCAGAGCCCTGGATACACAGTTGGCACCTCCTGGTTCAGCTCCAAACATGACAATTAGTTGTGGGGTTTTTTTTTCTAGATGTATTAATTTTATTAGTTGTGTGTATGAGTGCTCTGCCTACATGTACATACGTGCACCATATGTGTACCTGGTACCGGAAGAGGTAAGACACAGTGTAGGAGACCCTAGGACTGGCGTTATAGACAATTGTGAGCCCCCATCTGAGAACTGGAAACCAAACCCCAGTCTCAGATGATCTTAACCACTGAGCCATCTCTGTAGGCCCTAGATGTGAGATTTGGGGATTTTGTTTGTTGTTTGTTTTCAGACAAAGTCTTACTGGGTAGTTCTGGCTGTCCATGAATATGTAGACCAGGATGGCCTTGAACTCACGGAGATCCTCCTGCCTCTGCCTCCCAAGTGCTGAGATTAAAGGTGTGTGCCACCACTGCCCGGCCTCTAGATGTGAGATTTTGAACAAATTTCCATAACACTCTAACTTGGGTCTAAAAATTCTCATATATAAAATAAGGGAAAGGAAGCAGGACTTGTTTCTTTGTCAAATTTAAATGATTTTAACAGTATACTGGCCTGCTTTTGGATCCTTTTCCCCTGGCTGGGCTGCCCTGTCTGACCTCAGTAGGAGAGGATGTGCTTGGTCCTGATGAGACTTGATGTGCCAGGGTGAGTTGGTACCAGGGGATGTCGGGGAGCCTCACCTTCTCTGAGGAGAAGGGGGGAATGGGAGGAAGGGGTGGGAGGGTAGGACTGGGAGGAGAGGAGGAAGGGGGGCTGCGATCAGGATGTAAAGTGAATGAATAATTAATGAAAAATAAATAAATAAAAATATAAACAATATCCTGGCATATTGTAAAGACTCCATAAATACTAGATACAATATAAGTTAAAAAGGACCAGATATTGCTTTATGAGGGAAGGACACAAAAACTTCAAAAGGTGGCTGAAAGTGTACTTAATGGTAGAATGCTTGCTTTCTGTGTACAGATATCAAATAAAAGAAAAACCCTTCAAGTTTACTACTTTTATCTCGTGATTATCCCTAGTGACGGAATGCATGCAGAAAGAAATTAGCAAAGAGGACCTAAACTCCTTTACATGACAGGGCTGCTTGCAAGGTCGCCTCTCTGCTGGTCCCTGGGAACTTGAATTTTGTTGGGGTTCCTTCCTGCCCTCGGTGATAAGAGGCTGGCTGTGCCTAAACTATGCAAATAATATGGCTTATGCTGAACACCTGCTTTCCTCCTGGGAGTCTCAAATTGGCACCTGTGCCAAGCAGAGGTTGCCTGTGTGACTGCTCCCCTCAATAAAAACTTGGATGTGGAATCTCTAATGAGTTCCCTGGGTGATAACATTTCAAACAGCTCCCACATGGAGAAGTCCTTGCCTGAGGTTTCATTCGTGTTTGGCTTTCTCAGGACAGCATCCCCAGGAACCCGTGCCTAGGTTTGTGCAGAGCTCCCCCTCTATTGTCTTTCTCATTTCTGAGTGTGTAGATATGTGTTTCCTTGTAGTGAGTCCTCATGCTGACGTGTTCTGGAACCTCTCAAGGTAATGCTGAACTTCTTGCCTTTGAAAGAACGTTTCAAGGGAAAACAGCATCTAATCCAATGAAGATAAATGAACATGTTTCCATAAGAAAACTCAAACATGTAGCATCTGAAAACAAATATATATATTTTTAGGTGTGTGAGGGTGGTACTGGGAATCAGGGAATCAAATCCCAGGGCCTTATGCATGCTAGGTAAACACTGTCACAAAGATCCAGTCCCAACTCTTGCAAGAACGATTCCTAATGGAACGAGGGATGCAAATGCCACCAAGACCCAGTGACTTTTCCCTAACATGATAAAGACATCAGGAGCCTTCAGGACCTTAGAATTTAACCGCCTTACATACACTGAATTAGAAAGTAGCAGGGCTATCATTTAAATAGTTTAGGTCATTATACACTAAAAGCTTTCTGGTTCTGCCCCACCCATGTATGACTCCCCCCCCCCCTTCTTTTATGAGACAGGGTCTCACAACATAGCCCTGATTGGCCTGGACCTTATATGGAGATCACACTGGCTTCATATTCATAGTCAAGCTCCCGCGTGCTGGGATTATGGCTGTGCACCACCACATCTGGCTGAAGCAACTGCTGCATTTGTCTGGAGATTTTTCTTTTATTTAGTTTTAGCTATGCTAGTTAGGGATTGAGCCTACGGCATCAGGCATGCTACCCAAGTCACAGCACTGGGCTGGACCCTCAGCTCCACCTCAGCTCACAGATCTGACCAGTTTTTCTACCTCAGTGAAGGGAGCTGCGTATTTGATCACAAATCCTGTGTGTCATGGGAGTTCTGTGGGTGTGTGGATTCTGAACGTGCTATCCTTTCTGTGTCTGTTTGAAATAGACTCAGTCAATGAGAATTAATTAAATACCTTCTTTCGTGCCAAGCAGACTTGTGAATTTCTGTGGTTGAACATGAATCCTGCAGTTTAGATGTCCTCTGAAAAATCCTGCTTTCTCCTCTGTGGAAGAGAATCAACAAACCACGCGTTTGGGGATGTTGTGCTAGGCTTCTTACCCAATGTGCTAGTTACGGGTGTTGTTTTCTATCTCTTTGATGAATTGAGCATGGGGAGAAAAAAAAAGCAAACCTTCATTTTACAAGGGTTTAATAAAATGGAACTTTTTTGAGAGCTCACTATGGAGCCCAGGCTGACCTGCCCCAGTCAGGGGATTACAGCCATGAGCTACCATTCCCAAAATGGTACTTTTCTCCAGCTAGTTAAATTTAAAACACTGGCAAAAATAAAATAAACAGTTTCATGCAAGGATCTTCGAATCTGGGCGAATTCATTTGAGGGTGAGCTGATCGTATTGGTATGTCACTCATTGGTCTGCAACCATTTGTCTACTCTGGAGGGAACTGAGCCCTCCAGCTCGCCGTAGCCCTTCTGGTTCTCATAACAGTGGTTTGCATTACTGCTGCAGCTGATGGCCCCTTCTCTTTGAGTGCTGACAGGTTTCAAGGAAGGGCAAAGCCAAAACGGTTTCTATTTTCCTCTGCAAGTTCTGAACGGAGACATTCCCTGACATCCTCATGACTTTTTCTGAGGCAGTTTGAAGCCGCCCTTATGTAATTGGCAGAAACCACGGAGACAGATAATAAGTGCATCCAGCTGCAACAGGAAGCAACACAGTAAGTCAAACAATATTTACCTACCCAGCATGGGCCCTGCTCCCTAGCCTACACTGTGTCAGGATGAAAGAGGGAAGTGTAGGACCTAGCCCCGCCAGGAACAAGTACTCTGGGCTGCCTATCTTAGTGTTCTTTGATGTCAAGGGACAGAAGGCCACTGTGACTGGCTTATATAGGGTTGCTGTAAGCTGGGGAAGGAAAGCTGCTGGGTCTCCTTGATGACCTGAACCTAAGTACCTGGTGCCAGCGAGAGGCCTAAGGCTGTTCTTGTCTTCTGGAGGTCCCATCTCCTGCCACTGCTTTTTTGAGTCTACTTGATGATCACCCTGAGCTCACCCACTGTCTCAACTTGGGGCTCGTTGAGTCTGCTTGTTTGCCTATGACATGACTTCAACCTTCTTGTAGAAGATAGTTTTGCTAGACATATGACCACATAGCTAATGGATACACTTCTGACGAGGCTCTGATCAGTGCAGTGTGGGCAAACATGACATGTACAACCTCTGGGACAAGCTTTTAGTGTCTTCTTTCTGTTTGTTGTAAAAGACAGACTCAGTTCGAAGCCAGCTGGCCTCAGACATGGGATCTGCTCAACATTCATATTCATCTTAAGTAGACACAGGTAAACTTTCTCTTTCCTCCTGCTCTTTCCTTGGTCTTCATGTGGCTGAGATGCAGCAGGTGAAGTCACTGTCTTTGACCTAAAAAGACGGGAACTCAAGGCTGAAGATAACAACAGGAGAGACCTCTGGGCCCTGACCTCCAGAGCTGGGATGATCATTAACCTAGACTGCTTCACACTATCCTATAAAAGGAAAATGTCTACCTTATTCGAGCTATCATTATAGTGGGCATTTGACAGAGTCTAGAACCTAGTGAGATGGCTCAGTGGGCAAAGCAATTGTTCCTCAAGCCCAAGGACCCAAGTTCAAGCCCCATTTCCCATGTAAAGGGAACCTGACCTCCACATATGTGCCGAGTCATGCCCCTTTCCCACATGTCACACACACACACACACACACACTAAAACATAAAATAAAATATACAAATAAGCCTTTTTTAAAAAATCTATAACCAAACTAATTAGCCCATTTTCTCTGTTTTCTATATCTGAGATGAAAAATGATCGTCTTGTCACTTCTAAATTTACCAGATCTCAGTTGAAGTGGCCATGTGAGAATTTTCTCTTCTAACACCAAAAAATTTGATTGGTCCATCTTCTGCCTTCTGGTTAGCTAAATTAAGAAGGGAGAATCAAGGAATACAAGCCTAGTTACTAGGCACCCCTGGGGAGGCATCCCAGAAGAAGGTCATCTATATTACTGACCTTTCCCTTCTGTCTGTCTCTGTCTCTCCATCTCCATCTCCATCTCTATATGCATTCCTTAGTTAATAAGGTCTCCTTTGGCTGATGTGAGACTGGAATGGCTACTGTGGAGTGACCTCCTCCTCTCACATAGATCCTCCAGAATGTATGGATGTGGAAAAGGTGGTAACAAGCCCTAACCACTTTTGGTCAAGAATATTCAAAAAAGTGTTCTCATGGAATCTTAATTCAGACAGGGGATGTACATGAGATCTGTTTGACAGATGGAGGGGGTTTTAGATGAAAGGAAGGCACCAGAGTTGATCCTCTGGCCACTTCAGCAAGACCGCTCAGATTGGGTAGCGAGCGAGCATGGTTCTGCAGGCTGGAGGTCTGAGAGCAGTGTACCAGCAGAGCTAGGCTATGAGGAGAGGCTCACTCTGTCTACAGACTGCAGGTATCTCTGTATCATCACCAGGTGGAATAGGAGCTAATCCTTAAAGAATGCATCTCAACCACTGCGGTCCCGTTCCCCGAGACCTAATGACTCCCTAAAGACCCAACCCCAAATCCTATCACACTGGGATTAGACTACAACGTGAATTTAAGGGAGAATGGGCAAAGTTCATGGACCCTCCCCAAATGTATACAAAATGCAGACAAACGGTCCCACCGGCTTCCAAATCCTCCACTCATTCCAGTGTCAATCCTTAAGTCCAATGACTCATTTAGATACCATCTAAATCAGCTATGGGTGAGACTCTAGGCAGGCGCATCCTGAGATGAAATCCCTCTCCACCAGTGAACCTGTAAACCCAGTCAGCTGGGTTGCTTTCAAAACAATATGGCCACATTCTCCTTTTCTGAAGGGAGATAAAAGGAAGAAGGAAGAGGTGAAGGTCCCGAGCAAGTCCCAAACCTAGCAGACTAAGCACCACACATTCTCAGAGCTGAAGAATGACCTCTGCATATGCCTTTCTTCTTCAGTGGGTCAGCGGTCCTTCTTCTGTGACCTACGGGGCTGCCATTCTAATCTCTTAGATCAGCTGGGATTGCAGATCTTTTATTGGAGGAGGGTTCATCAATCCTTCTTGGCCGCTGCCTTCCTCATGGCTGCCAGCACGTTGCTCAGCTCCTCCTGCTTTCTCTTGGTGAGGATGTGCGTGCCCACCCTCTTCTTGATGAACTTGAGTGCGCACCTGTCCTTGGACACTTTGAGCAACTCCATGGCGTGGCTCGAAGCTGCACACCTCCTGGATCACATCCCGCATGAACTTGGTGTGCTTGGTAAGGAGCCCGTGGCTCCCTTGCTAATGTTCTTCGTCACCTTGTGGCCCTTGTTGAGGCTAACACCTTGGGGTAGCACAGGCCATGGCTGCTGCTCTCTGATGGCAGCCGGGACAGGAAAGCACTTGGAGTTTTAAGTAGTGTTTGAAACTCCACTAATTTGAGAATAGTGCATTTTTGCCTTCCATTTATAAAAGCCACAAAACTGACCTCCTCCTCCTCCTCCTCCTCCTCCTCCTCCTTCACCTCCTTCAATTTCCTCTTTGAGACAGGGTCATGCTACGTAGCACTGGTTGGCCTGGAACTCACTAGATAGACCAGGCAGGCCTCAAATGTGCAACAGTTTTCTCTCCTCTGTCTCATAAGTTCTGGAATCAGAAATGTGTACCACCATGCCTGTTTTAAGACAGAGCTTACTATGCAACCCAAGATGACTCTGAACTGTCTTCCCACCTCAACCTCCCAGCAGAAATAAACTCCTGTGCCCAGCATGACAGTCATTCCTTATTCTGTCCCCTCCCCCCCCTTCTTGTCACACTGGTGGCATCTGTTCAGTGTGCACCATTCATCTTACACAGATACCCCTATGAACTTGGACTGTGTCAGAATGATTGACATCTTCTGAGCTTGCTTTCTTGGTTTTCACAGGGTGGGTAGGGTAAGAATTTTCTAGATCATTTACATTCTAGTTCTCTTTGCTTAACAATTCTGACTTCAAAATTTTTCTTCTTTTTCATATTTAACTATTAGGACCTTTTTCAGTGCTTGGCTTAGAAATCTATTCATCTAAATGGCCAATTCCCCCTCTTCTCAGCTTCCCCAAAAACAATAGGGCGCAAACACAGGCTCTCTGCTTGGCAAGAATCGTCTTTTCCTTAATGTCTAATAAAAGGTTGCTTTCTGTTGGAGACCTGATCACACTGGGGTTGCCACCCACACATTTACCAGCTGTGCTATAACTCTCTAAGACACTTGGCAGCTTTTTTTTCTTTCCTTTCAAAGTCACCAGGAGACTTGACTTTAAAGTCCCTTCTTGACAATCTGGTCTGCTGAATCTATCTCACATAGACCATCCTTTACCTAGTTCCAAAGCTCCCTCAGCTTCATTAAGTGTATACACAGAACCAACTCACTTCTCAGTACCAAGTTCCATCTTAACACAAGTCACAATAGCAAAATATCCCAAAGCTGAGAAGCCAACAGCCCAGTGTCTGTTGAGGGTTCTTTTGTTTTTAGAATTCCAACTACATAGCACGGAGAGAGCAGCTAATTCCATGCCTGGGTATATACGGAAATAAATCAAAGCGAATGGACAATAGACATGGTTACACACCCATGTTTATTGCAGTACTGCTTACAACAGCCAAGATAGGAATCAGCCTGGTGCCTAACAGCACATGAAGGGATAAAGAAAATGTGGTGTATGTGCACAATGCAGTTTTATTTCACAATAAAGAAGGAAAGTATGTCATTGCAGGAAAATGAATGAACTGGAGAACATCGTGTTAAGCAAAAGAAGCCAGATTCAGAAAGACAAAATTACATGTTTTCTCTCATATGACTAAGCTAGATTTAGCAGCAACAAAAAGATATGCATATAGGAGGGAAGCTTGTTTTGGAAGGAGAAGGGGCCAGTTAGAAGGGTGTGGGAAGGTAAGCATTACAGGTGTGTATGAAAGTGTCATAATCAAACATGTTATTTTGTAAAATTGATGTATACACCTGTTGGAGCACAGTCCAAGGATGGAGTCATGTGAGAATTCCGAGGGCTTATGAGAAAATTCCAAGAAAACAAGACAAGAGTCTTGTGACCTCTGTTTCTTCAGAACACAGAACTGTTCATGGAATGTGTTTGTGTGCTCTTCCCAGGTCTAGCAGATAAGAGTGAGTTTATTTCAGCTGTTATTCATGTACCTCTATGGAAAAACCTGGTTTTACCATGTGTGGCTTGCCCTTGTGATTTTATTCAGGTGACTCTTCTTAACCCTAAGAGTATAAATTGTCGGATGCTCTGAATAAAGTCAACTGTTGCATGAGACTTTAGTGCACCTCTTTTTAGGCTCCACTCTCCCAGGTTCATGCCACCAACTAGATCGGTAAACACACATGCATGTGTATACAGAGATGAGAGAGAGAGAGAGAGAGAGAGAGAGAGAGAGAGAGAGAGAGAGAGAGAGAGAAAGAGAGAGAGAAAGAATGAACAATCTGGCTCTGGTGCTTCTTCATACAAGGGCACTAGTCCTATTCAAGAGCTCTCCCTTCGTGACCAGTCACCTCTCAAGGATGCCACCTCCTAGTACCTACACCTTATGGGTTTGGATCTGAGGGAACACTAGGGGCCCTCCATAGCAGACAAAATACAATAGACTGCAGATGCTCATGCTGGGGACTCTCTAGTCACAGTAGTACCTGGAGAAAATTATACTGAGGATGGTTTTGTGAATGAGGTCAGGGATCTGTGTTCCTCACCCTCCCTCTCTTGAAACTAACCCCAAGCAGCCAAGTAGAAACTGTAAATGAATGAGCCCTAGAGCCCCCCTTCCCAACAGGAACCCTGGTGAGTTACTCTATCAGGGCCACCTTTCCTATATAGAAGGAACATAACCACAGGGTTATGTAAGATTCAGAGGGGAAAAACCTATTCGAAACATTCCAAAAACTGTAAATGCTCTGCGTTAGCTTCATTAACATTAAGTCTCTAGAGTAGGATGTGGTAGCTCACACCTGCATTCCTATGCCAGGGCAGGCTGAGGAGAGAGGGTTGTTGTAAATTTGAGGCTACATTGGGCTCTAGAGCGAGACTCTGTCTTTAAAAACAAACAAAAAATGAAAACTCTAATTAAATAATTAGTATTCTTCGAAGGTCACATGCTTATTGCTTATTGCCAGGAAAAAGGGAGCCTCTGAGTTAAATAATTTAATAGTACCACAACTAATCATTCTCATGGGTTTGGACCATACAAGTTCAACTCTAAAAGGGCAGGTTCTGTGGAAACGTCTTTCTTCTTTCTCCTACCCCTATATTCCTCCCTCCCCCTTTCTTGTTCTTTCTCCCCCCCCCCCCCCCCCCCCCCCCCGTGAGTGTGTGTATACATGTCCTGGCCCATGCATGGAAGTCAGGAGACAAATGTAGGAGTCGGTTCTCTCCAGGGATCAAACCCAACTGTCAGTCCTGGGAGCACATATCTTTCCAGGATGAGCCATCTCCCCAGCCCTTAGAGAGAATTCTTATCACTAACACATCCTGCACCACCTCTTGCCCCTTCTCTTCGTTTGGTATTGTTACCACATATGAAGACAAATTAAGTCTCTAAATTTAAGAACCACATAGTCAAGTGAAAAAGAGCCACTAGTCAATTGTGATGCATTGGGTTCTAGGATGTTGTCTTAGTTAGGGTTTTACTGCTGTGAACAGACACTATGACCAAGGCAAGTCTTATAAAGGACGGCATTTAACTGGGGCTGGCTTACAGGTTTAGAGGTTCAGTCCATTGTCATCAAGGTGGGAACATGGCAGCATCCAGGCAGGCATGGTGCAGGAGGAGTTGAGAGGTCTACATCCTCATCTGAAGGCTGCTAGCAGAATACTGGCTTCTGGGCAGCTAGGATGAGGGTCTTAAAGCCCACACCCACAGTGACACACCTGCTCCAACAAGGCCACACCTTCTAATAATGCCACTCCCTGGGTCAAGCATATATGAACCATAACAGGCTTGTTAAAAACTAGGTCATAGCCGGGCGGTGGTGGCACATGCCTTTAATCCCAGCACTTGGGAGGCAGAGACAGGTGGATTTCTGAGTTTGAGGCTAGCCTGGTCTACAGAGTGAGTTCCAGGACAGCCAGGGCTATATAGAGACCCTGTCTCAAACAAACAAAAAACTGTCATGGGAAGTGTCTTAGATAGGGTCTTATTGCTGTGAAGAGACACCATGACCATGACCACAGCAACTCTTAAACAGGAAAACATTTACTTGGAGCTGGAACTCTGGAACTGTAGTTCAGAGGTTTAGTCCATCTTCATCATGGTAGGAAGAAGCATGGCAGCACCCAGGTACATGGTGCTGAGGTAGCTGAGAGCTCTACATCTGGATTGGCAGGCAGCAGGAAGAGAATGTGAGCCTTTAGGTCCGGCTTGAGCGTCTGAAACCTCAAAGCCCACCCTCATTGACCTACTCCCTCCAGCAAGGCCACACCTCCAGTAATGCCACTCCCTATGAGTCTGTGGGGGGACATTTTTATTCAGACCACCACAGGAAGCTAGCAGCAGATCTGAGCAAGTGAGGTCAGGAGGTCAGGAAAGGCTTCTTGATAAGGCTGGTGAGCTAAAGGAACACCGTAGAACATGAAAGAGGCCTCCAGACACAGATGTGTTGCTTGGTGACTGAGAGCAGATCCCTGGAATGTAGGCTAGGAACACCCATGCAGGTAGGAGAGCCTGCAAAGCTCAGAGACCCATTTATTCCAGGCTGCCAATGAGATAGCCCATGAGAAGAGAGCTTTGTAAAGTTGTCTGATGGGGCACACCATGTACGCCAGCACTTAGGGGACTCGGGTAGGAGGATGGCTGTAAATTTGAGGCCTGTCATACCTATACAAGGTCCTGTCTCAAAAACAAAGAGGGTGTCTTAAGCTCTAAGATGTTTGGAGCTGTCCTCCAAGCTCAGCTGAGTCTCCCCACTAGAAGAACAAGGTGCAGTTGTCCTTGTGCACAGTAGATTAGATATAAGATGTGAAAATAGGCTTCTGGTGGCTTTGTTGGTGGAGTATTTGCCTAGCATGCACAAAACCTTAGGTTTAATCCTGGCAGCATTTAATAGTCAGAAGGTAGAGGCAGTATAAGAAGTTGAGGTCCATCCTTGGTTACATAACAAGATGGAAGCCAGCCTTGGGTACATGAGACACTGTCTCAAAAGAAAGAAAGAAAAATACCTCTTGAGTTTCATATAAGTTTGAATAATAAATGCCCAGTACGGTAAACCATGCTTTTCAAGGCCCAGATTTTGTCTTGCTTCAGAGTCCAGGACAGAACCTGACACACAGAAGACACTCAGTGGTTATTTGTTGAATGAGGAAGTGTGTGTGTTTTAAGAGAGCTGTTCATCGACCTTCGTTCATCTTTTTGGGGTTGGCCCTGATTGCAACAGTATTTTTGGCTCAGGTCTGAAAGAAAGGGACGACAATTGTTTAAGTTGTATATTAACCAGGCTTTTGAACAGTTATGTAAGTGGAAAAGCAGTCTTCAAGAGGTAACACTGAAACTTTATTTAAAAAGAGTATCTGGGCAAAATTCATAGTCTTCTTGCTAGTTTTCCATCACTATAACAAAATACTGGAAGAAAATCAATTTACAAGGAGGGAAGGTTTGTCTTGGTTTATGCTTTCAGAGATTTAGATCTGTCTTGGTCAGGTGGCCCATCGCTTTTGGCCCTGTGGCAAGCAGAAATTTCAGAGCCAGGATACATGGTAGGGCCAAAGCTGGGTCACTTACTTCACTGTGGCCAGGAAGCAAAGGAGAGAGAGAGAAAGAAGATTAGGATCCCAGGGTCTCCAGTGACCTTCGTCCCTCTAGGTAGTACCTGCCCAAAGTTTTACCGTTCCACTTCCCAGCAACACCACAGGCCTGGGGGACTCAAAACTGGAACTAATGGAACAGTTTAAATCCCACATATCTGCCCGGCCTTTCAAACCTGCAGGTCAAAGCCTACAGAGATCAAATAACTCATCTGCATAACAGCCCACAGCTATGCCCTCATCAGCAGAGGTCAAATAACTCATCTGCATAACAGCCCACAGCTATGCACCTTCACCCTCTGCCTACTCTCTTAACCTCTGCCCTGTAATTCTTACCTAACTTAAAAAAGGTTTAGTAAGGCTTCGCTCAAAAAGTAAAACAAAACAAACAAAACCAGAAAATGTTGACTGGTGTCAAGAGAAAAAAAAAAATCACATTTTCCACAAGATAATGTAGTTTTCTTTCTCTCTCTCTTTTTTTTGGGGGGGGGGAGAGGGGGGGTCCGAGACAGAGTTTCTCTGTGCAGCCCTGGCTGTCCTGGAACTCACTCTGTAGACCAGGCTGGCCTCGAACTCAGAAATCCACCTGCCTCTGCCTCCAGAGTGCTGGGATTAAAGGCATGCGCCACCACTGCCCGGCTTTTCTTTCTTCTTTTCACAGGGTCTTGCTATTTTGCCTAGGTTAGTCTTGCTTGGACCCCTGACTCAAATGATCTTCCTGCCTCTGCTTCCCGAGTACTGAAACTATGAACTACCACGCCCAAACACTACGTTTTTTGAACTGACACCTCATGGTTTCTGCTGTCGTGGCAAAATCCTCCAGTCTTGGTAATTTAAAAGCAGTAAACATTGATCTCTCGCTGTTCCGGAAGCTGGGAAGCCTGTGGCTCAGTCCTGCACAGGGCTGCTGTGTGTCTTAACACTGCACCCTCACATTGCACAGGGCTGAGAGAGAAGGGGCCAGTTATCCTAAGTCTCTTTTATAAGATCCTTAATCTCATGCAAGGCAGGGGCCCTCAGACTGGCAGAGACTTCCTGCCAGTCCGACTGCCAGTCCGATCTCCTGACACTATTACATTGCAGAGTGAGTTAGGGAACACAGTCAGACCACAGCACTCTTGGTGAGGCAGCAAAAGCAGGCAATTCAGAAATGCATTTCAACAGCTGAAAGGGATTTTTTTTTTTTTTTGGTGGGGGTGGAGGATGGGGTGGTATTTGGAATAATGCCTATAAATCACACTATACGCTCTTCTACACGCAAAAAGTATATTCAAATCCCTTTACAAAGAATTTTCCTTGAAAACTAATTTGGGGAGGGGATTTTAGGTGAGGCCAAAAAAAATTTTTTTTTTTTTTTTTTAAATCTATGATCACAATCCAAACAATTTCAAACGCAAAGTTGGAGAAAGAAATGAACACGGAGGAGGCAGATCTGAGCGCACAAAAGGGAGCGGAAAGATTCTTTCCTATTGTGCTGAGCACATTCCTCTCCTAAAACATAAGCCCGCAGCTGAACCGGTACCTATAACATAACAGGCGAGTTCTTATCCAGGGCCCCTGGACAACAGGTCCACCTACCTCCTTGTTCCAGCACTGGGGGTTGAATGTGGGGCTTCCGGCCTGCTATGCCCATGCTCCGCCACTGAGCTGCAAACTCGGCCCTCTTGACTTTTTACTTTAAAACCAAATATAATTAGCTTGCACAGGCTGCCCTTGCCCTCTAGTTCAGGCAGGCTGTGAACTTGGGGTACTGCGGCCTCAACCTCCCAAGCAGCTGAAAATACAGGCCCCAGTGACTCCCCTCTTTACCTACCTCCTTAATTTCAGTTTAGGGCTGAGTTACCAGATAGATACACTACTCAAGACTCCATTTTAAAAATCACCTTAATGCCTAATTGGGGCTTATTTGAATCCTTCTTTAATTCAGAAAAGTACACAGAAGGGTTTTTGTTGTGTTTGTTTGTTTGTTTGTTTTGGTGTTTGTTTTTAACCCTTTTGACCTCCTGTCTTGTTACTCTTAGTCGGCCGTTTCCTGATGTTAAAATACATTTGATGCTGGATTAAATAAAAGCTTGAGCGGAAAGGTAGCTCAATTAATAGAGTGCTCTCATCACAAGCACAACGGCCTGGATTCAGGGCCCAGCACTGCATATAATTAGACAGGGTTAAGCATGCCTATAATCCTAGTGCTTGGAGGGTAGAGGCTGGAAAATCAGAAGTTCAAGGTCATCCCCAACTAGTTAGCAAGTTTAAGACCAGCCTGGGCTACCTCTGTCTCACAAACAAGAAAGAAAAGGGGGAGGGGCAGTGTGTTCTGTAACTGGAAGTTTTGGAGGCTAAAATTACAAAATCATGCAGCTCCTAGTGAGGGTGTGTCAGCATGGCAGATGGCATCATGGGAAAAGCATACACACAAGGAGTGATCACCTATTGCTACTGGGAGCCAGAAGGGAGGGGCTCTTTCTCCTTTTATAACAGCTCATTTTTGGGAGAACTAAGGTCCCAAGAGAACTGCACTAGTTCTTTCCGAGAGCCAGTGCCCTAATGACCTAACCACACCCCGCTAGGCCTCTTTGTGTGTACTTGTGTTTATTTGTGTGTGTATTCCTATGCATTCACTGCGTGGAAGATCAGAAGTCAGTCACCTCTGTTGCTTTTGGCCGATCACTTCAGCTCCAGAGAGCTGGGATTACAGGTGTGCACCACTGCCCTGGCTTTTTTTAATGTTGGTTCTGGAGAGGGAACTCAGGTCCTTATGCTCTTCCAGGAAGCACTTTACCTACATAAACCCCACTTCTTAAGGATTCTGCTAACTTAACACCACCACCACTCTAGAGCAAGCCTCTGGCACATGGACTTCGGGCGCATCTTCCATCCAGCCAAACCATATCATTACCACTTTAAGGCCAAACTCCTCACAACTTCAAAGCCCTCCAGCTCTGATGGCTGCCTGACCCTCCTACAGCACGGACACCGTCCCCCTCTCCTGACTCAGCTCCAGCTATTTCTCTCCTTTTCTGTGTTTCAAGCCCGCCCTCTCCCAGGAAGGTACCCTAGCTTTATCTTCTCAATAGTCACATCTCCCCAGACTGACAATTTGAACAGACCATTTTCCCCAGACTGCCCTCCCTTAAGCACACACCCAGGCCTCTAGCGCTGTTGTTTTGCCTTGTTCCTAGTAGTACTGGATTCTGTTCTATATCCTGCTATATCTGATAGTAGTTGACTCTGTTCTATATCTTGCTGCCTCCTAGATTGGAAGCCCCAGAAGATCTTACCTGTCTCATTTCCCAACTATTCCCAGAGCCTAAAAATGTCTGCCACAGGGTTGGCATTCAACAAACAATAGCTGAATTGAATGATAGAGATTCACCAAACGATAGGATTCTGTAAACTGGATTCTGTTATCTGCTTGTTTTATGCTCATTTATTAAATATGAAAAGGTATTGGGGGTGCAGATACAGCCAAGAGGTAGAGCAAGCACTTGCCTAACAAGGATATGATCTGGGGTTCAATCCCAAGCACTATTGGGATTGATTAATAAAAAATTAAAACAAAATTAAAAAAAAAATATCTTTCATCAGGGCATGAGGTAGAGACAGGAGGATCAGGAATTTGTGGTCATCCTCAGCTACACAGTCTATTCTGGTCTTCATGAGACCCTGACTTGGATAAAAAGAAGAAACAATGACTCTTAAGAATGCTACTATGAGCTTAGCTGGTTTCTGATTGGTTAAGCTGAACTTTCCTTGCACTGCTGATGAAGTTTCATTTTAATGACGGGCCTCCCAATTCATTATTGTAGTTGTTGCCTTGCTGAGAGGTAAACCAGGGCCTTGCACATGCTAGGCAGCGCTCTTAGCCCCCAACTCATTATTCTTTCAAGATAAATAATCAATAGTGTGAAGTACTGGGGTGAAACATTGTTGGACAGAATGATCCTGCCCTCTTGAAATCTATAATCGAATGGGAAGGAGAACAGAAAATTGGGTTACACTGCCTACATGAATGCTGTAAATATCAATGAAGCAATCCAAGCATCTTTAATACAAAAAGGAAACTGAATTGCATTCATGAGTGCAATTGTGTGTGCGTGTGTGTCACACGCACACATGACTCCACTATGCTGGCAATGCACCTAACATAATTATTTTAAGAAGAAAGTGCCCCGCAACTTTGAACAGACCAGGAGCTTCCCTTGTCTCAGTGCTAGAGGAGCTGTGTTTCAGAAAGGTGGTCTGGTTTTCATACTCAGAGTAAACAAGTTTACAAAGGAATTAAATGGCATTAGTATTCTGATCCCTTCTTAAATCAAATTATCCAAGGTTTTGGTAAACCATAGAGGACTGGAATGTGGCACTGGAATGCAGACCATTACCTCTTCCCCTTTGTTTAGAGTATCTCCACTGAATAAGCTGTCGGCCATAGTTACCTTCAGTTGTCTACTCTACATATCTGGACAAGTGGAACCTTAACTGAGGAACTGCCTCCACTGGATTGGCCAGCGAGGTCCTTGTCTGAGGCAGTTTCTTAGTTGTTAGTAGATGGAAGGAGGCCCCTCCCACAGTGGGCTGTGCCATTCCTGCAGGCAGTCCTCCAGTTACATAAGGAAAGTAGCTGAGCAAGCCAGAGCCAGCAAGCCAGTAAGAGCAGTCTTCCATGGTGACTGCTCCAGTCTCTACCTCCAGAATCTTACCTAGAGCTCCTGCCCTGACTTCCTTTGATGATGAACAGTTAACCAGAAATATAAGATGAAACAAACCCTTTCCTGCTCAAAATGCTTTTGTTCAGTGTCTTATGACAGCAATAGGCAAACTGCCCACCACTTACTATTGAGCTTGGCTATCAGATCAAATACAATATCGCAATGACTGTGTTCAAGTAACCTTTATTCATCATAACAGCCCTAATGTGCAAGGACTGTAGTGATGGTGGCAGTTTCACTATGCCAATGAAAAGATGGAAAGTGCTTCTTTTCAAAAAGTTGTTATGATTGTCTTTAATTATGTAAGGGGGGTATGCATGTGTAAGTGCAGGTGTCATGTCCCCAAGCTGAAGTTGTGAGCTTCCTGAAGTAGATGCTGCTGAACCAAACTCAGGTCCTCTGGAAGAGCAGTGTGCGTTCTTAACCACTGAGCCATTTTCAGCACTTAGCTCTTCCTTTAAGTATTAATGTTGCTTCATCATAAAGCAGGGTAACTACAGTACAGTACAGGGCAGACAATGTTCATAAATAGCAGTCGTACTGTGTTCTTGCTGGTTGTTGTTACTCTCTTGCTCTACCTAATGTATAAATCAAGTTTCACCATCAGTATCTACATAGAAGAAAAAACAGAACACTTTATTTAGGGTTCAGTACTATGCTGGGTTGTTGGCGCCCCTGAGGGTCTTGGAATCTGTTTGAAGTGGGTTAGGTAACTGGTTATACCAGCAGAATTGATCACTTCAAGTAAGGGAGGAACATTTCCCAATGGGGGCATAAAAGAGAAGTGTCTTTCAGAGTGATGGCAGCCACACCTGTGTGCTCTGATCCCAGCATTTGCGAGGCTGAGGAAGAGCAACTTCATTTTGAGACTAGTTTTATCTACAGAGTAAAGATCTATTTCAGAAGAATAACTTCCTTCAAATCAACAAAACACCCATCCACTCCACCCCAACAGACACAAAAGGGATTTAATAGAGTTTCCGGGTACTTGAATCTGTACAGGTTCCTACAGGATGGGGAGCCTGGAACATGGCTGGAACCCTGTGTTCCTTTTCCATAGCTCACCCTGTGCATGCCTTTCACCTGGCTGTTCATCTTTCAGGAAAACCAATTGTATATGAAGTTGCACCCTGTACAAAGTGGTTATTTTAAATCTTCAACACTAAGGAGGTTGAGGCAGGGGAATATCTATGAGTTAGAGGCCAGTCTGGACAACATAGCAAGATCTCATGACAAAAATAACCAAAAACAAAATTTTAAGATTGAAAAATAGAGCAGAAGTGAGCTGTGCATTGTCACCTGAGCTCTGATGTCTGACCCATTGCACTGTCTGACTCCTCATAGGAGGCCTGTGGGGCCTCAGGAACATTCCGGTTCATCTGGGGCACAGGCAGCAGAGGTGAGCAGTGTGCTCTTCCCTGAACTCCACAGTCAAGTCCACAGCTCTGCCTGCCTCTCTAAGGAGTCCTGCCAGCATCAGGAGCATCCAGCCAACACCAAGGACAACCAGATGGCTAAAGGCCAGCATAAGAACACAATCAACAAGAGCCAGGGCAATATGGCACCACCAGAGCCCAGCTATCCTGCTACAGCAAACCCTGGATATCCTAACACAGTTGAAACACAAGACAATGACCTTAAATTCAATCTTATAAAGATGACAGAGGCCTTTAAAGAGGAAATGAATAAATCCCTTAAAGAAATACAGGAAAACACAATCAAACAGGTGAAGGAAATGAATAAAACTGTTCAAGAACTGAAATGGAAATAGAAGCAATAAAGAAAACGCAAACTGAGGGAATCCTGGAGATGGGAAACCTAGGAAAGAGAACAGAAACCATAGATCCAAGCATCACCAACAGAATACAGGAGATGGAGGAGAGAATGTCAGGCATAGAAGATACAACTGAAGAAATCAATGCAGTGTTCAAAAAAAAAGTTAAATCTTAAAAAATTCCTAACACAAAACATCCAAGAAATTTGAGACGCTATGAAAAGATCAAACCTAAGAATAATAGGAAGAGGAGACTCCCAGCTCAAGGGCCCAGAAAATATTTTCAACAAAATCATAGAAGAAAACTTCCCTAGCCTAAAGAAAGAGACTAAACATACAGGAAGTCTATAGAACACCAAATAGATTGGATCAGGGGGAAAAATCCTCCTGCCACATAATAATCAAAACACTAATTGTACAGAACAAGGAAAGAATATAAAAAGATGTAGGCAAAAAGGACCAAATAGCATATAAAGGCAGACCTATCAGAATTACACCAGACTCCTCAACAGAGATTCTAAAAGCCAGAAGGTCCTGGGTGATGTTTGGCAGACTCTAAGAGACCATAGATGTCAGCCCATACTACTATACCCAGCAAAAGTTTTAATCCCCATAGATGGAGAAAATAAAATATTCCACAACAAAGCAAAATTTAAACATCTATCCAGCCCTACAGAAGATACTAGAAGGAAACTGCAACCCAAGGAGGCTAACTACACTGAAGAAAGTACAGGAAATAAATAATTTTACACCAGCAACACCCAAAGAAGAGAAACACACACACACACACACACACACACACACACACACACACCCCTGTCAAGCTTGGAAGCAAGTGCCTTTACTTTCTGAGCCATCTCACTCACTCATCTGTTTCTTTAAAAGTTAAACCTTTCACCTGCCAGCCTTTGTTCTTGGAGGTATGTATCTAAAAGAAATGAAAGCAATCTGTGTTAATAGCATGTTCATAAATGACTGCAGCACCGTTTTTTGGTGGTCCCTGATTGACGGTGGTTGAGAGAGCAACCCAGAGAACAAGTGAGGATGATCTGTGACACACAGTGGGTTGCTCAGCTGTGGTGTTCAGTAGGTTAGGTGTGATAATTTTATTTCAATTTATATTTTCAATTTACTATGTGTCTTAGTCAGAGTTTCTATTCCTGCACAAAACATTATGACCATGGGGAGGAAAGGGTTTATTCAGTTTACACTTCCTCATTGCTGTTCATCACCAAAGGAAGTAGGTCAGGAAGCAGGAGCTGATGCAGGGGCCATGGAGGGATGTTACTTATTGACTTGCTTCCCCTGGCTTGCTCAGCTTGCTTCTTATAGAACCCAGGACTACCAGCCCAGGGATTGCACCACCCACAATGGGCCCTCCCCCCTTGATCACTAATTGAGAAAATGCCTTACCGATGGATCTCATGGAGGCATTTCCTCAAGGGAGACTCCTTTCTCTGTGATAACTCCAGCTTGTGTCAAGTTGACACACAACACCAGCCAGTGCACTGTGGGTTTATTGGGATGGAACTTCATTAGAAGTCAAAGTACAAATAAAGACTTGTAATAGACCCAAACTGTAAACAACTAAAAGATTCATCAGCAAGGGAATCCATCAACACACACTGTGGATCTCTGTGCTGAACTACTATTAAATAATAAAAAGGGACGCAATAATGATATATTGTACAATGTAAGTGAATGTAACGATTTAAAATTCTGTTGTTTTAAAAAAATTATTCTGAGTGTGTGTATGGTGTCTGTATGAGCTTGGGCATGCACATGCCACAGCATGCCTATGGAGTCAGAAGGACAGCTCTGTGGAGTTTGTTCTCTCCTTCCAACTTTAGTGGGTTCCAGGGATCGAACTCAGGCTGTAAGGTTTGGTCAGCAAGAGCTTTACCCACTGAGCTATTTCGTCCATCCTCAAGATAATTTTGCTAAAGAAGTCTTGAGGGTGATGGCTATATCCATTCTCTGGTTGTGATGTGTTTTATGGAGAGGGCGTGTGCGTGCGTCTCAACCTGCACTTTATCTGTTGCTGTTCATCAGCCTTGTCTCAATAACACCATTAACAATTACTCTCAATTTTCATTTTCTTCAAATTTTTGTTTGCTTTGTATGTGAGTGTGTGCGTGTGCACCTCATCTTTCAAGTGGAGGTCAGGGGATGACTTGATGGATTTGGCTCTCTTCTTCCTCCATGTGGGTTCTGGAAGCCAACCTCAGGTGGTCAGGCTATGCAGCAGGCACCTTTACCACTGAGATATTTCTTGGCCCAGTTATCCCCAGTTCTAAGAGTCTTTACATTCCTCCCTTCTCTTTCCCTCTTTAGAAAACAGGGTCCCACGGTGCAGCTCTGGCTGGTATTGAACTCACAGTGATCCACCTACCTCTACCTTGAGGGCCCTAGGACTGAAGGAGTGTTCCATCATAGCTGCCTCCACATTCAGTCTTGAACACAGCATCACTTACTCCCAGCAGTGAGTTAAATGAGAAGGTGCACTGACAGAACCCACTAGGACCAACAGTCCTTTGTAAGTGTTAATGGCAGTGCCCAGAACATCACGTACTCTGGATAGGATAATGGTTGTGACAAGGAACAGAGCAAATGTTAATGTTCATTCTGAAGTCACACAGGGGGACGGGAGTGTAAAGTAAACTCCCTTAGTTGTGACTGCTGCCACTATCAGCTGGCAGCATCATTTCACATCACAAACCTTTGAAACTCTGTAGTCCTTAATGACAACCTGTTAAGCACTAGAAACCACATCTTTAATGACAGAACTGAATAAAATCCCAAAGAATTCTACCAAGTATGACTTATGAGATTCAAGCGGCATTGGCCACGGTTCCTTACCCTCTGAGGTTTGGGGCTCTGAAGGAGAGCTGGGGGTGAGGGCTGTAATTTTGACTTCATATCTGGCTCAAGTATTGGTTCTAAAAAGTGGGTTTGGTCTTGTGGATGACAGAGAGCCACTATCACCGGACTGGAAAAACAGCCCCAACTGCTTGTATCATCATACTGGGTCAGCTGCATCATCTTTCTGTGGAAAGAATGCCCTAATTATTCTAAGTACCTTCAGAATCAATCAGTAAATCATTGGAAGTCATTTCACGTTTCTGCCTATTTGACTTGTTACTGGTCTTTCCCATTGTACCTTACAGGGTCGATGAAAAATTCTCTCGGCTACCAGAAATTTTGTGCCGTTTCTTTTTCTTTTCTCTGTAGCTCAGGCAGACCTCTAGTTCAAACGCATGGCAATCCTCTTTGTGCTGGGATAGAAAGCTTGAGACACCATGCCACACTCCCTTATTTCTAGCCCAGAAAGGTTTAACTTGAGCTATTTGGGCTTCTCTTTTCTTGCAGACAACTGCCCCTGGTTCTGTAATCTCTTCTGGAATGTCAGCTGTATTTGGGAAACATAAGCCAACATACAGAGATTCAGAGGACTGAGACCTGTCCTGGGTGTGCCCCAAGACACCAAGGCAAGCGGTGACACTCTGGAGGCAGTGATTGTGCTCATATTAGGAATCTCTGAGTTGCAGCCTTCAAGACTCTAAAACGGATATGAAGTCTACCCAGTAAGTTTTGGGAGAGTGAATGAGCTAACCTTTCAAAGACATACAGTCCAGTGTAGTGCCAGGAACACAGGCAGGGGACAACGCTCTGCTCTCACCTTTCCTCTATCAGTTTGCCTTTGAGATCAGAAGAAAGGATAGGGACGGGAAAGAATACAAAGTGCTGATTCAAAGTGACTCCTGATTTAAAAAAAACAAACAAAAGCAAGTAGACTTCTCAGTCAAGCCGGTCCTCTAATGAAAAACAAACGAATCACCTAGACTTTTGGGCTGGCTTCACCCTGGTGAAGATGCTTGCAGAGGGCAACTGGTGTGAATCCAGAAAAGGACCTGAACAGCCGCCTCCCCCCACCTCCCCGGCTTTGCCACAGCACATTCCCAATTTCTTTCGCTCTGCATTCAAAGTTTATACAGAAAGAGCAGGATTCTGGCAAAGAGTGTTGACCGAGGCAGAGGTCAGACCCATAGGTGCGGCAGCTGCGTGGGGAGGGAGACCTGGCAGGTGCCCATGCAGGTCTCCCCGGGCCTGGCACGTGGACTAAGAGGCTGCTCCCGGGGTTTCCAGCGCAACATCTGGGTGCGCTGTAGCCCGGGAGGAGATGGATAGAGTAGTCGGTCAGCGGCGGACCAGCCTGGGGAGCTTCCCGACCCCTCCAGCGTCGGAGCGCCACGGATGCCTGGGAGTTGATGGGAACCGAGGCGGCTGGGAAGCCCCTAGGCGCCGGGGCGGGGCGGCTGCAGCCCGTTGACCAGCCGGGAGGAGGAGCGCTGAGGTCCTCGGTGGCGTGAGGGCGGGGCCGGGGGCTGGGACCCGCGGGAGGGAGCGTCGCGCCCGCCGCGCTACCATTGGCCGGGAAGCCCTGGAGCAGGAGAGGGGGAGGAGGCGGCGCTCCATTGGTCGGGCTCGCCGGCCAATCCCTGGAGGCCCGGGGGGGGGGGGGACCAGGCTGGGGGCAGAACGTGCGGAGCCGCAGAGCGGGCAGCGAGCAGGGCATCCGGTCCCACTCCAGAGCGACCCGGAGCCTCCGCGGGACTCCAGTCCGTCGAACCTCGAAGCATCATCCGTGTCCGTCTGCCGCGTTCCGGCTTCTCCGCCGCCGCGCAGAGAAGCGAGCTCGTTCATCACCCGCGCGGCCGCCGCTGGGGCTAAGAGCAGGGACACCAAGGGTGACTGACCCCCGAGTCCGAGCGCAGCCCCTTCCCGTCGTCCGAACAGCCATGACCCACTTCAACAAGGGCCCTTCCTACGGGCTCTCCGCCGAGGTCAAGAACAAGGTACTCGCGCGCGCGGGCGGGCGGGCGGGTTGGGGGTCTGCCGCAGCGGGGGGGAGGGCTGCTAGCCGCCTCGGAGAGACGTCGAGGCTGCGCGAGAGAGCGATGCTCTCGGCTCGCGGAACCGACTCGCACGCGCTGCTCCTGTCTTTGTTCCCGCGCCGAGGCCCCGGCGAGTGGTGGGTTCCCGGACGCCTGAAGTCCCGCAGCGTCGCGGGGTCCGCTCGAAGGCTGTAGGGTGCGCCCCTCCGGGAAGGGGGCGCTCCTGAGTGGCCTGTGGCTCTTAGGCGGGGCCCTGCCGCGCTGCTGGGTCTCCAAGAGTTGCCGCCCCCGCCATCCTCCTGGGCCTGGGCTGCCGTGGGACCCTGCGTCTCCTCCCATCCCATCCTGGCCCCCTCCTCCCACAAGCGAATTTGGGCGGTTACGTGGCCAAACCGGGCCCCTCATTGTTCCTTTTCTCCTTCGTGGGAGGGGATGCAGAGTGTCCCGCAGACCCTTGGGACCCGCGGGCGGAAAGGGAGCCCGTCGGTGGTGTCTTGATGCAATCGCCGCTGGTGCGGGAAACCCAGACAAAGCCTGAACGCTCAGCTTGCGAGCCAGATCAGCTGTAGATGGGAGACTTAGAAATGCAATCCTGAGAAGTTTGCAGCGCCTTGAATTGTCACGATATCTCGGCAGGGACGCTTTTGTTCGGGGTTTTATTTGCTGTGGCGGGTTGCAATTTTGGAGTGATTGGAATCTGGCTACGCTGCTTTGCCGAGTACTCATCCCGAGAATGCATCAGGGTTTATCTTTCAGACTTTTGGCCTGGGAAAGAGATGAGAGGCGTCCCCCTCCCCAAATCCTCTCCTTCCTTCCTCCCTGCCTGCATTCCAAGTCCATGACATCAGGGGTTTCGGGGAGTGGGGGTGACTAGCCAATCGGCTTGGAACTGCGCACAGACCGCTCATTGTCTCCCTTTTGCTGTTCCGGCCAAAGCGCCACAAAGGAGGGCTGCTGTGGCTTTATTTCCATTAACCTCCCGGGAGCCGAAGCATGTCAGGATTGTCACCACGCTGTCCCACCTCCGGTAGAATACTTTGGCATCATCAGGGCCGCGAACACCCTTGGAGATGCGGGTATCTGCAGCGTGAAGGGAATTACATAGAAGTAATGAAGCGCACCCTTCCTTGTCAGACACAATCGAGAGTGGTCTATTCTTTCCCGCTGTTGTACCTAGCGCATCCCTTTTGTAGTTCATCTAGAAGATTCTAAACAGTCTTTGAAGCAAGGAGCTAATTTTATTCTGTGTTCAAAAGTTGTAATCTTTGGGGGGTTTTAACGTTTTCAAATGTTTTGTCTGTATAAAAGTTTTCCTAAAGAGGCAGGAAAGTTTGCTTGAACGATAGCACTCACCAACTGAAAACTTCGTTGCAAAATAGCGGTCCTTCCAAGTTTATAGCCCTCACTTTAGGAAGTCGAGGGCGTTGTCGTGTGAGAACTGGGTGGTTTGTACCCTGGTGCCGCTTGGCCACGATTTGCAATTCCCTCTGGGATTCTGGCGCCCTCTGAGTCTCTTTACCTTTGCATTGTAAATGAGGGACTGGTGACTTTGGCCGCCCTACAAGTGACTTGACTTTTCCTGGTTCATTGGTATCCAAGCTGGCTTTCTTTTTGCTGACTGGAGTAATAGCTTCTCTCCTTGTAGTTCTCATTGAGCCAACAGCTCCAGGAAATGCAGAGACTCAGGCTGGATCACTTACTGTAAGAGTTGGAAACATTAAATCCTCAGTTTTTAAAGAAACTTTGCAATGTTGTAAATGCTGTAGGGATTAAACGCCAAACCCATTTAAAAGAACAGAACAAAATAAAACAAAACACCCCCATTCATTTATGTAGGACCCAGGACCCTTTCATAAAAATCCTTTTGATCTCCCCTGAAGAGGTGCTCTGTGAGGTGGGAGCACCACTGGGATTCCAGCCTCGTTTTCTGATTAGGGTGTGACCGGCCCAAGGTCACAGAAGAAACTTGGAGTATTCTAAGAATTTCAACAAGTGTCTTAGTTAAGTACTTAGATATGTTCAACCACGGGACCTGTTGTCTGCCCCTGCCCATCCCCTATTTCTGTCATCCACCTGTTACTACTTGACACTGTAATTATTCCTGTAATGATGTTTATCATCTGTTCTGGGCTCCGAAACCAAATCTGCATGCTTGAGTGAGATGTTGGTTTTTGGCCAAGGGCGTAGGACTGTTGGACAAAAAGAGCGGACGGACAGACGGAAACACGAATTTGACATTGCATCTTTACAGCCATGCCTGCATTTTTTCCTGTATAATTTATGACTTGATTAAATCTCAGAATTTTGTTTTATCATTTTTGTGCGTATGGGTGTTTTGTTTGCATATATGTGTGTGTACCGTGGGCCTACAGTGCCTATCTATGAAGACCAGAAGAGGGTTTTAAGCATTCCCTAGAACTGGAGTTAATGATGGGGGGGGGGGGGTCTAACCCAGGTTCTCTGCAAGAGTAACCAGTACTCTTAAGCATTTATCTGTAGCTTCAGTCCCCCTAATTTTGTTTCTTAAAATATCATTTAAGTCTTGAGGAGGTAGTCTGGAGTGAAGAGTTCAGCAGATGTAAATTCTAGGTCCCCCTTGGCCGGTTCCAATGGTGTGGGCTGTTGGTTGGAGTCCTGATGAACAAAATGGAAGGAAATTTTATCATCCCTGAAATACTTTGTCCTGGAAGAGCGTCTGCTTGTAGTTCAGTGACTGTCTCGTGTCAGCTCTTAGTAAGAGGGGCTTGCTGGCTGTTTTCTTCCTTGAATTGTCCATTCTGCTCTCTTAAGTATTCACTTTGTATTACAAAGTATTGAGCTTATTCTGGTGGTAGCAGTCCACCTGTGCATTGAAGGAGTCTTTGATCTTAAATACTTCGAATCAGTAAAATTCCTGGGCAGCATCTTTGAAAATAACATTTATCTGGTGAGAGGCCAACACGGAGCAGAAACATACAAACTTCTTTAAAAGGGGGTGGGGCCAAGAAAATGTGAAACGTGGATTTAAAAAAAAAGACTCCTCAGTCGGCATTGTGAACAGACTGTTTCCACGTTGCTTTTTTGAGACTGGATGTCATGGAGTTAAGGCTGATCTTGAATTCACTTGCCAAGAATGATCTTGAACTCCTATTCCTGCCTCTGCCTCCCAGTTGAGTGCTGGGATTACAGACATGCACACACCATCACTGGCCTGTCATTAAATAACAACAAAAGAAAGAAACAATAGAAGGACCAGTGCCAGTGATCTACGTTGAATCCAAATGGGACCCTGGAAGTAGAAGTGGGTCCGAGGAGGATGGATTCTCTCAGAAGTGATACTGTCCTGGTTAAATAGGCTCTGTGGGGACTACAAGGGGGAAAAAAAAAGAAACAAAAAACACAATAAAACCAACTGATCCTCTAAGAAAGGGCAACGTTTCCTGACCGTTTCTGACCGTTGGGTCTAAACAAAATGTCAGAGCCAGTAAAGCTGGCCTGGGGCGGATCTCTATGGCTCTCAGGCTAGTGGAGGAAACCAGCTGGATTGGAAGGGTGTGGTGCCCCCAGTGGTTTTACCTCCTTTGCTGTCTTGGTGGAGGTTGAGTTAGGAAAGAATGAGAGATCGGAACGTGAGATCGGAATGTGTGTTATCCTCACTGCCTTCTGTCCCCACTGGAAAGCCTGGTTTCAGCAAACCAGCTACTTGAAGAGTCTTCGTGATCTCCCAGTGGTAATTCCAAACAGCTAAAAGCCCACTTTGGAAGACTCACTGCTAAATATTTAAGTCACTTAAAAGTAAGCTAAACAGTCATATAGTAAAGTGAGGACTGGGACCCATGACATCCTTGCTTGCAGCTGTCTGTCCTATGCCTTTTGAACAAACAACTGCTTTTCAGGGTGGCCTGGATCAGAGTATCTCCTAGGTGACTCTAATATAAATTGTCATGTCTTTAATCCCAGCACCTGAGTGGCAGTGACAGGTGGATTTCTGTGAGTTTGTGGACAGCCATGGCTGTGTAGTTGAGATCCTGTCTCAAAAAAAAGGGGGGGGGGGAGGCTGGAGAGATGGCTCAGTGGTTAAGAGCACTGACTGCTCTTCCAGAGGTCCTGAGTTCAATTCCCAGCAACTACATGGTGGCTCACAACCATCTGTAATGGGATCTGATGCCCTCTTCTGTGTATCTAAAGACAGCTACAGTGTGCTCACATACATAAATAAACCTTTAAAAAAAATCAAAAAAGGAAAAGAATGATAGTAGAACCACTGAAGGTGGCACATCGGGATCACAGTAAAACATGTAGCTGGCCCTTAAAGCACTGAAGTTAAATTTAACTTTTCATAAAAAACTTGCTATTGTCTATTTCTTTCGGTCAGAGATTAAAATCTGAATCTTATCCAGGAATGGATCTCAAGGTCTGTATTAGAGTTGCTGTGAAACTAAATAAAATTCTCATTATAGGAAATGAAAGCTGAGCCCAGCACTCAAGGTAGAGACAGGAGGATCACTGTGAGTTGGAGGCCGCTCTGGTCTACAGAGCTAGTTCCAGACAGCCAAGGCTACACAGAGAAACCCTGTCTTGAAAAAAAAAATTAAATAAATGGAAACATACCTTGCAAGCTGTAGTAAATATATATCAATTTAATGAATGTATCAGGAATCGATTTTGCTGTCTGTAACAGCTGGAAATTAGCCCCTCTAAGTAGTCTTCCCCTGTAAGAGAATGCTGTTGTGCAGGTCTGATGTTTTTGAAGGGCTTAGATGCTTTTGTTTTGTTAGTTTATTGAGACAAGTCTGACTATGTATACCTGTAACTGGCTTTGTAGACTAGGTTGCCTGAAACTTACGGAGATCCACCTGCCTCTGCCTCTGAAGGGCTGGGACTTCATAAAGAAGTGTGTCCTCACCCTAGCCATTCTTGTTTTGTAAAGCACTTGTTCTGTGTATACACAGAAAACTTAACCACTAAAATAAATCCATCATTGTTGCTGATTTGGGGATTATCTCCCAGGAGAAACTCTTTCTTGAACTCCCAGTTAGAGGGAAATGGCAGAGGGTCCCTTCTGACAGGCCCCCTCTAGTGCTAACCTCCCAGAGATGGGACAGACTGGGTATCCAGCCAGGGTGGGGTCTTTGCTGCTGGAGGGACTAATTGTTGAGGTTTGTCTGCTAGTTTGAGTTTCTTCACTCCCGTCCCCTCATCTTGACCAAAACATAAAGAAGATGCACTTTGCAAGGATAGGAGAGGTACCACACCTACTCTGGAACACTTTCTTAGGCTTGCTATCCTGTGGCCTTTCACAGTCTGGGAACATTATATTGTCAACCTGTACCTACAGTTTTAGATTTCAGAGATAGGCTCAACAGTATAAACATTGCCAGTGCTTCCAGTGCTAGAGAGGGTGTCTATCTGTCTCTCTCTCTGTGTCTGTCTGTCTCTGTGTGTGTCTGTGTCTGTCATCTGCCTCTCTCTGTCTCTCTGTGTGTGTCTGTCCATCCTCTATGATGGTTTACCTTTCAGATGAGGATTAATGAGTTTCTTTCTGTCTTTTGTGTGGGTGTGTTGCCGACATGTAGGTTTAGTGAGTTTTTTTCTCTGTACTCCATTCACTGTATTCATAGTTAATATTATTTGTGACTATATTTTTCTCTTTTAAAGGACAATTGGATGCTTTGGGGCTTTGTTTCTCTATCATTATATCCATCTTAACTTCCTTTCAGGGAGAGTTTGTGGCTGTGGGAAGCTTGTCCTTACTGTGGGGCAGGTCCCATGGTCTTGACTTTGGCCAAATACTGTGTGCCTTGATCTCACTGACCCTAAACTCAGCCATACATGGGCTCCTAACTGTTAATGCCTGTCTTCTTGTATCAGATTTTTTGGTAAGTATTTCCGGGAAGGGGGAGTACATCTAGGTTGTTTGTGGGGACTCACACTTATGGTAAAATATAATAAATATAGTTTGCAAATTTAATAAGTGAATTTCTGGGCACTGAAAGGCTTCCTGGTACCAACATCTCTGGTTCTGTCAGTGAGTGATGAAGCTATCAGTGAAGAATGGGTACCTGGGTTTGAATCCCATTCTTTAAGACTCTGCCTGGACTTCCAGAAGTGACTTAGATATAACCCTCAGCATTACATGGTTAGTGCGATAAATCTCTGACCAGGATCACTCATGTTATTCAGAATAATGTCTGGAGCCCAAAGCTCACACAGTCCAGATGTTGGCTATTTTGCTGACTAGGCAAGCATTTTACTGGCTGCTTAGGTCCAGTTCTGGCTTCTGAGCTGTATTTGTCTTGTAGATGCTGATGCTGTCTCCAAAAGCTGAGCTTTCACTTGTATCTGAGGCTTCTGGTTGGAAGGGGGCCAAAACACAAGCATCCCCCTTTTCATCAGGATGTGGTGGGTCCCTGGGTCTTTGTCTAGGACTCCCTGTAGCATTCTGATGATGCCTTCCCCCCTAGAGGGCCCAAGACCTCTGCCCCTTTCTGGCCCAGTTTTGCCTGTGAGGGAAGAGGGGGAGAGTTGCTCAGTGTATCTTCCTTCTGAGCAGGAACTGGGAAGCTGTAGGGAGTGGGTGTGCCTCTTGGGTGGAGCATCTACAATGGGAAGAGAACTGGGAGCAAGTATGTAGCAGGAAGAGACCCTGTTTTCTCTTCCTCTTAGATCTGTCTTTTAATCCCAGCTTCCCAGCCCTCCTTGCTTCTTACACCCAGCTCAACCAGTGGGTAGGGTATGAGTCTCATTGTTGTACGTTTCTCCCTCGCTTGCTTCATGTGGGAGGAAATCCGAGGGAAAAAAGTAATTAAAACCATGTGTAGCAACTCTCTTACTGTTGGCTCATTCAGACATATGATTCTACTTAAGAAGCAACAGCAAGCCAACGGCCGTAGATCAGCTGGTAGGCTGCTTGCCTAGCATACACAAAGCCCCGGGTTCAATCATAGCACTGTATAAACCCAGCATGGTCACACGAGCCTGTAATCCTAGCACTTGGGAGGTGCAGGCAGGAAGATCAAGAGTTCAAAGCCATCCTTGGCTGTATGGTGACTTTGAGGACAGCTTGAGCCATGTGAGAGACTTTGTCTTAAAAATGTGGGGGTGGGGAGATCATTCAGTGCTTGCCTTGAGGACCCAAGTTTGATCCCAAAAACCCATGGGAAAAAGGAACAACTGAGTATGTTAGTTAGCATGTGCATGTAATCCCAGCACAGAGGAAGCAGAGGGCAGATAGATCTCTGGAACTCACTACCCAGGTAGCTTATCCTGCAAGTCTCAGGGCAGTGAGACTCTTGGGTGTGTGGGGGGGTGGGGGGGATGCTTGAGGAATGACACCCTGAGGTGTCCTCTGCCTTCCACATGTGTGATACTCCCCTAAAGGAAAAAAAGCAACAGCAGTTACTTTATGCATCCCATCATGTGGAGAAATTATTTGTACCCGAACCTCAGAAGCCATTAGCAAAACTGCGTCCCTCAGGATATTGTGAGGTTGTGGGCCTGGGCATTTGCTGTAGGTCTTCCTTGTTTCTGCAGAGAACCTGGATGCTGTATTAGGAACAAGCCTTCATGCTGCCCGCCAGGCCAAAAACACCCAGACATCTATCTTGCCCTCTAGATTATCATCTCTAGTTTTTTCTTCCTCTTCTGGCTTGATCCTGTTTTGTTTTGTTTTGTTTTGTTTTTAATTGGTTTTGGTTTTGGTTTTTCGAGACAGGATTTCTCTATGTAGCCCTGGCTGTCCTGGAACTCACTCTGTAGACCAGGCTGGCCTCGAACTCAGAAATCTGCCTGCTTCTGCCTCCCAAGTGCTGGGATTAAAGGCCTGCGCCCCCACGGCCCCGGCTGGCTTGATCCTCTTAACTCTTTCTTTTTCTTCTCAGTGGCCAGAGACTCTTGTTTTAGACTTTTTCTGTAGTTGATTTTCCAGTACCATTCAAAAGTAGCAAGGGCTACTTTCCAGAGCGGCCACTAGAATAGTTTTCAATCTGAGCTATCTTTGCGAAATATCTTTGTGTGAACTTTTGAACTATGCTGGCACTGTCCCTTGAGCCTGCAGATTTCCCTAGGCTGTTGGAGGCAGAGCTACTGGCAACAGGCTCTGGTGTATCGAGTGATACAGTCACGGAGGATAGGGAGGTGGATGGGTCTTCTCTGTATGGCCCAAGCAGTCCCCTTTCCTCCACTCTCCTCAGTGGCTTGGGAGCCCAGGTATACTGTACCCTCTTCTCCTGCTACTTTGAGATGAACTAGCTATGACCTGGATAGGAAGGGAAGCAGAAAAGGTTTAGGCTCTGGGGCAGACCTGGGGCTAGGTTCCTGCTTGGCACCCGGTCTTTGGATGTGCCCTCTGCACTTTCTTCCTTGCTGATGAGAAGCTCTCTAACTCTTTAATCTTTGTTCTGTGAATGAAATAATTGTGAGGAACGGGGATGGTGCCAAGCTGTAAGAGCAAAGTAGTGAAAGAACCCTGTATCCCTCGCCCTCATCTCTCCATGGCTCGATACCTCGGGTGTCACCCAGATACTCCAGAGACTGAACTCTGGTCTGCTGTACGGACTTC
Source organism: Rhynchomys soricoides (assembly GCA_019843965.1). Taxonomy (NCBI): domain Eukaryota; kingdom Metazoa; phylum Chordata; class Mammalia; order Rodentia; family Muridae; genus Rhynchomys; species Rhynchomys soricoides. The sequence goes on along the minus strand of JADRCH010000245.1, from coordinate 3,707,660 downwards.
ATGATTCGTTCGTTCTCTGCTTCTGTACTGGGAAAGTTCATTTGAAGATGCTTCTGTGGGAAAGCGTGTAGCTCTGGACACAGTACTCATGTATATATTAAGGATTAAGCAGTTTTCATTTTTTAAAAAATCAGTTAAATTCCTATCTGACGGTGTGAAACAGAGAAAGGTCACTTTACAAAAAAGTTTAACTGAAAGCCAGTATTTGTAAGGTGGAGAATGAAGGATTAGGAATTCAAGGCTCTCTACAGCTACATAGTAAGTTTCAAGGCCAATCTGGGCTACATGAGACCCTGTCCCGAAAAAGCCAGAGAACAGGGGCTGGAGAGATAGCTCACTGGTAAAGAGTCTTGTACAGTCCTGGAGTCCTCCTGTAACAATCCCTGACTGTAACCCCATGAGGAAGATAGAGGCAGAAGGATCTCTGCAGCATGCTGAGGCAAGGTTCAGGCAGAGGCCCTGTCTCAAAGGAATAGGTGGCGAGTGATAGAGAGGACACCTGATGCCCTTTCCTCCGGTCACTGTGGGTACACAGATGCAACCAGGCGAGCAACAACCAACCAACCAAAGCTATGTGAGTGCCTTGCTGAGATTCAGGGCACGTGCTTTAATTCTTTATTATACGGTGAGTCACCAACATCTGTAATCCGTTTCCACTGTTCATCCTTCCGGGCTTGGGGACCTAACAGTGGGCAGTGGTGAGGACACTTCTGTTAGAAATTATTTGATAAGTAATAATTTCTTTTCAAGGTAATACTTAGGTGGCATCAGAATGGTCCCATATTAAGTGGCCATCAAATGGTATCAGCTAATTAATTGTAAGGATGTGCAGCCAGCCACCTGGGGCTGTGTGTGTCACATCTCGGATGGAAAGTAAGCCCCAAAATGTTTGTGTCGGTATTGAACATGTACGCAGACTTTGCTACTTATTGTCTAAACAGTATAGGATAGCAAGTATTATAAAATGTTTGCATTTCTATTAGGCAGTGTAAGTGTTCTAGAGATGGCTTTAAATATATAGTAGAGAGGCTGGAGGTGTACCCAGTTGGTAGAGTGCCCAATTAGCAGGCAGGAGGCCCTGCGTGCCGTCTCCAGTACTACACATTTTAAAAAATCAGAGAAGGATGTGATTACTTGCATGTACTGTTTAAATGCCATTTTATGCAAGGGGCCTGAGCATTGGGTATTTGATATTTGTGGTGGGGAGGAATGCCCTGCATTTAGTCCCTGTGGATACAAAGGGACAGCTACTGAATGTGAAGAGTCTTCCAGTGTCTTGATGGGAATGGCCAACAAAGTATAAGAGAGGAAGGGGGACATTTAGGGAGCTCCTGCAGTGTTCATGCATGTTGGTTCTCAGCTGCCCTGGGAGATCAGGGCAACTAAGGATCTCCTGTTTGCAAGCAGAGGAAGGAAGTTTGGCACGAGTGCAGATAACCCAGCAGTTTTAACCTAACTAACTCTGTTTAGTTAAGGGGCAAAGAAGAAAGGTGCTGAGCCTGGAGTGCAAGCCAGGGTCCTATAAAGGATGGAGAGGAGAAGAGTGAGTGGGAGAGGTCCTGGAAGGCTGGTCATGTGCAGGAGGAGGGCTGGAAACAGGCCTAATTGGGCTTCTGAGCACTTACTGCTAACCTTTTGAGAGACTGAGTGAGGTGGGGCCTTTTCTCCAGCAGGTAGGAGCACAGAGAGGAAGCGAGTGGGCTGGCTGGACATGAAAGAGACACAGGTCAGGGCTTGAGGCCTGCGTCAGGGTTGCTCAATGGTTTGCTTGTTTCAGTTAATGTGGGAGCTGTGCTCATTGAAGGGCTAGTGAGAGAGAGGCTGGGGACAGAGTGGGCTTGAGGGTTAGCAGAGGTGGGAAGAAAGTGGAGGGCCCTAAAACATAGAGGTGATGTGGACTGAACTAGCCAGCAATATTGTTGTTCTTATGTGGAATGGGATGTCACTTTGGCCTGGCCTGGAACTTCTGAACTAACATAATAGGCCACAGGGAGTGAAGGCGGTCTGGCCTGTGTATGGAATACTCTGCATTCTGCTGCTTGGCTGAGCTGAGCTCGGCCCCTTTGCTGTCTGGGGACTTTTTCCCTCCCCCCATTCCTCTGGCCCTTGTCCTGGAGGGGAGGGGAAGTCAGATTTCCTTTTTGGGTTCTGTGCCTGTGTGTCTGTCACATCACCTCTGGGAGACCTTTGTCCTGGGGCATGAACACTGGCCAACATTACAGTTCATGAGGACTGACTTTATTCCTCTTGGGTGTACTCAAACTGTGTGACAGTCACATACAATGTGACTAGTCTTTACTGTTCATAGGGATGTCCTGGAGCCTCTAATCAGATCCTGGCTGGAAAGAGGAGGTCCAAGGTGTGTGCTTGTTCATGGTTTTGGTTTTGTGAAGAAACTGAGTCTGTGGTGAGTGAGAGAGAAGCTGAGCTCCAGAGGGCATCTAACCTGTCTACAGAAGCATCTGTGCAGGTCAAGGTGGCATGCACATTTATTATTTTTCACGTTATCATATTAAAAGAAAAAAAGAGCCAGGTGTGGTGGCACACACCTTTTAATCCCAGCACATGGAAGGCAGAGGCAGGCGGATCTCTGTTCCAGGCTAGCCTGTTCTACAGAGCAAGTCCAGGACAGCCAGGGCTCGTTAACTTAGGATCTCTAGCAAGTCCTTACACAGCTTGGGTCTGGGAATCCTGACTAAGGTCTGATGTGAGAGTGAAGAAAGGACAGACACACATACAGAAAAGCTGGGATGGGGTGTACTAGGCTCTCTGATGGAGAAACCATGGGAGCCTGGAAGTTCAGTGTGTTTCCTCTATGCAGTTGAAGAGAGACAGGGTTATTTATTGCATGCAACCGAACAGAAAACAGGGATCTATGACAATAAAAAAGCAGGCATGGTTTTTGTTTTACAGGCAGGTCGTTATCCCCCTCCTGGTTCCCCCTCTCACAGTTCCTCATCCCATTCCTCCTTCCTCCCATGTCTCCAGGAGGATGTCCCCACCCCTTACCCTCCACCACCACCCCTGCCAAGCCTCCCCACTCCCTGGGGCCTCAAGTCTCTGAAGGGTTTAGGCCCAGTCTTCCCGCACTGAGGTCAGACCCGGCAGTCTTCTGCTGTGTGTGTGTGTTGGTGGCCTTATATCAGCTAGTGTATGCTGCCTGGTTGGTGGCTCAGTGTCTGAGAGATCTCAGGGATCCAGGTTAGTTGAGACTGCTGGTCTTCCTATGGGCTGCCCTCTTCAGTGTCTTCCAGCCTTTCCCTAATTCAACCCCAGCTTCTGTCCATTGGTTGGGTGTAAATATCTGCATCTGACTCTTTCTGCTGCTTGTTGGGCCTCTTGGAGAGCAGCCATGCTAGGCACTTGTTTGCACACCATAGCATCAGTAATAGTGTCAGGCCTTGGAGAGGAGGCATGGTTTTTAAAGGTTGTTGAGTGGAGCTGTCTCTGTCAGGGAGCCTCCTCAGGTTGTAAACGTGGAGCAGAGAAGCTATGCTGTATATGTTCTGCACACACACTCATTTGCGCTTGGACCAGGAAAAGGCTTTTCGTCTGAGTTTCACCTGGTCTCTGTTCATGTCAACAGTACACTGTCACTCGGCTTGAGGCACTCCCAAAAGGTCACTTCCCATGCCATTTCATGAGGCACTAGGGAGTTTTTTAAAAGGGGGGTGGGGGGGGAACGGGAAATTCCATCCTTTTTATTTAGTGGGAACTTGATGTCCTCTCATCTTCACAGAGGGGAATGCAGTGCTTTCTTGCACATTTAATGCATTTGTGTGAGTCCCTGGCCAGCTTGTATCCTGCCTTTAAAGTTTAGTAGTCAAGGTCTGTAGCTGGTTTTGTTGGGCTGTCACTGTCATATAGACAAACAATGTCATTGTAATAAAGGCACTCACAGTCTGAGATAACAGATCTGGGTTCCCAGGTGGAGTCCCATAGTCAGGGCTGACTGAAGTGCTGATGTTTGCCTCTAACCGGTCTGAATCCAGCTCAGTAGCAGATAGGGAACCATGTGACTAATGGAACTCCTGGGTGATGGAATGTTCACCAGGGGGGAGGGCTTCCGAGGTCCCAGTCACCAAGGAGCTCCCAGTACTTTGCTTTTGGGGACTGTGATGAAGCTTCTGCAACTTCCTCAAATCACAGTTGATCTCGAGATGATACATCCTGTGAGGCAAACTTGTTGAAGTAAACACACATCCCAAGCTGCAGAAGGTGCTGGAGCCAACACAGCATGCAGACTTCAGCGCTGTCCGTGTGTAGGCTTAAAGGTTTTGGGGGAACTATGGTCCTGAATCTAGACAGCAGTGAATAGCTGACAGACAGCATCAGGTGCTGTGAAGATGCAGGTGTGTTCCAGCCCTGGGAACAGAGAAAATGCAAATTTGAGAGGCAGCCTTGTTGACATCTGATGGGGACTTCAGCTGGGACCTTCTTTCAGCAAAATCTCTGTAGATCTCTCAGATTGACAAGGGATCGAGTTATCAGAGAGGATCTTCTCCAGCTGGCTTTCCTGCAGGTGGACTTTCTGCTTCTGCTTAATTGACACTAACAGGTGTTTTTCTGTTTGGCTTTCAGTCCATTCCTTGGCTCTCCTGTGTATTTATCCCAAGTCTAACCTCCATGCACCTCAGAATAAACTGGCTTTCTCTCCTATAAACTTTGAGTTAATGTTCAGATTATAGCTGACCTCTCTCATAGACCTTCAGGCCCCTCCTAGGGTGTGTATAGTCACTCCTAGCCCAGTTTTTCACAATAGGCTGTGAATGAGTGATTGAACACTCATTCATTCATTCATTGAGACAGGTTAGGTTCCAACTTGTAATCCTCCTGCCTCTAAATCCTGGGATATAAACATGGGCCACTTTGCTTGGCTGTATCTGATTTCATTAATCTTTTTCCATTCAGTTGGATCTTTCTAGAGACTGACGTCAGTTTGTCATCTTCTGTTCGGATGCATCTGGATTACAGTATTGTGATGGATGTGGTCCAACCAGGGTATAGTAGAATGGTTACCCAATATTCTGTATTTGATTCCAAACTCTACTTCCAATTTCAGTTAGGACGATAACCTGGTGATGAGGAAAAGGAATCTCTGTAGACAAGAGTCTACCTGTAGGTCACAACCCCCACAGGGGTCACATATCAGGTATTTACATTATGATTCGTAACAGTAGCAAAATTACAGTTATGAAGTAGCAACAAAGTAATCTTCTGGTTGGGGTCACCACACATGAGGCGCTGTGTTAGAGGTCACAGCACTAGGAAGGTTGAGCACCACTGCTCTAGACAGTACTTTGGCAAATGGATTTTGGCTTCTGTAAAGTTAGTCGGTAAAACGTGCAAACGGTTTAGTAGTTCACGCCTGTTTCTTGTAAGTAATGCCTTCCTTGGGTATCACCTGAGGCTGTGGTGATGCAGACAAACAATAATCATATCTCTATGCAAAGAGAGCATTAGTTTAACTCAGCTCACTGAGGAAGCGCTGTTAGCTCTAGACTTTGGGGCAGGGTTTCAGATGTATCTTGAATAATTTGCTTATTGTACAAAGTAAGATCTTTCTGACTCCCGGTTTTATAAGCACGCCATGGTTTCTGGATCACTCATTTCCTGAGCAGAAAGGCACTGAGACCCGGTGACTGGTCCTGACCCACCTTCTTCCAGGCCTACTGCAGACAGCGTCCTGAGCGGGACATCTAAGATTACTAGATTGGCTGGTTCAGGAGAAGTGACGCACGCCTGTGATGAACACAGCAGCGCTCAGGTGCAGGTGTCTCTCAGTCACAAGACAGACCTTTAAATCTGAGGCCATAGGTTGCTGATGTGACCCCGAGATGAAGGTCACTGTCTACGAACTATTGTCCCATGTGTTCTGAGCCACAGATGCAGGAAGGAGACCTGGGCAGCTGTTCTTGAATGTGACTTCTCCCAGGTGCTTGCTCACTCTTACTTGCTCACTCTCCTATACCCTCCAGGGCAGCCATCCTCTCCTACCAGTAATAGAGACTCTTGTTTTGGGGGTAGAAAGTGAGCCGATCCTACCTCTAGAATTTCATTCATCATTATTCACTGAGTGAATAAGGATGTTTCTATCCTTATTAACTGAAGTTTTTGAGTCTCCCTCCCTCCCTCCCTCCCTCCCATATTGCACTGCTTTTTCTAAGTATGTGTGTTCTGCACCTGAGAATCTAAAGATCACTTTATTAGACAGCGGCTGGAGTGTTTTTCCTTCTGTCCGTTGTGCTGCTTGGATTAGCACTAGATTGGTTCCTCTTGGTATTTTTAAAGCTTTAGCTTCTTGCCCATTTCATAGTATGTGTACATCGTCAAGTCTTAGGGGCTTTGTGTTTATCTGACTTAGAATTTAAATATGGCTTGGCTCTGTGGAAAGCTTGGTTGTCTCCCCATGGGTGGCGGAATGTGGAGGAAACATTGGGATGTGGGGCTTAGTGAAAGGAAGTGACGTCATTGGGGGCTTCCCTTTAAAGGTATTGGATCACAGCCCCTTCCTTTGTCACACGTTTCTCACCGTGGTGTTCTGGTCCATCACAGGCCCAAAGGCAACAAGACCAGGCAGCCATGGACCAAAACTATGAACCAAAATAAATTTGGCTTCAGATATTTTATCTCAACAGCAGGAAAATAACACTGTATCTATCTGGGGATACCTTGGCCTGAAGGTCTGGCTGTACCTTTAAGAGAGAGGCCTGCCTTTGAGATGCCCTTAGACCCCACTGTGTTAACCTGACACAGATGCAATTGTCCTTGCCTTTTGAATTTCTCCAGCAAGCCTACACACACCATAGAATGACTCTTGGTTTCTATACTAGTAAAATAAGATCTTTTAGAGCAGGGTCTGCCTTTGAACTGTGCTTCCTAGCCATTAGCTCAGAACACAGAAAAGAAGACTGAAGATACTGAAAGAAGAATCCAGAAAACATGGGGCAGGTGCTGTTTTAGTTACTGTTCTCATTGTGGGGAGAGACCATGTCCAAGGCAACTCAGAAAATAAAGCAGTTAATTGGGGGCTTGCTTACAGTTTTGAGCGCTAGTTCATGATCATCATGGTAGGGGACAGCCATGGTCCTGGAGTGGTGGGTGACCATTACATCCTAATCCACAGGCAGTGGACAGAGAGAGACAGGGTCTGACTTGTACACACTCAGTGACACACTCCTCCAGCTCCAAGGCCACACCTCCTAATCTTTCTCAAACAATTTCACTAACTACAGACCTAGTCAAACATGAGCCTTGGGGGGGGGGGCTTTTTTCATTTAAACTACCCGGATACTCAGAGTGTGATTTTAGGTAGATAGTTTGGGGCTATGCTGAATCATCTGAGTGGCCCAGAAACAGCTCCAGGAGAATTCAAGCATGGCTGAAAATTGGGAGACTGTTGTCAGCACCAGAAACAACAACCTGGAATATTGTTTCTTTCTGGGTTTTTAACAGTCTCTGTGATGATTTATTATAAATAGGAAAATTGATTGGTTTCCTATATTCATGGCACCTACAGATTGAGTGAGCCACAACAAAAATGTCAAGAGAGAAATTTGATGTTTGGCAAGCATGTATTTTCATTGTCATTCCCTGAACTCTATATACTAGCGCACACACACGCTCACACACCCACACACGCCCAGCATTTACATTGTACTGGGTATGGTAATAATCAACAGATAATTTCAAGTATACGGGATGTGCATGGGCTCTGTGTAAATGCTATGCTATTTTACGTAAGGGTCTGTATAGCAGCCAGGGTTGGGTGTCTTTGGGGTCCTGACTCAGAGCCCTATGCGGATTCAGGAGTAAAATGCTCTTCACTCTTCAGTAGACTCTGCAGTGTGCCTGTAATGTGCGACCTTCAGGCAGCTCCTTTTCCATGACAGCAAGCCCTCTGCCTTTAGGTGTGCGGGTAGGTGTGCTGGCCTCTTCTTGAATGCTTGCTGCTTACCCCAAAACAGCACCTTGTTTGTTTCTAGTCCATTGCTGAGATATCTTTGTCTCCCTGTTGAAGACTTCCAGTGAAACGTCTCTAAAACCAGACAGTTCAGAGCTGCCTCTTAGCAACTAGAAGGCTTTTTATCTGATGTAGTGTCTCTTTCTACTATTAGGAAGCCAGGGCCCTTGGGGCTTGTGGTTTTGATGAGAATCTTTTTCCTGTGTTTTATGTTTTGTTTGACAGAGGATAACGCTTTGAGGAAGGGGGGGAGATTGGGTGGGACGATGAAGAGAAATTTATGTATTATAGTTCACCTGGCATTTCTTACCTGTCTGTCACTGTCACTTTATCATCATAACCTTTCTCCTAACGTCTTCTATCTGCCGGATTTAGTACCAAGAAATGAAGCTGTCGAGTGGGCTGAGCTTTGAGGAGTCCTAAGTTTGTCTGTCACCCACAAGACCCTCTCTCTGCCCTTGTCACCCCATGTATGTGCTCAACATAATTTAACTTACGTGAACAGTCTGAAGTTGGGATTAAAGGTGAGCCACGCCAGAGTGGCCTGCACTTGAGGGAGGAGCAACTTCAAATGGGTTCTCTGAGTTGCCCAGGGCAGAGAGTTGGGCTGGGCAGATGGAAGAGGCTCCACAGAGACACAGGCCTGTGACTCGACTTGTTGCCCTTGAGTTGGGTTCTCAGTACTGAAGGAAGGACAGACGGACAGTTGATGTTCCAGGGGGGGTGAGAGCAGACTGAGCATTGGTTGGGTAGAGGAGGATGGTTGATCCTTAACCCTAAAGGCCTTTTTCCTGTTCTTCATCCTTAAACAAGTTTGAGAGAAGATGCTGTTGAGCCTCTGTGAGGAGGCTCTTTCTGCTATGCCCAGGCAGGTTCTCCTCAGCTCAGCGCTGTGGTCTTTGATTGTTTCTTTCTTTTGTTCTGTTTTGTTGAGACAGGTTTTTCTCTCTGTAACTCTGGGTGTCCTGGAACTTACTCTGTAGACCAGGCTGACCTGGAAATCACAAAGATCCTCTTGCCTCTGCTTCCCTAGTGCTGGGATTAAAGATGTGCACGGTTACACCTACCACGATTTCTTCCCTCCCTCTCTCTCTCCCTCCCTCCCTAATAATTTATTTAGTATGTCTGTATGAGGGTGCTAGATCCCCCGGGACAGGGAGTTACAGACAGTTATTAGCTTCCACGTGGGTGCTGGGAACTTGACCCTGGTCTTCTGGAAGAGTAGCAGCCAGTGCTCTTAACCACCGAGTCATCTCCATCTCCCGATTTCACTTTTTGTGTGTATTTGTGCCACCTTTTTGTCCGTTTATATATTGGTTCTACTTTCGGTTTTCGAGGGGCCTCTATAATGATTTATTTCCCTGCGGCTCTGGAAGTCTACACTTCCTCACTAGTGTGTGTTAAGGTTCCTTTCCCCCAGTCTTGTCATATGTCTTCAGTTGTTTTCTGGATGGCAGCTGTTCTAACTGGATTAATGTGGAATTTCAAAGCACTTTTAATTTGCATTTCCCTGATGTCTGAGGTTGTTAAGCCAAAAAGTACTTACTTGACCATTTGTATTTCTCTTGAGAACCATTTCCTAGCCTGTTTATAGATTGGATGATGTTTGATGTTTCATTTATTTGAAGTTCTTTATGTATTCTATTTATATAGTCTAGATATTAATGTCCTTAAGTGTAATTTTTTTGAGACAGTGTCTTACTAGATAGCCCTGGCCTAGAACTCTCCAGGCTGCCCTTGAAATCAAAGAATCCACATAGCTCTACCTTTCAAGTGCCTGGACTAAAGGCATGCACCGCCACACCCGACCTAGCAAGGTTTTTTCCGCTCCTTTCTGTAGGCTGTATCTCTATTCTAACCATTAGGGTTATTGTTTTTTGGGTTGTTTTGGTTTACCTTTTTATTTTTGCTTCGTTATGAGGAAGAAAATGTCATTTTAGCCTATGTTAAAAATTAAAGCTTTTAAGGTGAAAATAGTAAATAAATTGTATTGGCTAAAGTATCTTTGTTTTATTTTTTCTTACTTAGTTTTGAAAAATTCATAATTCATCTGCTATGCTTGATCAAATCCATCACCTATTCTGCCCACCACTTTCCCTCCATACCCCACGTGCTTTATTTTGAAACCCACTGAATCCACTTGGTGCCGTCTGAGTGGGCATGGGTGTAGGGTCACCTGCTACAGCATGTGTAGCCTCTCCAGGATCACATCCCTGAAGAAGAAAGACTCTTATTTGGCCAGGAGCCATCATTTGCCAATACCTAGGAGTAGGGCATCATGAAGCCTTCCGTGCTGGGAATTTGGCTGCTTTGGTCTTGGGCAAGTCTTGATGACCCCTGAGTTAATGTGTGCAACAGCCCCGTCATGCCAGGCAACTGTGCTTTGCTGTCTCCTTACCTCTGCCTCTACAACTTACCTCTTATTCTGTGCATGTTGACCATTTGTGGGTCTCTGTACCAAGTGCAAAAAGAAGCATCTCTGAGGGTGGATCTATGCATTCATCTGTGTTATTAGGAACGTAGGGTGCCACTTATTACCGTGTCCATTTAGCAGAATAAGCGTGGTGGGTTCTTTGACTTAGGCAGCCGTGGTTTTTTTGACTTGGTTAACAGTGCCAAGTCATGAGCAACATTATGTGGAGTGAGCCTTAAGTCCAATCAGAGAGTGATTGGTTATTCTTGCAACCTCTGTTCTCTGTTTCACCAATGGCTATATCTTGCCAGGCAGCTTGATTGGTAATAGCTTTCAAGGTTCATAGCTGTTGTTTGCTTTTCTCTCCCAGTAGGAGACTGGCTTCAGTCAGTGTCAGCTTGATTCCTCCTTGTTCTATGACTCAAGTATGTGCGGTGTCTTTAGGACTTAGCATCAAATTCTGGGGGTAGCCAAGAAGACTGGCACTTGCCTATAATGTTTGGGGGGTTCCTTACCACTCAAAAAAGGTATTTCATACCTGATACTGGGCTTTTCAAAATATTTGGTATGTAGGTGAGATAGTACCTCTGTTATAGGGTAGCTCCATTTGACCTCTATACTATCTGTAGTAGCAAGAGAGTCCCTGCCTCAAAACCAAGGGGGAAGGAGAGAACCAACTCTGAATATATGCATACACACACACATACTAATAAAAGATTATTTTTAAAAGCTATCACCACCATCCTGCAAAGAACAGCCCCTGGGACAATTTCATCTCTGTATTTGAAAAAGCAAGAGAATATTTTCCACTTGCATCCCACCTTGTAGCTCACATTGGCTTTATATGACATAACTCCACTTGCCTCTCTCTTGTGCTGGGATTACAACTTCACAACACTTTATTTATTTATTTTTTAAATGTGTATGGGTGTTTTACCTGAGTGTATGTCTGTGCCACCATGTATCTGCAGTTCTTTTTTTTTTTTTTTTTTAAGATTTATTTACTTTATGTATATGAGTACACTGTAGCTGTCTTCAGACACACCAGAAGAGGGCATCAAATCCCATTACAGATGGTTGTGAGCCACCATGTGGTTGCTGGGAATTGAACTCAGGACCTCTGGAAGAGCAGCCAGTGCTCTTAACCACTGAGCCATCTCTCCAGCCCCCTGTGTCTGCAGATCTTGATTCTAGTTGTGTAGACAACTAGAAGGAACTTAGTGAACTTGTTGAAGTCAGTCTTGCTGCTGTGGAGACAGGAACTGACTGACTGGATCAGAGGTTATGCTCCTAGTGAAGCAGCTAGGATGGAGAAGTGTCATACAAAAATGGATCTGTTTGCTGTGTTGGAGGGGACAAATTATCCACAATGATTATCTGGGGTAGGAGGGTAGTTGCTGCTCCCTGCTTGTCCCTCACTGACAATGTGAATTTCAGGCAGACTCTTTCCTTCCCGCTCCCCCACCCAGCTCAGTGTTACCGGAGCTGGCATGGAATAAAAGGGGGCGTTCTCAAGGAACAACAGCAGAAACCTTGTTGTTGCTCACGAGGTGTACCTTATACTGTAGTATGAACTAGCTAGCCTCCAGGCTGGATGTGACCCCCGAAACTCTACAGTGCTGTCTTACTATAGAAACCTGTTGGGTTTCCTTTTGTAATCCTGGTTAAACAAACACACAGTTGGAGTAAATTATCCATTATCCATTCCTGTTTCTCTAATTATGGGTAATGGAGTGTGAAGGGGACACAGTAATCCCTGAAACCATGTTTACTTCAGCAGAGCCTTCTCTTGGTGGTGGGGGAGGGGAGGCACCTGCCACTGTCAGCAGCTCTGATGCAGTTCCGGGGCTATCTGAAAGTTTTCATGACATGCCTACAAGAGGAGGATGCGACTCTTTCATTTATTTGATGTGAGAGATGACATCTTTGTTTACCTTTGGGGGAAAAATGAAAAGCTGCCATTGTCATGTCTGTTGAAGACAAACCACAGTCAAGTGAAGTCAGTTGAGCCTATTTCTTTTTGAGACTCAGTGCTGACCTTAGTGGTTGAATGTTAGCCGTAACCTAGCCAGCTTCTTACCTGTCCACCCTGGCCCTGCTGACCTACGATTCTCTCTTAGAAAGGACACACATGCAGCCTCAAGTCCTGCACTCTATAGTCTCCTGCCTGGCTAGTTAGATCTGAACCCCAAGGACCTCCTCCTGAGCAATGTAGTGATGTGCAATGCTCAGTAATTAAGCCTAATTATGTTTTATGGCCAGCAGACATCACCACTGTTCATTTCCATTTCTGACAGTGCTGTAATTGATGCCCAAGCTCCTATCTAGCCTCTGGGCTCTGCCTAAGTATGTCTTCTCGGCATTTTTAGCTGTGCGGAATGAAAAGTCAAGAGTATATGATCTTGCCTTGCTTCCAGCTGCCACTGATACCCCCTCTCCCCCTTTTAAGACAGTCTCTGTTGTGTAGCCCTGGCTGTCCTGGAACTCACTCTGTAGACCAGACTGGTCTCAGTCTCCAAGCTCCACCTCCTTCTGCCTACCGAGAGCTGGGATTAAAGGTGTGCTGCATGCCGGTTTTAAATATTTGTTTCACTTTTTTAAAAGTTTAGAGTGGCTGGGCAGTGGTGGCACAGGCCTTTAAGCCCAACACTCACGAGATAGAGGCAGGCAGATCTCTGTGAGTTCAAAGCCAGCCTGATCTACAGAGTGAATTCCAGGAAAACCAGGGATACACAAAGGAACCCTGTCTCAAAAGACAAAACAAAACAGAATTTTAGGGTGGCACCCACTTGATGGCTAACATCCTTTCATAATTCCAGTTCCAGGGACCCCAACTGAGACTTTCTTTTGGTCTTCATGGGCACTGCATGGTGCACAGATACACATACAAGCAAAGCACCCATACACATAAAATAAACAAATCTCGAGAGGGGGGGTGGTTAGGTTTATGGTATTGTTGTGAAACTCAAAGGTAGTGGTTAAGTCCTGAGAACTGTTTTTTAAAATGTATATTTAAAAGTATACTTATTGTGTCTGTGTGCCCGCACACTCGAGTACAGTGTAATGTGTAATTGCTGTAATAGAAGGCAGATCCCAGAACTTTGGGAAACTCCTGGAATGGTATGTTCTAGATAGTTAAGATACTATGTTAAATAGTCCCATGTGTCGGAATCTCCCTGTCCTTCTTTGGAATGTGGTGATTCATGATTCAGTCTTTAAAAGTTTAAGGTCCAGCTGATGGCAGATTGCAACACTCTGATAAATCCTGTCCCTTGCGTCATGCATGACTGAGACTTCATCTTGTATTGTTGAATCTCCCCCCCCCTCCCTTTTTATGTTCCCTAATTGACACTGCCTTCACCAACAGTCTGTGCATAGTTACTGCAGCTGCAACAGCTGGTTAAGATCACCAGCAAACGCTCCTGCATGGGGGGAGGAGCTCCCTGTCACAGCTGGACCTTAGTGGATAATGAACAAATGATCAAAAGCGGAGGACTCTGTGAGCAGTGGTGGATTTTCCCCGTTACTGAGTCCCTCTGAAGTTTGGGAACTTGTATTTCAGATTGCATCCAAGTATGACCAGCAGGCTGAGGAAGATCTGCGCAACTGGATAGAAGAGGTGACAGGCATGGGCATTGGGACCAACTTCCAGCTGGGGCTGAAGGACGGCATCATCCTCTGCGAGTGAGTAGCCCTCTGAGTGGTCTTCTTCCTCTCCTGATCCTGTCTGTGGGCTTTTGCCTTGATTCTGGTTCCCCGTCTAGAATGTCGACCTTGATATTCTACCACTGTGTATAAGGCTTTCCCTCACTGACGTCCAGGGAATCAGCTTAATATTCTGGTCCTTGTTTTTGATCCATAAAGCTTCATTGTAATTTTGTTTTTAGACTCATAAACAAGCTACAGCCAGGCTCTGTGAAGAAAGTCAACGAATCCTCACTAAACTGGCCGCAGGTAATTGTCAAATGGGCATCCACCTGACCACCCCTTTCCTCCTTCCTCTCTTCTCTGTTTCTTCCTCCCTCCCCTCCTCTCTGTCCCTTCCTCCCCTCTTTTCCTCCCTCACTCCCTTCTTTCCTTCTCCTGCTCCCCTTCCCCTCCTCCCTTCCCTCCTTTCCTTCTCTTTCTTGAGATAAGGGTTTCACGTTGTAGCCCAGGCTAGCCTCCCATTCATTATACACTCCATGATGGACAGAACTTGGATTATCCTGCCTCTGACTCTCTAAGCCTAGAATTACAAGTGAGCTGCATTTCCCCAGGTTTCTTTTTATTTGGTGAAAAAGCTAAAACTTTTGTATTTGCAATTTGTGTGTGTGTGTATGTGTGTGTGGGTGTATACAGAAATGTCGTGCACATGGCTGTATTTGTTTTTGCCATTAAAAATGTTGCCATTATTGCTGATTGAACTGGTCCTGTAATCTTATGTTTAGTTTTTTAGATGATTTTACATTTAGTCAAGTCTACTTTGAAGGCTTTGATAAACTTTTACACGTGTGCCATCTGGACCATAGGGATGAAGTGGGGGAGAGCAAGGCGTTTAGTGCATTGACTTAGTTCATGATAGAATATTGTATTCAGCTTCTTTTCATCGTATATGAAGTAACATTGGCTAGTGATTTGGTCTAGACTGTGTTTGGGAGATGGTGACCATTCAGCAATCAACTTACTTTGAAACTAAATTTAAAGCACATAGTAAGCTATTAAGTATGTGTGCAATTTTTGGCAAAGAGAAGTCCAGGCCTGGATAGCTCTGACACAGAGTTCTTAAACACGTGCAAGGATGATGGGCCTGGGGAGTAGTGTACAAAGGGCTCGCCACCCATGCCTGAGGACTGGAGTTCAGAGCCCTGTAAAAGCCGGGTGGACCATGATGAACCCAGTTGTGTGGGAGGCAGTTCCAGCGAATGGCCAGGACAAGCTGGCTAGCTAGACTGGCTAAGTAGATGAGCCCTGGGTGTATCAGAGACACTCCCTGACTCAGTGGAGGATGATAGGGGTAAAATACCAAATGTTAACCTAATGTGTACTTGCACACGCATGTGTGCACGTGCACACGCATGCACACATGCACGAAGGCACCTACACCTAAACACATGCGCCACCACACATAAATACGTAGTATACACACATTCACACATGGCCAGTTTTGCCATGTGGTCCCAGTTTGTAGAGTGCTTGCCTAGCATATGTGAAGTCCTGGATTTAATCCAGCACAGCATAAATAAGGGAGGGGTAGTGCACATCTGTAATTTGAGCACCAGTTCTGGAGGTTGGGGGTGGTCTAGGAAAGAGGATCAGAGATCCAAGATTCTTGTTGGCTCTCTATGACCAGTTTTATATAGGTTTGAGCTTCTTGAGATTCTGTCTCAAAACAGGAACAGCAAAAAAGAATTTAAAAACAAAAAAACAACTTTAAAAGACTATTCTGTAAGCCCTTTTAGAGAATAAGCTTACTGTGTAATTGGTTGTCCAGACTGAAGAATCTTGGTGTGTCTGTATTTAGTTTCAGACCTTATATGACTCTTTTTGTTTATAGTTGGAGAATATTGGCAACTTCATAAAAGCTATCCAGGCTTATGGTATGAAGCCCCATGATATATTTGAAGCAAATGACCTTTTTGAAAATGGCAACATGACCCAGGTTCAAACTACGCTGGTGGCTCTAGCAGGTCTGGTACGTACATGCTCTTCACTCGGTTAAAAAAACTTGCCTGCACATAGGTGATGAATGACATCATTGTTCTCCCATGGATGCAGAGACCGGGTGGGGAGGTGCCTGTATCTTCTGTAATTGCTAGCTTTGTGAAAAGGCTGCTGACATCAGCTTGGGCTAGATAGGTTAATTAGAGCCCTCGAGTTTCAGAGGGTACAGTGTTATCATTGAATAGGCCTAAGTGTGTTTTCTACCTCTGGTATGACATGAGCTCACCATGAAGCCTGTCTGTGGACATCATTTCTTCATTGTTTCCTCTTCAAAATGCTGGTGGTGGAATCTCTGTGTTCTCTTTCTGTCTAGGCGAAAACAAAAGGATTCCATACGACCATTGACATTGGCGTTAAGTATGCAGAAAAACAAACACGACGTTTTGATGAAGGCAAATTAAAGGCTGGCCAAAGTGTAATTGGTTTACAGGTGAGTGGTGTGATGCTCTTCTCTCATTCATCTACAGAGTGCCATTAATTATTGCCACTCGAAACGTTATGCCTCTCATCCGTAGAGTGCTTGGATGTTCCATAATTTAGATTGCGTGGGTGTGTACACAGAGTTCACGGCTCTTGTCTATATGAGACCTATAGGGCATGGCCTGGTGCACCTGTAAGCCTAGCATAGCACTCAGCAGGCTAAGGTAGGAGGATTGCTCTGGGTTTGAAGCCATCCTGGGCTACATATAAGTTCAAGGCCAGCCTGGTCTACAGAATGAGACCTTGTCTCAACAGATGAAAACTAAGTAGTAGGTGTAAGAAAATGAAGGTGTTTTTTAAAAAACCTTCAGTGATGTCACTCAGCTTGACCGTCGTTTCTCTAGGTTATAAAGATAGCTATATCATCTTTAAAAAGGGAAGAAAAGACACGTTATAAATTCTTAGATGTTATTGACCAAGGGAGGCAGTGTATACAAAGACCAGCAAGTCATTGATACTGGTAATGTGTGGGCTGTGCCAGCCTTGCTGACTGGGTCCTCTTAGTGCTTGGGAGGCACTTGATTAAGGTGACTTTTATAGTCTCTCTGGAGAGTGTCACCAAAACACAGCCAGGCGGTGTTAGTGCTGAGGACCTCCTTGGTGTACTGTCAGGTGGCTTTAATTTTAAAATACACATTGTATAAATGGTGGGAAATTAAGAAGAGTCCAGATGCTAATCGGCCAGTAAGTTAGAGCTCCTTGCAAGTTGGAACATGCAGCCTAATTTAAACATTTATACCAGTGTTTGAAAAGACTGCTAACTCCTAAAGAGGTGTGTCTTTTTGTAAAAGGTGGGTTTCTCCCCCTCCCTCCCCCTCTCTGTCTCTCTCTCTCTCTCTCTGTGTGTGTGTGTGCGCGTGTGTGTAGACATACAGAGGGACACATATGCAAATAAAGCCCAACGGTCTTCACAGATGTCTGTTGCAAACTCTAGTTGAAGTTACAAAAAGTTAATGTTGCAGAGATTTCTCCCCCTCTCCTTTTTTTTGGGGGGGGGGGGCTTATATGTATTGTGTGAATCTTTTCTAGTGCAGGGGTTTTGCCTTTAGTAGTAGAATTTTCCTAAGTGTCTCTTGAGCCCTTGGTGATGTCCACCTGTAACCCCAGTACTTGGGAAATGGAGGATCAGGCGTTTAAGATTATCTTTGACTACCTAGGGAGTGCAAGGCCAGCCTGCGTTTATGTGAGATTGTCTCAAAAAATTGAGG
Source organism: Rhynchomys soricoides (assembly GCA_019843965.1). Taxonomy (NCBI): domain Eukaryota; kingdom Metazoa; phylum Chordata; class Mammalia; order Rodentia; family Muridae; genus Rhynchomys; species Rhynchomys soricoides. The sequence goes on along the minus strand of JADRCH010000245.1, from coordinate 3,689,893 downwards.
TCAAAAACTATTTTTAAGGAGAAAACCATGAGTGGTGGGAAGAGCTGTCCTCCTTCCACAGACTGATCTGAGTGCTCCTGGGTCCTGTAGTTCTCAGCAGGGGAGAGAAGTTAATTACTCACTGGCACCTGCTTCATCTCACACTCCTCTTTCTGCCTTGGTCTGGTTCTGGCCAGAGAGTTGAGGAAATAAATGTATTTTTCCCCCGTGAAAATGGTGATGGCTCCTAAGTGCCTGGTGTTTGCTTTCCTGATTTAACTCTTGAGCATTCAGCCCAACACAAGGTTGTGTGTAAACTTACTTGAAACAGTACAAATTTTTTTTTTTTTTTTTTGTAAACTGCTGCTGCTCCTCCTCTTCTTCCTCCCTCCCTCCTCCTTCCTCTCCCCTGATTATGCAGTTCTGGAGGGTGAACTTTGTAGCTGACAACAAGAACAACAAAAAACAAAACACCAACAAAAAAACCAAAAAGTAAGGAAAGCCAGGGAACGAGGTTGAGTACACCTGTAGCTGGAGTCGGAAACCTCGTTGTCTGGTCTCCACTTGCCGTGGTTTCTCTGAAGAAGATGCACTTTAATCTGGTACCTGCGCTGTAGAGAGCAAAGAGCTTCAGGGAAGTTTAGTTAGCCATAGTTCTGCCAACACAGTGACTTCTTGTTTAATAATACATCTCCTTCTGCAAGTCCACATGCAGCCAACTGTGCCATGAGTTTCTTAGATTTAAGAGTGTTTCAGCCGGGCAGTGGTGGCGCACGCCTTTAATCCCAGCACTAAAAAGAGTGTTTGGAATTTTTCTTTTAAAGTTAGCCTTCACACAGTTTTTCCAAAGCACAGAGGGAGTTCATACCTAGTTATCTTAGCTCGGGAATTTATAAGTCCCTGGCTTTCCTTACTTGTTTTTTTTGGTGCTTGGGACTTGAACCGAGATCTTTGTATGTTGTATATGACAGGTGAGAACTCTGGCTCTGAGCTACACGCCCCAGCTGTGCTTTACATCTCCTTAGAAATATAGAACATGTTCTTGTGCATATGTTGTTACTGACTTCTGATAATTAATGCTGAGCTTTTAACTTAAAAGATGGGAACCAACAAATGTGCCAGCCAGGCGGGTATGACAGCCTATGGGACTCGGAGGCATCTTTATGATCCCAAAATGCAGACTGACAAACCCTTTGACCAGACCACAATTAGCCTGCAGATGGGCACCAACAAAGGAGCCAGCCAGGTAAGCCGTGTCTTTTTTAAAAGGCACAGAAGGGTAGGCTAAGTTAGCGCTGACCCTAGAGTGAGTAGCTAGACTCTCAGATGGTATTTTTCCATAGTATTTTTAGTCTTCAGGAAAGTAGATTTTGCTGAGAGTGCAAAAGAATCAAAGGCCCCTTTCTCCGGCCTGAAAAGTGTAGCGTGACTAATGGTTTTGGTTGGCAGGGAGAACAGCTGGCCCTTCTGCCTGACCAGAAAAAAGTGATGTTTCTATGGGTTCCTACGCCAGAAGCCAAGGAAGGGATAGTTGGTTCTCCCCTGCCCCTTTTTGGTTTTGTTTTTAAAGGATCCATTTAGGTGGGTAGATAAGATTATTTGGCATTTCTGGTAACAGCTGTTTAGTCAGAATTCTTATGAAACATTAAGCTAACAGAAACGAATTTGTATGAAATGCTAGTTAAATAAGTCTTAAAATAATGGGGAGGAGAGGGTTTGTACGGCTTACATTTCCATGCCATAGTTCATCCTCCAGGGTAGCTGAGGCAGGAACCTGGAGGCAGAAGCGGAAGAAGCAGAGGCCATAGGGGAGTGTCACTCACCTACTGGCTTCCCTTGCTTGCTCAGCTACCTTTCTTAGATAGCCAGGCCTACCTGCCCAGGGGCCTCCAGCATCCATTAGCAATCAAGAAAATGCCCCACAGACACACACACAGGCCAATCTGATAGAGCTAATTCCTTCATTGAGGTTTACAGTTCCCAGGTGGGTCTAACTAAAAGCCAAGATTAGTCGTCACAGGTTTTTAAATAGATGAGGGTGTGTGTGCTAAAGGTGATTACCTGGTGACTTCAGTTTGATCGCTGGAGCCCATGGAGTTAGAGGGAGAGAGCTGACTTGACAAAGTTGTTCTTTAGCTTTCACATATGCAAACCGGCCCCATGTCTGTCTCACGCCCTCTCTGCTCCTCCCAACCCCACACACAAATAGTAAAAACAATGAAACGCCAATAACTATTTGAAAACAGCAGGATTTTATATCTAAAAATAGTGGGGCTGAGTTTTGGTAAGCCTTTCTGTTTTCACAGTGACCTGTCGTTCTTGTGTGGAGTGTGCCCTGTCACCTGCAGTTGATTCTCTTAGATGTCACTCACTTACAACTCAAAGTGTGTGAAAGGGAGAAAGCCTGTCTGAAGCGGGGTGGGGTGGGGGTGGGGCTCTTTATGGCAGCCTCTTGAGGAGACTCAGTCCCTGAGATCTGTTCAGCATGGTTCTTGCTGAAGGCATGGATGCTTTTTTAAAATTGGACAGTTATTAATAGACCATGTTCATGAGTAACTTTTGGGTATGCAGGTGTGTGGCATATACATATATATATGTATATATATGTGTATATATATACATATATATATATGTATGTATGTATAATGTAGAGTTATCTGATTTTTATGTGTATAGCTATTTTGCCTGTATGTATGTATATGAACTATGTATATGCCTGCCTGGTGCCCTTGGAAGTCAGGAGTGGCATGGGATGCCCTGAAACTGAGTTACATAGTTTAGATGCCGGGAACTGGCCCTGGGTCCTCTGCAAGATAGACAAGTGCTCTTAACATAGAGCTGTTGTCTTCAGCCCTGGGCTTGGTTTTACTTTGTCCTTCACTTAGTAGAATGTCATATTGCTTCTATATTACATATAGGAAGTTAAACTCAAGGTAAATTAATTTGTCTGATACCATATAGTGATCTTATAGTGGGCAGAGATCTAAAGGAAGGCCTGACTCAGCTCAGCAGCTCAAGAGTCAGCGAATCACGTCATAAAACTGAGTGGTGTAAGAATATTTTGTTAAGTTAGAGCCACATCAAAACCAAAGTTGTTACGTTAATATATTCTATGTGAATTTAATAATTTATACAATATTAAGAAGTATAGCTCTTAGCTGTTACCTTACCTTGTGTACTGTTATGTTCTAATACCAGGCTGGGATGTTAGCACCGGGTACCAGAAGAGACATCTATGACCAGAAGCTAACATTACAGCCAGTGGACAACTCGACCATTTCTCTACAGATGGGCACCAACAAAGTTGCTTCCCAGAAAGGGATGAGCGTGTATGGGCTTGGGCGGCAAGTGTATGACCCCAAGTACTGTGCTGCACCCACAGAACCTGTCATTCACAATGGAAGCCAGGGCACAGGAACCAATGGGTCAGAAATCAGTGATAGCGATTATCAGGCAGAATACCCTGATGAGTATCATGGCGAGTACCCAGATGACTACCCTCGAGAATACCAGTATGGCGATGACCAGGGCATTGATTATTAGAGTCACACACAGGAGTGCAGTATTTAGTCCATTGTTTTATCCAGTGAGACCCAAGCTAGCCTTGAATAATTCTTATCTCGGCTTCCTAAAACACTACTACGCTTATTGTACCTTTAAAGAACGCCTTACGCACATTCCTTGTTCCTTTTTCTGCCTCCTCCCTAAATAGCTGCCCTCTAGTGCTGTAGAAAGGAAGCCCTACAGCATAACCTGTAACTCAGTCCCTGCGAAGTGAAAAGGAACACTGAGCAAGGACTGCCAGCTCTTTGGTTGAAGATCTATGCATTTTTTTACACTTACATATAAACTGGTATTTTCAAACAATAGGAAACTATTTTTTCCTTTTTACAGTTTAGTGTGTATCTGGCTTGTACATGGAAGACTAAAACGTTGATTTGCTAAATGTGGTCTTTGCCAACTAAATCTAAGATGCAGCATTAGACCTGACACATGGATGTTTTTCTGCAGTACTGTCTGCTAAGTTTTAAATAAAGTCATGATCAGTGTGCATTTGTGATTACATGTGTACTCATTCTTTTCCTAAGCTGACAAGGTCTCTCCCGAGTGGCGCTTCTAAAGGCGGGTATACAGAAATGGCCGCAGACATGTAGGTTTGGGTGGTGTGCCTGCAGACTTCATTTGTGCCAATGTATTACTGTAGAGCCGCTCTGTTTCCTTCAACTGTATTTATTGCTGCATTTCTCAGCATAAACTTATCCCATTGTATTTTTTATAAATAAATATTTTTTTTGAACATTCATATGAACCACAGGCTGGTTATTTTCTGGCTATCTTCTACATAAGCAGAGTAAGGTCAGAAACCAGAGGCCTTGCTCCATGGGCTCTAAGAGAAGGTGTTCAAACTTTACTTAATTCATACAACATGGCACTCATTGGAGACTGAGTCTAAGCTGGGCACCAGTAATCCTAGCACTAGGGAGGCTGAGGCAGGAGGATTTCTGTGAGCTTGAGGTCAGCTTGGGCTACGGAGACCTTGTTTTAAAGCTACAAAAACAAAACAGTAACCACGAAAAGAAGAAGAAAAATGTCCGTTACATATAAGTTGTAAAGTGGCAACCAAGATTTACCTTGTTTTATTATGACTTGGCTGTCCTGGGTTTAGCTGAAATTCAATTTGGAATTCTCTTAAAAGCAAGGGGAAATACTACGTATGCACTGAGTGTGATGTAAATGATCCAGAAGCTGGGGCCAATCTAAGCCATCAGCCTTAGAGAAGACTAACCCACAGCTAAGTGTGGGGTGGGAAAGGACTGAGGTCACTGTGGGAAGCTGCTCGGTCACACCCTCTGACCTTGTTTCAGCCTCTCGATTTCTTCTGATAGGGCTGGCTGATGGCCTTGGGTGGTTTTTGTTGAGACAGATAAGAGATGTTGAACCCACAGAAGTGATGTACGCTTGCTCATCCTGTGATGGCTTGCTTTGATGCTTCTGGGAGTGTCCGGTAAATCATTGTAGGAGACTTGTAGGAGACTTAGGAGCTAAATGAATTCTGTGGTACTATTAAAGAAAAAATTTGCATCTAAAGTGGACCTGAGCTGTCAGGCTGTTTCTTGTCAAATAGCAGAGATTGCTCGGAAATTGAAAGGAAGGAGCCTTGCTTTATATCACATGCACTGGCCTGCTAAGTCAGATTGCGCCTCCCATTAGGATGGGAGTTCCCACAGCATCTGGGCAGTGAGGTGCCTGTGCACATGTTCTATGTTTAGGGCTTTAAAAAGGAAAAGCTCTTCTGTTTGGGTGTGTTTAATCAGACAAGTCTTATTTAGGCAGGGGTTGGTTAAGCAACACCTTTCTATAATGTTTGCTGACTTATGAAACTCCCGCCTGCTTGCAGCCAGCTGAGTCTCTTGTTCAGCAGCCTGTCCAGTGTGTGCCTGATCATACATTCCTTACCTCACTAAGTCTAACTTGAAATGCTGATAGCCTCTCTTAGCATGTGTCCAGGCTAGGAAGAATAAGAGAAACTCTTGCCCTGCATAAGAACAGTACCCTAGATTTGTTAGATTTCTGCTAACAAAATCCTTTAAAAAATAAGATAAACTGATTATTGACCTCACAAACTCAGGTGAGGTTTTAATTTTATTTATTTTTGGGGTGTGTGTGTGTGCGCGCGCATGCACAGAGGTAGGTACACATGTGGAAGTCTGAGGACAGCTTGTTGGAATTGGGTATCTCCTTTTACCGTGTGGGTCTGGGGGGTGTTAACTCAGTTCCTCAGATTGGCAATAGGCGTCTTTATCCAGTGAGCCAACATTTTATTTATTGACTGATCAGGTCTCTATGTAGCATTCAGGCTAGCTTTTAACTCCTAAGTATGTAGCTCAGGCTAGCCTTATACTGGTGGTCTTTGTGCTTCAGCCTCCTCCAGTTTTGAATTACAGATGTGTGTCTCTGTGCCCAGCCATATCATGCCTTGTTAATTGATGCATATAAACCTAGTTTTAACATTTTTCTTGCTCTAGTTCATGTGAAAATAGCTGTAGACTTTGTTTCTCGGTGTCACCGGTGGTTAAAGTTCTCCAAGTGCAAATGTCCCTTGGCCCCTATGTTGTGATGGGCCGGAGTTCTGTCCCCTCTTCATTTGGCAATGAGTCCTTGTGTCCTTGAGACTTGACATTGTTAAAGTTGTTGGTCCGTTTTATAAAACTCTGAAAAACAAGAGTAAGGACCCCAGTGACGTGACTGATTACTAGAAGCTGGTGCCCTAGATATTTAGGGGATTTTAAAAGTTTGTGTTAGTTTAAAAGTTTAAAAGTTAGGGGGTTTTAAAAAAATGTTTGTGTGCATAGTAGGGTAGATTTCAAAGCAGGTTTTAACTGGAAGCTTACAAGTCAAGGAGAGTAGACCAAGTTAGTTTTAATGCAACCATCCGAGTACATAAAGATAGGTAGAAATCATATCTTACGTTTCTGTGAGTGGAGGGCACATTCATATTTATTCATTCATAGGTTGAATGAATAAATATTGAAGTGTTGAGATACAGCACCTGCCGAAATGACAGTGCTTTGAATGTTTAAGGCCAAAAGAGCTTAACACTTAATTTTTATGGCAACAAAATGAAAGAAAATTACTAAAATATCACTTGACACTCCTCCCCTGCCAAAGCAGCCAGAGGCGTGTTGAAATGTGTCCTGTCTGTGGAGGGTAAGGCAAATGATGAGCAATTTCTTGTGTGTTGCAAAAAGCTGTTGGAAGTGACTGCCTGCTAGTTCCAGAGACAAGTAGCCTTGCTAAGGGTGTGCCTGGTTAGCAAGAGGCCCAGGGCTGTAGATCTGTCAGTATTGGCACAAGCTGTCTGCTGAGCAGTGAGCTCTAGGCAAAGCTTCGTGGGTATGCCTGGAAATGCAAAATGCTTTACATAGATATCAATTCTCCCAGACTACCCAAAAGGCCAAATCAAGCTGTTGATGTCAAAGATGTACCAGCTACTGCTGTGTCCAACCAGTATGCTACTGTGGAAGAGCCCACAGACCCTATTTTAATCTCACCTCTGGAGAGGGGGTTTCTGTAAGGAAGTGGTTCAGCTTCTGAAAGCTGAGCTCCCACCCCCACCCCCAGGTGGAAGTAGAGGCTCCTGGAGCCCTCTGGACCAGAAATGAGGCTGGGTGTGTCTCCTCCCTTGTGTGTGAGTCTTCAACACTGGGGGGTGGGGGTGGGTTGGAGATTACAACAGGAATGAAATGTTGCTTACCAAAAACCCTGGGTCCATAAAGTACGGTTTCTCTGACGATCCATCGTTTGTTTCCAGGTCCACAGCAAAGCACAGGAAAAGTATATCCAGCACAGTTTCAAACACAGATAAGAAACTGTGAGCCACTAAGTAGGCAAAAAAGGCGACCAGCAGCAGAGGGATGGCCCACACCTGGAGCGCACGGTTGTAGTTAAAGGCCATCAGGCCTCCGAAAACGCTGAAGCACACCACCAGCACCTGGGGGAGGGGGTTGAAATCCTTTATACATAGGGTCGGTGGGCTCTTTTACCAAAGGGTTTGGGGGTCCCCCCCAATTACAAGTAATGCTAGTGTGTGTATGTGTCCTAAAGAGTGTTTGATAGTATGAAATAGAAGAAAAAAAGGAAAAGTGATGGAAGAAAAAAAAATTAGCCCAGTTAGAGCAGGAGAGAAGATAGAAGGACATGTACTTTATCTGTAAATGTCCTAATGCCTCAAAACCACAGTATGGCAAAGTCATCGGGACCCCCACTTTAGAATTATGTGCTCATACGTGCGTGAGTGCTGTATATGTAATCCTGTGGGTCTGAGCGCTGTGTAGAGGCCAGAGGCCGCTGTCAGATGCCTTCCTTGATTGCTCTCCACCTTATTTTGTGAGGCAGGGTCTCATTGGACCTGAAGCTCATCCGTTTGTCTAGGCTGGCCAGTGACCTCCAGAGATTCTCCCATCTCCACCCGCTCCTACCTCCCAGCACTAGAATTAGACATGTAATATCACAGTTATTCTTTATGTGGTGGTGGGCCTTATGCACAGACACTTTACCAACTGAGTCTCAGCTCTTAAAAGCTTGTGGTGCTCTCTCCCTCCCTCCGTCCCTTCCTCCCCCCCTTCCTCCTCCTCCTCCTCCTCCTCCTCCTCCTCCTCCTCCTCCTCCTCTTCCTCCTCCCCCCCCTCCCCCCTCCCCCCCCCCCCCCTCCTTCTCTCTCTCTCTCTCTCTCTCTCTCTCTCTCTCTCTCTCTCTCTCGTGTGTTTATTTGTATTTGTTTGTTGGTTTTTGTTTCTTTGAGACAGGGTTTCTCTGTGTAGCCCAGGCTGTCCTGGAACTCACTCTGTAGACCAGGCTGGCCTCAAACTCAGAGATCCACCTGGAGGGCTGGATTTAAGGCATGTGCCACCATGTCCATCTTGTTTCTTTTTTAATCTCCATTTTTATAGTGCAAGCAATTGAATAGGTGGATTATTAATTTCCTATGTGATTGGTTTTACCCTCTGGCACTAAAGTGGAAAGCCTTCCCTGTGCTAGTGTGCAAGATAATTGGATTCTCCCAGGCTTTTGTGACATGTAATTACTATGTTTCCAGGAACACACTTATAGGACATGATATACCCAATTTCTTAAGAGATGTGACAAAGTCCACCTGGGCCCCCCATTACTCCTGGATGCCTTCGAAGATGAATATGGAATTTTGAATACTATTTCCTTCAGAAGCCTAAAGTCACTGATTATCCCGTACATTTTGAAAGGTCACTAGGTGTGATATGCTTATGGGAAATCTAAGAAAATCTATTTAAAGTGAAATAGAAATATAAATATGTTAAGAATTATGAAACTGCATCCAAAAATATTTTTAGAACTAGAAAATACATCACCCACAGTTCAACTAAGGTAATAGCATTACTAAATTGCATACAACCATACCTTATTTGACTGTTTTGAAAGGCATAATTATATTGTGCTTCTGTTACTGTTGTCACATGAGGCATCTCTGGAGTCAGGTGAGCCTTAAATGTGTGCGTAACGAGCACACACACACCTGTGAGGTCCAAGCATGTCTTAACTTGCTTGCCGCCAACTGTGACAGTCACGCACCAGACTGCATGCAGAAGCACAGAATCCTCAATGGGGCACTCACCATATATGGTATTGCCCAGGTCACAGCTGGTGACTAAGATCTCGTTCACTTGTGGGCATTGCTGAAAACTGGTAATTACCCCAGAGAGGGAGGAATGATTGAAAGAACCGAGAGTGTTTGGCTTTGAATACAGAAGATGTGGTGAGAAGGATCCGAGTCAAGAATCTAAACCAGCAGCATCTGAGTAGGAGGAGAGAAAAAGCCAACTCAGCAGTTCAGAGTGTTTGCTCGCTTGCAGACAGCATACATTCCAGCTGCAGTGTCCAAACCAAGCTGCTCACAACTGCCAGTTCCAGGGGCTCTATCAGCTCCATGCACATGATGAACACAGACACATAGGCTAGGTAGATGATGGATGGATGGATGGATGGATGGATGGACAGAGATGGGGGGAGGTTGCCTTTCCAATTTCTGATATTTCCATCTCACTAATCTATACATACTATAAATTATTTATCTTTAAGGTAACACATATATGCCTCTAGGACTGAGTGGATGGTCTCAGCACATATGCATGGGTCAGTGGAGAAGGGATCAGACAAACTATGCCATGCAGAATTAGGCCCAGAAGATGACTATGTCATAGAAAAAGGTATAGCCTGTGGCACAGCATAGAGAACCTTCTAATTTGAGGCGCGATCAAACAGGCTAGAGCATCACCTTCATCAGCATGTTTGTTATCCCTACTACACAGAGAGGCACAGGTGACATTCATTTTTAATTGTAGTACTGGAGCGTGGCCTCACACAAGCGACACCTTGGAGCGCTCCACTGGCCTACATCATAACCTTGCACATTTTTTACTTTTTATTCTGGAGACAAGGTCTCACTGATTAGTCCAGGCTAGCCTTGAACTCACTCTATAGCCTAGGCTAGCCTTGGCCTTTAGTGCTTCCTGGCTCAGCCTTAGGGTATAGCGTGTGACGCAGCATAGAGAGGATTACACACTTGTATCACAAGATCCTGGAGTTCAAAGTTTCTAAGTTATGGGTTCTGTCTTTTGTACCACAAGATACTGGAGCCTCTTTACTACACAAGGCATTTAAAAGGGTAGTCAAGTAATTTCAGAAAAACAACTAGCTCCGTTCAGATTGCCCAAATTCCTTTTCTCTCTCTCTCTCCTTCCTTCCTTCCTTCCTTCCTTCCTTTCTTTCTTTTTTTCTTTTTGAGACAGGGTCTTGCCATATGGCCCCAGCTATCCTGGAACTTATTCTGTAGACCAGGCTGGCCTCAAACTCAGAGATCCACCTGTGTCTGCCTCCCAAATGTTGGAATTAAAGGCATATGCCACCATGAGTGGCTTTCGGACTCCAGTGTATAGATTTAGTTCCCTTAAATAATGTACAGTTAATCAAATTAAGGCAACGTCTATGCTTTAGGACCAAGACCCAATCCACAAGGCTCACACAGTTCTGAGGTTAGTAGCCTCATTTTAGACAAAATCGGGGATCAGAATAACGGAGTTGGTGAGAGGCAAGAAAGACTGAGATTACAGTAGACTATAGGGGCTGTGGGCCCCTGGAAACATGAAGCCTTAGCTTCATCTGTAAAACAGGAAGCCTCACAGGATCGGGGGACTGAATGAGGGGTGAAGTGTGGCAGCTACTCCAGAGCAACAAACATAGATCCCCTTTCAAGTCAGCCTCCATACTGGCTAATTGGTTGACTTCCAGGTTCTGGTGTTTATTTAGTCACAACATCTCACCTTTCCCAGAAAAATGACAAAGTTTCCAAAGTAGTTAACAGACGTGAGATGACTTGAATTCTTGGATATGATTGTGTGCGCATCTTTTGCTGATGTACAAAAGTCCGTCCCATTAATGGCGGCTGCGGTGTACGCGTTCTAGAACAGAAGGCAGTGGTTACAAATACAGTGGTTCGTGTCATTTTAAGGTGACAGAATGAGAGTACAGAGAACGTGACTGCAAACCTAGTGTCTCCACCCAAAACAAGCTGGAATCTGACCCGTTTCTGATCCGTTCGGGAAAAGGAAAAGGCCCTCACATCAATACTGCAGGTTGAATGTTCCACCACACACATGGAAAGAAAGAGTAGGTATAAGTTATTTTTTTTAATACACAATAAAATAAAATTGGAGGGCAGGCAAAGGAGTTCAGGTACCAAAAAGAGCAGACCTTAGTGACTTGTGAGCTGAACCCAAGGCTGCAGCCAGCATGGAGTTAGTGAGGGCTTCTGGGATCGGGATCCCCTGGACCTGAGAGATAGTATTGGTTGTTTCTAGAGAACTGCATTTCCTGTACAAATTAGGATTCATAATTTGAAATCAGCCACTTGGGAAAGCACTTTAAAAACAACCTACTATGTGCCCAAGATAGTTGAAATATCTGGGGTCTGGGCAAGAACAAGACAAAAATCATTCCAGCGGGGGTGGTAGATCCCCACAACAACTGCACTGACAGAAGCAGGATCATCAACAAGACAGAACCAGGAAGAAGCATAACAAACTAGTCTGCCCTGAGGACAGTAGGGAAGATGGCTACGAGGCATGCTGAAGGCACTCAGGAGATGAGACACTGCCAGAGGGAACAGCGGGGTGATGTGAAAAAGAAAGAGACAGATAGAAAAACTGAATAGAAATGTGAAAAAAAAAACCCACACACACATTTTAAAGATTGTGTATTTGGCTTTTGCCTTTAAGTAAGCATTTTATGTTGTTACATGGCTTCTAAAATTTTAAGTTCTAGTAACTCAGCCTTATGGGGGGTGTGTTTTACATATGTGCAGGAAAGTACACTTCCAATTTATCCAAGAACTCAAAAAGTGAGATGTACCTACTGGCTACTTAAAATACTCTGTTATAGTATCTACTGAATGTCTTAATTATATGATTGTAGATACTTTAAGATTAGATTTCCAAAAAATAAGATTTCTAAATCAAAGTGTGTGTGTGTGTGTGTGTGTGTGTGTGTGTGTGTGTGTGTAATGGCAGATTTGTTTATTTTTTTGTTTAGTTTGTTTGAGACTGGGGCTCACAGAGTGCAGACTGGCTTCAGACTTGCTCTATCGTCAAATATAACCAGGACCCTGTGATCCTCTTGTATCTCCTTCTCAAATGCTGAGCTTTTAGGCTTGGGGAGTCACACAGAGTTTATGTGGTGTTGGGAACTGAATTCAGGCCTTCTCATATGCGAGGCCAGCACTCCACCGACTGAATTCTAGCCCCACCTCAGACTCAATTCTTTCAAAGACTGGAAAGCAAGATTAAGGGCACTTTCCCAAAGCCCCCTGATGAGTCAGTAAGACAAAGAGTCTTTTCTTTAAACTCCAACTGTCTGGATTTCACATTTCATCAGTTTTCATTAGGCCAAAACTCAATTTAAAAGCACAGTGGTTCCGGGGAAGCACAGGCCCTGTAGGCCAGCTGTCTTTGGGCTCAAATCCTGGCTCTTCCAGTGAGGAGACACGGCATGGGCCGGTGACCAGCCTGTCAGCTCCTTTTCCTTGTCTGAGCCGGGACAGAGCACCTACTGATGGGAGGTTTAAGGACACATGCCTGAGGAGCCCAGCATCTGGCAATAAGTACCCAAGGCTGATCACTCTCACTTAGCTTGAGCTCTCCAAAGATGGTGTCATTTATCATGGATCAGCTCCTTAAGGCTCTTTGGGGGAGAGGGGAGCCACTGGAAAGACCTGTGTTGTCTTCATGCTCATGGGAATTCAGAAGTGGCCAGCTATGTGTCTCAGACCATATCCCAGTGTCCAGTGTGGTTGCCATCTTTGCTTCCTCTCTTTAGTCAAGTTCTAACCCAAGCTCACGGGTCCAACACTCTCCCTTTCTACTGATTCCTAGTGGACACCCCGTTAGCATTTTGTCTAAGCTCTTACAGCCCCACAGTTACAGCCAAGTAAGCCCCACCCCACAGTTACCTGGCAACAGCCAGCCGTGCCTGACTCACTATAAAGGGGCTGCTTGCCCCCTCCTCTCTCTCTTACCTCTCTTGCTCCCTGCTCCTCCTCCCTTCCCCATTCCCTTCCCCCCTCTCTCCACGTGCTCATGGCCAGCCCCCCCCCCCCCGCCTCTACTACCCTCTTAACTCCCCTCCCCAAGCCCTGAATAAACTCTGTTCTATACTGTATCATCCTGTGACTGGTTCCTCAGAGGGAAGGGATGCCTTAGCATGGGCCGGCCGAGGCATCCCCTTCCCCCACTCCTCACCACACACCCACCAAAACATAAACCCCTTTTTTATCTTTTTATAAACACATCACATCCTGAGTCATATGGAAAAGGGTAGGCTGGGTTTTGTTTATTTATTTATTTATTTATTTTTGAAGGACGGTTTTCTCCCTGAAACCTACTGCCTCACAGTTAATTTGGTGCCATCCATCACTCATGAGCAACAAAAATAGATTTTGGTCCTCCGCTCAGATGATTAAAATTTCCGGGGGGTTCATAACCATTTATCTTTTCTTTAACATCTCATGGCCCACTGAAAGAGAACACTAAAACCACATTGACAGGGAAATTACATATGCCTTCCTGAAGTGACTACAGTAATAGCATTTTACTGTGAGATCCCACCCTCACTGCCACATTGGGACCTAGATTAATGACTGGCTGAATGAGTGGTGGGGGCAGCACTGCCCGAGAGGCAGGGTACAGACTAAGCATCCTGCTGTTTCAGTGTTAGTGGTCCACGCTTATGCTGAGAAGTTTCCTTGGCAGGCATCTGGAGGATGGACTGCACTAGGCTGTCCACAGTGTGTGCAAGTGTCTGAGCTGACAGTTTCGGGGCCATGTATTAAGGCGGCTACAGAGGTTGGCGCTGTGTGGAAAGGGTGACTTGTGATGAAGGCCAGGAAGCAAGCACAAGGTGTTGTTCATGAAAACACTCCCCCCCCAACCCCATAGGGGAGGAACTCCCCTCCCCCATGGCTAACCTTTCAGCAAGGGTAATGGTGAAATGGCTCTAAGTTGATGACCATGTAAAATTCACGGGGTGAATTTGAAATAGGGTCTCTTGTACCTGTTCTCAGATTTATCTACAGCTACGATTACTTTGAACTTCTGATCTCCTGTCTCCACCTCCCCAGTGCTGGGATTACTAGTGTTGTCTGGATGGGTAAGCATTCTACCGACTGAGCTTCCTAGCCCAGGTCAAAGGATTTAAGATTTGACTTTCTATCTGTGCTTTAAAAAAGAAAAGGAGAAGCATGTGACTTGAGGGCAGAAGATCACAGGGAGAATTTGTTCTCTGAGGCCTAAAGCACCCAATTTTATTCTAAGTTTTCTCAATCACTTAAGATATAACAAAGATAGTAGTTCTCAATCTGTAGGTCAAAATCCCTTGCAGTGAGGACGTGTCAAATGACCCTTTCATAGGGGTCCCCTATCAGATATTCTGCAAATCAGATATTTACATCACAATTCAAAGCAGTAGCAAAATTACACTTATGAAGTAGCAACTGTGGTTGGGGGTCAGCATCACACAAGGAACTGTATTAAAAGGTTGCAGCATCAGGAAGGTTGAGAACCATGGCTCTAGGAGGAATAAGCTAGGAACTATGGCTGCAAACCGTCATATCAGAAGTGCAAGACATTCCCACACAAGCCATAATGCTCACAGGGCCTGCTGCACTTAGGGTCAATGTGGTGTGACCACACATCTAAGGGCACTGGCAAAGTGGCAGTGACAAACCAGAGTTTGGCCCAAAGTCAAGAAACTCTCCTCTGAGCACAAATGGCAGGACCAGGAGCTGTAATTCTTCCCAGATGCTCTGGCTCCCGAACCCCGCCCCACCCCCACAGCAGATGTCCTATAGTATGTCCCAAAACATCTTGACACAAACCCGAAGGGAGCTTCCTATCTCTTATCTGTGGACTTTAAATGTAGAAGTAAATACAGACACAAATATTCACTCTGCACATACTATGTTCCACATTCTAGACACTTCCTGACCATGCTGATTCATTTAATCCTCCTAGCCCCCAGCCAGTAAGGTAGCTCAGAGCACCCAAGCACAAAAGTGCTAGCTGCCATGATGAGTCACCCTCCTGAAACTGGTGTTATATCACCCCTGGACCTCTGATTCACCCAGGTCCATCTGCAGGAAAATACATTGATGTGTGTTTTGGGCATTCCCTTCAAGACAACAGTGTGGTGTAGTGTGATCTTTGTGGCCTGGCAGGACAGTTTTGGAGAAAGAAGCTGGGAATCTCTGCTTGCCTCCCGAAGCCTGCAGAGTAACCTCTGCAAGATCTTGCTCTTTCTCACGAACCCTGTTTCGGGCTTTGTGAAAAGACATCTACTGGCTTGAAAGTTTTGCTTTAAAGACTATCACCATTTGTTTGGAGAGATGGTTCAGCAGCTAAGAGGGCTTGCTATGGCAGCCTGAGGACCTTGGTTCAAATTCTCAGAACCCACAAAAACAGCAGAGTGAAGGAGCTGGAGAGAGGGCTCAGTGGTTAAGAGTATTTACTGGCCCCAGAGAGAAGACTCACCTAACCCTCTAGAGACTTGAGGCCCCAGGGAGTGGGGACATCTGGTGGGGTGGGTGTGGGGGTGGGGTGGGGACATCCTCTTAGAGATGGGGGGAGGAGGAATAGGATGAGGAACAGTCAGGATATAATAATAATAATAATAATAATAATAATAATAATAATAATAGCATTTACTGTTCTTACAGAAGACCGGGTTTTGTTCCTGGCAAGGACATGCCATCCCACAATCCCCTGTAACTCCAATTGCAGGGATCTGATGCTCTCTTCTGACCTCTCCAGGCCCCAGACATGCATATGATACACATGCATATATGCAGGCACATAACAACAAAAAAATGAATAAACAAAATGAATAACTCTTTAAATAAGAAAAGCTGAGGGGGGGGGTGTCACACAGTTCTGCAATCCCAATGGGAGAGAAAGCAGCGGAGAAAGGGGCTCACTGGATCTTGCTGGCTACCAGATAGCTCCAGATTCAGTAAGTGACATTGTCCTGTGGGGGGATGGTGGAGAGCCATATATCATACCTGGTGTCCTTCTCAGGCCTATCTGAGTATATATGTGTGTGTATACCCATGCGCGCACGTGCACACACACGCACGCACGAACGCATGCATGCACACATGTGCACATGTGTTTATGAAGAGATTCACAGTGGACCAGGCACCTTCTTCTGATCACATAACTTGGCCTTAACTCATTAGTAAAATAATCACTGCAGGCACTATTATTCCCATTTAATAGAAAATTTTAATCATCGTGCTATTAGGTGACAGAAGAAGCTAGACTGACTATTTTGAGAGATTTCTCCAAGAATATTAACACATGAAAAGGGTTTTCCTGAAGTCAGAACTGACGCTTGCACAGCCTGGCCCTCTGTCCTCGGTCCTCTGACAGCACCCATCTGTCCTCCCTGAAAACTTAGCCAGCAGCGTCTTTTGATGGTGGCGCCGTAAACTTGAGCTGCTGTTGACTCTTCAAAAAAGTAAATAGAGTTTTCCTCCGTAGAGAAGGGAAGGGATTCTCCCCAAAGCCCTGCCATGAATAGCCGGCTTTATTTCTGGAGGCTTCTCTGAGTTCTGATTTTACTCACTCAAAATAAAGAACTCCTAAAACAAACTTGAGAAACTGATACACCCTCAGACCTCAGAGAAGCACGGGAGCAGCCGAGTCCACACACATCCAGGCGGCCTTCTGAGGCCCCTAGAAAAACTTGCAGGAACTAGTCCAAGCCAGTTTCATCTCTGATTTTATCACAAACACATGGAGAGGAAGTCAAGGCACCCGACAAACACTCTCCAGCCTTCCAGGGCCTGGCATTTACCAGCCCCTTCAAGAATTCACTGTTTACCAGGCTGCAAACCACCACCAAAGAGACTAAGAGGGGAAGCCTGCCAGCCCCATCCTCTTCAGGGGTCCTGCCAGGAGGGAGGCGCTCTGGGTGGGGATGGAGAGTGGAGGCTGAGGGTTACTTCTGCCAAGAAAGCCAGAAGCAGGGCAATACAGTCTTGTTTGCTTTTCTGAAATTTATTTGCTTTTAGTCTTAATTTTTAGAATGGTCTTATTCCTTCCAAGCTCATCATTGGGAAAAAAAATTAAGCATCACAGAGACAGAGAAGAAAGGAAACCACTGCTCAGTCTCAAGTAGCCCCTGTGAAAGACACCACCTCTTTGGCCTCCCCACACTCCGTGGCAAATCTGCACAGTTGAAAGGGACAGGCAGGCACACAGACTAGCCAGAGGCAACAGGGCTGATTTCTACAAGGTTTTTCAATGAAAGTACCCATGTTGTTAAGGAAAGAAAGTGACGTTCAACTCCCACTGAAGGAATATTTGAATTTCTCATGAATACGTTCACACACAAGAATTAGCTTGCTTTCTTTTTTTTCTTTTTTTTTTTTTTTCTGAGACAGGGCTTCTCTGTATAGCCCTGGCTGTCCTGGAACTCACTCTGTAGACCAGGCTGGCCTCGAACTCAGAAATTCTTCTGCCTCTGCCTCCCGAGTGCTGGGATTAAAGGCGTGCGCCACCACTGCCGGGCTAAGAATTAGCTTTCTAAAACCCCCTTTCTATTAACTTATTTAAATTTTATTTTATTTATTATTAGTTTGTGTGCGTGTGTATGTGTGTATACAAGTCCTGTGGCACATGTATGGAGACGCAAGGACAACAACACACAGTAGTCATTTCTCTCTTCCCACTGTGAGTTCCAGGAATGAAGCTTGTGTGTAGCTAGCAGTGCTACCCAGTAAGCCATCTCACTGGTCCTAAAAACCTTTTTTAAAATCAATCATGAAAAACTGGGGCTAGAGAGACTGCTCAGCTGGTCAAGTACTTGTCTGGAGGCCTGAAGACCTAAGTCAGATCCATAGAATGCAAAACAAACAAAATGAGCCAGACCTAACAGCTCATGCCTTTAACCCCAGCATCTAGAGGCAGAGGTAGGCAGATCTCTGTGAGTTCAAGGCCGTTTGGGCTACACAGTGAGTTCAGAGTCAGCCAAGGCTACATAGTATAAGACCTTGTCTCAAAAACAAACAAACAAACAAAGCTGTGGTGGCACATGAGCTTTGTAGTCACAACATTGAGAAGGCAGATCCAGGTAGGTCCCTGTGGCTCACTGACCAGCCAGCCTAGCCTACCCACTGCAAGACCCTATCTCAAACAAAGGTGGACAGTGCCCGAGCAGTGACACAGAAGGTTGTCCTCTGGCCTTGCATGCTGTGCATACACGTGCACTCACACTTTCAACACACATGAATTAAACCAACATGATGACTGTTGCTTTTAAATAATGTTTTTTTTCCGGTTTACTAATTTAGGGGTTTGGGAGAGGCTTTGGATTCCCTGGAACTGGAGCTACAGACCATCGTGAGCCACCATGTGGGTGCTGGGAATTGAACTCAGGACCTCTGGAAGAACAGCCAGTGCTCTTAACCACTGAGCCATCTGCCCAGCCCTATAAAAACTGTTATGAGGGCTAAAAGACTTATGTCCCTTAGCATTGTGTTTTAACTTTAGGGAGCGCTGATTATGATAATTCTCTTTCTCTCTGACGTCTCGACTTCATGGTTCTCATTCTTGTCCTGTCTCTGCCAGGGTCACAAACACCTAGAACCTCTTAGATGAGAGCCTCAACTTCTGACCTGAACCAGCATGGCCCCCCTGGTCTGCCATCTCCAACACCCATGCAGCGGCCTTCATCCCCTGCCTGTTGCACTGTTCTGCAGAACCTCGCAGTCCCTCTGTCGAGATGCCTTTCCTTAGCCCTATCCTGTCTGCAGGGATCTATAAAGATGGTTTGGGCAAAAATTACAAATAATATTCCTTCATGCTAAACTTGAATTTGACTGTCAGACATATTTGTTTCTTAGTAGACATTAGGCTTAAAAGGCCAAGGGCTGGTGGGATGGCTCAGTAGGTAAAGCACTTCCCACCAGGCTTGACAACCTGAGTTTGACTCCTGGGGCTCACATATGGAAGGAGAGAACCAACTCCCACTCTGACCTCTAGACTTGTGCTGTGGCATGTGTGCACCTCTCTAAATAATAAATAAATAAATAAATAAATAAATAAATAAATGTGATAATAAATTTAAAGACATCCTCTGATGCCCCCCCACTCCGGGATGGGGGAGGTTGTCAAATTCTACTGAGAAAAAAACATTGTCTATAGGCTGTGGCCAGGGAGATATGGCCAATGTGGAGCATAATCAAGGAATACACACCGTGTACTGTGAGAGAGTAGTCAACTTCCCTCAGATCCAGGACAAACCGAATCAGACCAGCTCATCTTGACCCTTGGCTGATCTAGGAAAGCTCTGTTCCCTGCAATGCAGCTATGTGACTCTGAGAAGTCAGGCAGGTCCAGGAATCAGGACTGCGGAAGCTGTTACCTCCCCTGTAAGGAATGATGGCAGCCATCCATCTCATTTGACCTGCACATAGTCAGTGCAGGAAATGAGCATGTCAGAAAGGGGGCCTGGTCTTTTGTAATGACCGATTAACTGTGGGAGTGTGAAATGGGAAGTGCAGGGGTGGGAAGGCTGGCCTGGCTGCTGATCTTGGGCTTTATTAGAAGCACTAATAGGATGGGCTGGCCCTGGCTAATGGGATCATCATTCACCTCCTCCTCACCCTCATCACTGACAAGGAGCGCAGGCTTGGGGGTGTCATACAGATGACCACACAGTCCTGCTGTCACTGTCATCCAGGTGAAGCTTCTCAGCCTCCAGGCCTCTGTTTCCTTGTATAGTGTGACTGACAGCTACCTAATACTCAGAGTCCCCAAGAGGGTACATTTAGATGGTGTGTGCAAAATGTTTAGCCCTGATGTAAATATAGTACTCATGTCCGAAACTTCACACACACACACACACACACACACACACACACACACACACAGAGAGAGAGAGAGAGAGAGAGAGAGAGGTTTACCCTAGGACTCATTTTTTCTATGCCTCTTCCACAGACACCATGGTATTCACAGGCATTAGATGGTTGGTCCTTTACTTAACACTGGTGAGGTATGGTCTTGAGTTGTGTATTGTAATGCTAAGTACAGGCCCCCAAGACCTAGTTGCCCCAGAGAGTCTTCGTGTAGACCCCAATTGACACTATGTGACCCTGCCCCCAAGTTATTTCTGATTGGTAAATAAAGATGCCAACAGCCAATAGCTGGACAGAAGAGACATAGGTAGGTTTTAGGGTTCCTGGGCCTGGGGGAGGGGAGTCAAGGGAGAACCATGAGAGAGAGAGAGAGAGAGAGAGAGGAAGAAGAGGAGGAGGAGGAGGAGGAGGAGGAGGAGGAGGAGGAGGAGGAGGAGCCATGTGTTAGAGGAGTCAAGAAAATATGGCCCTGAGAGGAAGTAATATGTGAAAGAAGAAGAATTAAAAAAAAAAGAAGGAAAGATGATTTTCTAGAGAGATATAATAACCTATTTACCCCTTCTTCTAATTGTAATAAAAAATGACATTAAATGTATCACCTTGATCAGTTTTTGAATATCAAGTTAGCAGTGCATATGAATGGTTGTGCACAGATCTCTAGAACACGGACCTCTTTATAGCACAGGTGATATCCATAAAACATGGACTCCCCTGTCCTAGGAAAATGCCTTTCTACCTTCTGAACCTGTGAATTTGAACTTCATGTGCATCATATAATGGTGTTATTATTTGAAATCGGATGCCCTCTCCATCCCCACCCCAAAGACTCATGTATTGAAGGCTTGGTCCGTAGCTGGTGATGCTCTACCATGAGGACATACCTCATCCGTGGATTATCATTACCCCATGGATGGGTTCATGGCTGAACGTTCTACCAGGAGGTGAGGAATGTCTTTGAAGTACTGTCTTGTCCCTTAGCTCTTACTCCATTTTTTCTTTCTGCCTCCTGTGCATCATAAAGTGACCGACTTTCCCATACTCCCCCATGATGTTCTGCCTCAGCCAGAAGGAAGAGGGCCTCCTCCCTGTGGCCTAAGAGCCCTGAAACCATGAGCCAGAATAAAACCTTCCCTCCTTAAAGTTGTTTCCCTCTGGCACTTTGTCACAGTGATGAAAAACTGACTCACTCAAATGAAATGACAGTTGTCCTTTGAAATGGATTATTTAACCAACCGAGTCTATGTCTTCTCAAAACTTACACTTTCTTTAGCATATAACAGGGTCTCCCCCTCCTCCTCCTCCTCCTCCTCCTCCTCCTCCTCCTCCTCCTCCTTCTTCTTCTTCTTCTTCTTCTTTTGGTTTTTCGAGGCAGGGTTTCTCTGTATAGCCCTGGCTGTCCTGGAACTCACTCTGTCGACCAGGCTGGCCTCAAACTCAGAAATCCGCCTGCCTCTGCCTCCTGAGTGCTGGGATTAGAGGCGTGCACCACCACTGCCCTGCTAATAGGGCTTCTTCTAAAGGCTTTATAATATTTCACTGTTTATGTATAATCACTCACCCACCAACCTCATGGACATGAGGTGACGTCTCACAATTTTGATTTTTATTTCTCTAGATGTAGAGTATATGTTCATGTGTTTTATTGGCTATTTGTGTGGATTCTTTGGGCATATGCCTTTTCAAATCCTTTCCCCATTTAAAAAATTAAGTTATGTGGTCTGTTGTGGTTGAGCTGAAGTTCTTTATACATTGATGATATTAGTCCCTCATCACATATGACTTGTGGCAATATTTTTCCAGTCCAAAAATGGGTCCTTGACTTTGTGGATCACTGCACATTGTTTCTTCAGTTTAAGGTGGACCCTTCCTTCCTTTCTTTTTTTCTTTCTCTTTTTCTTTTTTCTTTTTGTCTGTGTTTTGTGTCAAATATGAGCAATTGGAGCCAAATCCAATGGCTTCCACACCCTTCCTGTGTTTTCTTCCAGGTTTTTAAAAATCATTTTTAAAAATTTTAATCTAATTTAATGTCTATGGGTGCTTGGCCTGCATGTAAGTGCTCTACACATGCACACTGCCAGAAGAGGACCGAAGAAGATCCAAATCTAGAGTGACAGGCAGTTATGAGCTGCCATAAAGGGCCTGGGAATCAAACCTGGGTCCTCTGGATGAGCAGCCAGTGCTCTTAACCTCTGAGCTATCTCCCTAGCCCAGGGATTTATAGTTTCAGTTCTTACTTTCAGGTTTCAATTTATTATGAGTTGGTGTTTGACTGCTACCCAGTGAGAATCTTCTGCATGTAGATCCCAGATTTCTCAAGCATGTTTGTTGGGAAGCCCGTCCTCCTCTATGATATAATTTGATGTTGCTAGCCATATATGAGATAATTTATTTCTAGCTTCTCTGTTCCATTGCAAGTCTACATATCTAGCTAACATGTACCTTTGTTTAGGCCAGTACTGTAGCATCTTAATTATGATGCCTGTTTGTATGACATGTTTTCTTTCTGACCCCCTAACACCTGGCTGCTGCTCTTCTCATTTCAATGTACCCTCTTCACTGGTACATCTACTCAGTAAGCTGTTCTCCTGACATTCGGTCCTAGACAAGACTAGCTCTTTTGAGCTAGTACTTTTTCTTACTTTGCAAATTCCCAGCCACTCTTTGTACATGAAATTGTTACACAAAGACAGCATGGACCCAGGGCCGGTGTTGAGACCATAGAGCTTCATGGTCATCCTTTAGGCTGCAGACACGTCTGGAAGGTCTGCTTGGGTCAAGCTCCCAGACACAGACTAGAATGGGGCACTCAGTGAGACTAGCCAGCCGCCTCTTGCTCCTTAGGCCTCCCCATCTTCCTTTGCTGTTCCTTTTATGGTGAGAATCGCCGCGTGGCTAACACCCCGAGAGAATTCTTCTCCACATTCACACCGGGATGCACCCTGATGAAGTCATTTAGTGCAGCTGTCTCATTCCTCAGCCATCTCACTAAGGCTCTTTACCCCACCCCTATGCCAACTGAAAAGCATTCTGATAAAACCACAGCGGCTGTCAAAGGCTGGATCCAACTGCCAAAGTCTTGAGAGACTTCCTAGCCCCACCCACGTAAGACATCAAATGGAACTAAATTTATCCACACCACTCCCTCCCCTACTTTTCAGAGAACTCATTCCCCAAGGTCTAGAGCAGATGTTCTCAACCTGTGGGTCTCAACCCTCAAACGGGAGTTGAACAACCGTTTCTCAGGAGGTCACCTAAGACCATCAGAAAACTCAGATATTTGCATTGCTATTCACAACAGTAGCAACCTTACAGTTAGGAAGTGGTGGTAAAAATGATTTTGTGGTTGGGGGTCCCTGCAATAAGAACCGTATTAAAGGGTCACAGCATTGGAAAGAGAGAATTATTGCTCTAGAGGGATGAGTCTCTGAGCCGAAGGGCTGTCTGCTGTCTCTGCCAGGTTCATGTGTGTACCCAGTCTCTTTCTCCTTTCTCTTCTCCCTACAGGACTCGGGCTCTACTCATCCCTCTGAGGTGCTATGGAGTGAGGGTGTAGTACAACCATTTTAAGCTTATCCCCAACTAGCTTATAAAGAAATGAGACTCGACTATGGCTATTTTATTTGGCTTTAACAATTACTAGGAGGTAACCCCTAATCTACTCCTCTAACTGCTGGTCTGACTGTCTCCCTTCACTTCTCCGTTCTCCTCCGCCTTCTTGTTGCCAAACCTGTGGAGACTTCCTGGGGAGCACAGCTTCGGAAGGGGAGGAAGAAGCCGTCATGAGGGAGATGGAGCACATGGCCAGGAGAAACAGCAAGTATTTGGGGTACACGGTAGCCAGACCAGCAGTTAGAAGGGTAGATTGGGTGTTACCCCCCAGTAATTGTCAAACCCAAATAAAATAACCATGGTCTGAGTCTCATTTCTTTGTAAGCTAATCGGGGATAATTTTAAATTGGCTGTATATATTACATGAGGGCAAAGAGAGAATTCATCTATCACTTTGACTAGCTTTTCCCCTTTTACCAGCTTTTAACCCCGCAATGTGGAAAGGAAAGGGAAGAGCTCCCCAGTATTACCCGAATGCCTTGAAGCAGAAGGTGTGTGGTCAGGTCCTTCTCAACCTGCAGAAGGAAACCCCACTGGGCTATGGGACAAGGAACCAGAGGTTGGTGGGATCTGACCAATGGTTTAGGTTTCTATTGTCTTGGCAAAACAAGCAAAGGTAAGAGACCACCTCTAGGGCTTCTGTTTATCTAGAAGGAGGAAGTTGCAGAGATGTGTTCTTTTAGAAGAGCTGGTAACCTACTGTTCACAAATCTGGGCACATAAGGCCACACATATGTTGTGGCCATGTAAAAGAATTCCATTCCATAGAGAGGGCCCAAAGATCCATGAAGACAAACAGATGGTTGTTTTCAAAGGCAGCCTGTGCTGATACCCAGGAACACCTGAAACCTTGCATAAAAGCCCCAAAATAGTGATTCACCTTCCTGCCCAACTGGAACTCAAAGTCAGACATGATACACTGTTCCTCACACCGCTGAGTTTTGGGCTTTGATTCACACTCCCGTGAAAACTGTTTAAAGATGAAGCTCAGGTGGTGGGAGCCTCGAGGGATTCCAACATGGATTATAGACAGCCAGATCACAACATTCATTTCTT
Organism: Rhynchomys soricoides; assembly: GCA_019843965.1. Classification (NCBI taxonomy): domain Eukaryota; kingdom Metazoa; phylum Chordata; class Mammalia; order Rodentia; family Muridae; genus Rhynchomys; species Rhynchomys soricoides. Next base: position 3,665,250 of record JADRCH010000245.1, on the reverse strand, counting down.
AGTCACTATGACTCACCTGTCTCATTTGTTCTCTAGCTTTGAGCAAACCACTTCCTTCTCAATGTCTAGGACAGAGATAACCGAGGAAGGAGAGTGGAGGACTGCACCCACAGTGGATGCCTTGCTTCAAAGGCAGGAAAGGGAGGGGTGGTAAGGACTTCAGAGGAGTCTTAAGGAGACTCTGCAATACTCCCCCCTCCCCCTTTTATTTTCAAGACAGGGTTTCTCTGTGTAGCCCTGGCTGTCCTGGAACTCACTCCGGCTGGCCTTGAACTCAGAAATCCGCCTACCTCTGCCTCCCAAGTGCTGGGATTAAAGGCATGCGCCACCACTGCCCGGCACAATAGCCCTTTTTTTCCCCAAGAAAAAGACCCAACTGGAGATAGTATGAAGAAATCTGCTTCCTACCTATCACAAAGAAGATTAGATTAGAGCTACTTAATTGTTTAATTCCATTTCTCAAGCTAAAACGATTGGGGCGACATCAACAATAATCTCTAATCTTTACATTTCTTTAGTATTGTTAAAGAATGTTTAGAATGTAGGACATTTCTCTTGCATTCTGAGCACCCCTTTTTATCTCTACCTATGAACACAGAGGATGCTCTCTCTGTCTTCTCATGCAGAGAATCAGGGCACCTACTACAGACACAAAGCTGCTGCAGGGAACAGTCTAGGAGATGGGGTTAGGGCTGCTGGATCCTCCACATTCAACACTGTCACAGCATGTCCTTATTTATGAGGAAATCGGGTTTTGCTGACTTCAGTGGTAATTTTCATAGATCAATGTTTAAAACCCAAGGGTTCCCATCTGCTGTTCCCAGCATACCTAAACATGCTTTGATGGGAAGGTAAGAGCATAAGTTGGTGGCTTTGTGTTTTACATGAAGCTCAGAATCGTGAAGTGCATCTTGAAATGACAGCCCTGGGCTAGAGAGATGGCTCAGTGGTTATGAGCACCAACTGCTCTTCCAGAAATCCTGAGTTCAATTCCCAGCAACCACATGGTGGCTCACAACCGTCTGTAATGGGATCCGATGCCCTCTTCTGGTGTGTCTTAAGACAGCAACAGTGTATTCACATATATAAAATAAATAAATCTTTTTAAAAAAAAGAAAGAAAGAAATGACAGTCCCATTTGATAGGGTGATGGTTTTTAGACTCGTGTGTCAAGAGGCAGTCCTAGTTATACTTGCTAGGCCTTCTCACCAACGTTCCTGACGAAAAATAATGAAGGCTTGATGGAGAAGAGTCAGGGTCAGACAACTGTCTCCTAGAACTGATGGGCTGGCTGGCTGGGCTTATATTCTCAATAAGGCATAGTCATACTCTGGGTCCTGATCTCAGGTTTGGGTGTTAAGTGCTGGACCTGGAGTTGGGGGAAACATAAGTCTGCTTTGGGTTGTGAGAAGAGAAAGCGCTACTCTGAACAACTCTGCTCTCCCAATGAGTGATGAATGTGATAGTAGTGCCTGGAGCTGGGGATGAGAAAAACAGCTTAGGTGAACCCCGTCCCCCCTATGGGTACTGATGTCCCTCAACTGAGAGATTAGATGAATAACCTCATGAACTCAGCAGTCTTCCAAGTACCACAGGATACAATCAAGAGTTCACAACCGGCCGGCAGTGGTGGCGCACGCCTTTAATCCCAGCACTCGGGAGGCAGAGGCAGGTGGATTTCTGAGTTTGAGGCCAACCTGGTCTATAGAGTGAGCTCCAGGACAGCCAGGGCTACACAGAGAAACCCTGTCTCGAAAAACCAAAAAAAAAAAAAAAATAAAAAGTTCACAACCAGAAGATTACACACTCGGTCATGGCTGGCAATCATGGGCTGGCAATGGTAACATAAATGGCTTCTGTTTTATGCCAGCCACAGAGCTAAGAGGATTAAGTGCTTTTGTCATAACCCTGGGAAACAGGCACTTTAACCATCAACTTCTCTGGCACACAGACTTCCTGTATTTGGTGACTTGGTAAGCAAAAGTCACTAAATCCTCCCTCTCCCTCATTGGACGATAAAACCAGGTAAATCTGGGTGGTCCCCACTCCAGGATTCAAACTTGTATTCTCACTAGTTCTCTGAGGGTGTTCCTTCCACAGGCTAGCCCCTTAGCCATCAGGAGATAGCTTCTCTTTGTTATAGCAAAGAACATTTATGGAACATGTAAGGAGAGGCAGGTGGCACACTTAAATATTGGTGTATTCGCTTAGCCATCTTTCTTGTCTATGGGGTAGCCATCGAGACTTTTGTTGTATATTTGAGAAAACAGAAGCTAACGGGATGAAGGGTCCCACAGTATATGACTCAGATCCAGTTCCTCAAACTGAATTCTTATTCTAGTCCATTGCTGGGGAAATGGAGATGTGGATTCGGATCCCAAGAAGGGTAAGAAGTGAGGAAAAGAGAATGCTGGTAGACAGGGCAACTGTCTTCTAGAGGGATGGAGGGGAGGGGACAGGAGGGGCTTGAAGCAGGAAGCTGGGAGTCTCATCCTATCATTATGTGGAGATCCTGGCCCTCCAAGGACCCAAACATTCCTGATCCTTTTGCCCTAGCAGCACAGGGTGTCTTCCATGTTGCCCCTGTGAAGTGGCAGTCTGCATATAGTTCTGCTCACCTCACACTGGATAGTGGGACACACTTACCCACCCTCTGCCTCTTAGCGAAGTCTAGAAGGCAGGAGAAGACACAGGATAGATACGAGGGATGAAAGTACTCTGCTCACCTTGAATCTTTGGATGAGGCACCAAGTCCTCTGGCCTACAGATTTTGCTATAATGAAGGGAGCTTGTCTCCTGATGTCTGAAGGGCTGGGGGACCTAGCCTGTGGAAGGCATTCCCCAGGACTGGTAAAATCTCACATTTGAATCACGGAGTCAGTGTCACCCAGATTCTCCTGGTTTTGCTGTTTAATGGTCAAGAATCTCCTTTCAGAGAATATGTCATTTCTCCTTGGGGAAGAGGCAGACTTCAAGAGTCAGTGCGTGGGGGATGCGGAGCAAAGCACAGGATTGCTCAGCCCTCTCCTGAGTCTCTTGGAGGGGTGTGTCCCGCTGTTACAGAAACTACACCCTTATCTCCAGCTTCCACTCTCTGGGTAAACCTATGAGAGAGGCTTGGTCCTTTGGTGTAAGGTAAACCATTGACAAGCAGTTTATGGGATGCATTTTCCCAGAAACCAGCTCACCTGGTGTTTGAGGTGATATTTTCCCTGCTCCACTCCTACTCCTCTCAACATTGAGGAGGAAGGAGGAAGGAGGAAGGAGGAGGAAGGCCTATTGTGTCTTTCAAAGCTCAAGAGGCAACTCCCGGTTTCCTTTTGTCTAAGGCCTTAGAGTTTAAAGCTTATCATCTGTTCAGAAGAGAATAGTGACAGTGCACCCCTCAAGGCTGATGGGTGAGGCCCCCTGTAGTTAGAACAGGTGAAGGAAGAGTGCTCAATGAAGCATCTGTAAGTACCCAATACACAGCAGGCATTCTTGTCTCAGTGGGTAGCACACTTGAGAGGAAACCAGAGTCATTTATGCTGAAGACAGTCACTTCCTAACAGAGGTGCCTGCTTGGCCCTGTATCACTCCACCTCCCTCCCTGATAGTGACACAATTCTTCATTTAATAAATTTCAATTGTTTTTTCCTCAAAGTAGAAACTCAAGTCAGGAAGGACCTCAAGGAGTTCCCCAAGACTGTTAAAAACCCACATTTGAATAATGGAGTCAATGCCACCTGGATTCTCCTGGTTTTGTTGTTTAATGGTCCAAGGTGACAGCTGCTCCCTGAGCCTTTCCCCAGGACTGAGGGTGTACCAAGGTCCATTTAGAGAAGTACCCTAGGGCCTCACCCTCTCATGCCCTGACACTTGCTTGTAGCATGCTTACACAAAGCCCACTTACCCAGCAGCAGCTCCTGAGCCGCACAAGGATTTAGCTTCTTTTCTTCCAGACAATCTGGGGCCTCTGATGGGGAGGAGCCTTAATTCCTTTCTATCTAAAGCAGGGGCAATAGCATTTGCCATGAGACAGCTGGGAGTGGGGGATTATCACTATCTATATACGAGTCTTCATTCGAACGGTCAATATGGTCGCACATGTGCATTCCCCTCTAGACCGAGCACACAGGAGGCACCACCCTAGAGTTCTCACCACAGCTGGCTGCCCAGGGATAGCTCTGAGCCAGCCAGCAGGGGAAGCAGGAGGCCTGAGCCTGGATGCCCTATGACCAGAGTTACTATTAGGGCCACATTGGCGACTAAAAGAACTCTTAGGCCTCTTTCCATCATTCACAGAACCTAGTAGAGATGTTTCCCACTGTTCATTGCATCCTTCTCCTGAGATGCACGTGCTGCTCTGGAAAAGGGGGAGAAGTGTCAGTGGAGATCTGCCATGCCTAGCTTGTGATGAACCAAAATCTGACATGGAGAAGTCACAGAGTACTCTGCTCTTCATGGATGGAGAGAAAGGCGAGCAATGAGGCGGAGCTCACTGCAAGGCTGGGGACAGAGGCTTTAAGATTTTACAAAGGCAAGTTGATTACAAAAGCTTGGAAGACAGGCTGACATTGATAAAAATGACTGGCAGGCAGCTGAGGAGAAGAGGAGGGAGAGGAGATGAGCAGCGAGCTCTATTCTGCACTCAAATGACTGGTACTGTCTGAGCCTGTCTGACAAACCTGTTTGTTGCTCAGGAGAGGCAGAGCTGCCCGTGCTTTCATGCAAATGCCAGGAAGCAACAATCTCTGCACTGGCTTAGCTTGCATCCAGACAGATGGCCAAGGAAAGGAGGCTGCATGCCTGACAAGTCTGCTTCAGGGTACGTTAGTGCACCTGTCCCCTCCTCAGGGAGACACACCTGTCTTCCTGTGTGATCGCCTATAGAGAAATGAGACAGGTACAGTGCTGGTACAATAGTATTTGCCCATTTCGAAGGCTGCCCACAATGGCCATTGTCTGTCCTGAGTCCCACTGTTGGTCATATATGCTGTTTTTCATGGCCTAGTAGCACTCCTGGCAGAAACCCTCTAAGTGGACCCAGAGAGATGGCTCTATTTGGTTCTCACATATGCTGGAGAGGCGCCCCACCCCCAAGATTCCAAATATCCAACACAAAGATCTTCATGATTCCAGGGTCAGCCTTGCCATGGATTAAGAAACATTTGGGGAGGTGGGGGGGAGACCATGTCAATTTGGAGCTCAAGAAGAATGTCAGTTCCTAATCCCGGGTCACAGGCACATGACAGAGTGGGGTGGTATCTGCATGCCTCTGTGCTGAGCTAGGTACCCAAACAAGGGTCAGTAGGCTCTCTATGGATGTGGCAGTTACTTAACTCAACTTTCAACCTACGAATCTCCTGAGGTTGAGTGGCCAGCTCAAGTTACACAAAGCAGGAAGGGCAGAGGCAGACAGCTGCAAGACAGAGCAAGACTAAGGAGCTGCCGTTTGCTGGGAGATTCCCCCAGGAGAGTGGTAAGTTTTTGAATAGTTTTGGGCAACACTCGGAAGCTCACTTCCTACACCCATTCCCACTTCTGCTGGAAGAAAAAAAAAATAAGAGGAAAACTGCTTAAAACGACAAGTAAAAATAAAAAAGTTAGAACCAAACACTCAACAAAGTCAGTTTTTCGTGAACTACCGGAATTGAACGATACTGGTGATGTCTTTCCCAATTTGTCCCATCCTAACTCTGCCAACCTAGGGTCTCAGACTTAGATAGTTGCCAGGCACCACCCAGGTAGTTAGATGTCACAACAGACTAGAGACTACAAAGTCCAAGGAAACAAAGTAACACACCAGTTGCGATTCATAAAAACAAAGCCCAACATAAATACCCCACACATTTTGTTAATCATGGGATCTACTTTACTGATTGGTTAAAAAGCCCTTCCTTGTACACAAGAATAAAAAGCTAATGGAATTTTGTAATTTTCCTCTAAAATTTGAAAAGAAAAATTCTAGCACGTTTTCCAATCAATGTAGAAGCATCTGTGGGAGAGTTGAGGGCCCCCAGTGTATTTGTGCTTAAGGGGTCACTGATCTAAATAAAGAGCTGGGGGGAATGCTCCGAATGCGGCCGGGAAGGCATTCTTGTGACAGTTGGGTGAGGAGGGTAAGAAACACAGAGGGCTTTCTGGTCAAGAAGTCAGCAGCCTGGACCCTGGGGAAGATTTCAGCTGGGTCCCTGAGAGGTGTTGGTATGGAGGAGCAGGGAGCCTCTGGGCTTTGTTGTCATCCAGACTGAGGTGAACTAGTCTCTGGGACCAGAAGCCTGGACCACACTGACTTGCCCGAGGAGGACAGGAGGGGGAGTGGGTCACCCAGCGAAGGCTTCCCTGCCTGAAATGGCTTGTAGCATCTGGTGGCCCTGTAAACCTTTTGCCTCTCCAAGTCTGCCATTAGCAACCACACCCCCACCCCTAGTAAGCTAGCCTGTCTGGATTGGAAGGAAGGCTGCCCGGATCGCTCCAGCGGAGGTTCTGAGACTGTGGCTACAAAAGCCTCACAGTGGTAAGTCTTGGTTGTGGAGGCCAGATGACTCCTACCTCTGACATTGACTGTGGGCTTTATTCAAGCCTCAGTCTCTTGGCCTGGAAGTTGGAGATACTACTACACCATTCAGGATCAATTGACAGTTGGTGCCAATAGCCCTCAGTCAACATTACTGCTGTTTTATTAGCTGGTGATATCTACAGATGCTTGAATTTCCAAGTTGTCCATTTCTGAGCGTCTGCATTTTTAAAAATTTCTTATTGTTATACACATGTCTCATGCATGGTTTCTTTCTGCTACATAAACAGCTCAGATCCCCGTGGCCCCCTTCCCCTATTATACCCGGGCTCAAATGGTTGCACACAGCATAAACGAATAAATGACTTTTGCACAGCGAATGTTCGAGGTGACACATCGCCTTACATACATTTGGTATTTAGGATGCAGAGAGAAGTAAATGACAAATGATGAGGTTTGTCTATCTATCCCCCACTCTAAGACGGAAGCAGCTTTAGGCTAGGTGTCTACAAAAGGCAGAAACTGCTACCTGCTCAGCCCAGGTCTTAATGAAGACAGATGAGGCTTTTAGGGAGCAGTGGTGAACCATTGCAGAGTGGAGCGATGAACTTCGGAGCACAGGGAGAGAATCTGGGTGCTGAGTGGGACAGATGCATTTGATACTCTTCCAGCCTCCCGAGCCTCCTTCCCATCAACCAGAGTAAAGAAAACAGGCTTTGGCTGTTTCTGTGTCTAATTTCCAGGCATAAAGATGCCCACGCTTCTCCCCATCCCCCGCAATGACCTCCCCTAATGGGATTAAACTATTTCGCAGTCTAATCTAAATTCATTTCTTCACTTTGAACTCACTTTCCTCTGTTACAGCCAGATGGAACTGACAGCAGTGCTGACTACTACCTTATCATCACTATCTCCCTCCTCTCCGCTCCCTCCTCCCTCTCTTCTCGATTTTGTGTAACTCAGCTGGCCTTGAACTTTCTAAGTAGCTGAGTCTAGCCTTGAATTCCCCGATCCTCCCACGTCCATCTCCACAGTGCTGGGATTATGGGCATACACCCTGCCTGGTGTACGGGGTGCTGGGAATGGGACATGTATGCTAGGTTAGCCCTCTGCCAGCTCAGACTCATCTGTGCCCATGGTTACTGACAAGGTTTGGGTCTGTGGTCCAGTTTGAATTATTTTTTTTATTTATGGAATTAGATAGATAGATAGATAGATAGAGAGTGCTTCCTTTTCCTTTGTTGATTCAGCACCATTTCTAAGAAAGACTGGCCTTTCCTGTTAACTATAGCAGTGTCTGTATCACACATTCTGTGAGTCTGCATGACACCGTTCTGGTTTTTCCCTCTGTAACTCTGTCTCCCTGTCCCATGACGGCTAATCTTCACTATCTGTCTTCCTTCTTAAGCATTTACTTCATGTTCAGAAAGTCATTTAGACCAGGTCCTTCCAAACCCTTCTCCCCTGTCAAGACTCACACCTGGCTTTTCTTTCTTCTCCATTCCTTCTCCTTCAACTCTTCTTTCCCAGCCTCCTGCCCCCAACAGTTCTGATGCAAGGAGGCCATGACAGCCCGTGGAGACCACAGGCCACGGCTTACATTACAGACCCCAAGGTCAGACTCTCAGAGAGCCACTCCCACTTGTCCCACTGACTCCGAGCTGGGGCATGACCAGTTTACTCTTATTACCCGATGCAATCACTCCCACTTCGGATCTGGCACAAGGATGTCTTATCTTATTTCAACAGGCTAACGCATCGCAAAACCTTTCTGCCATCAGCTGGTGTTCAGACTCATCCACACAGCTGTGAGGAGAGAGGCCTGACATTTTAGTCCTTGAGTGAATCCACCAGGCACGGCTTGACTTGCTATGTGCCCCACCTTTCTGAAAAAATGCCACATAGTCTTATTGTGTTTTATATATAGTGGCCTGTGGTATTTAGATCCAAATGCATTCTAAATGTACACCCAGATTCAGACTTACAAATAGAACAAGGCTTTTATAAAAGAATGCTACGCTTTCCCTGTATAATGAAGGGCATTCTAAATACCACTTATAAGACATCAAACATAGATGGCCTAATTAGACCCTTTACTTCCGGTGGAGCATCTGTTAGGAAGACGGGTCACAGTAAGAACGACTTTTCTAAGTGAGATTTCTGTGCACACTTAAGTTATAAAACGACCAGCTGCCTTACAAAAGGCACTGCTTTGTGTAAATGTGACTAAGGGTTATTAAACATTCCTAAACTTGCTCCAGAAAAATAAAACACCTATTCAAGTCTCCATCAATTTGAAAGATTTTTAAAGAGAATATTTGTAGCCTGGAAAAGAAGGGCTGGTGAACAGCAGAAAAACTGGGAGCGGTTCTCTTCATTCAGATGAATTGTGGCTCCTGAGACACCGACATTTGCTCTCCTGTGACGGATATTCTTCATACTCAAATGTCAAAAACCTCATGCTCCATTTTTATTTTAGAAAAAAACCTAATTTGTTTAGGATTTGATAAGCTAGTGTAATAGCCTACAGTTCCAAGGTAAGGGGCTCTATGAACCACAGTCCCTATACTTCCAAGGTAAGAGGGACTGTAAACCACAGCCCTAGGGAGGGGGTGTAATCAATCTAAGACTCCTGCCCTGCCTTCCTCAGGCTGGAGTTAAGAATGGCGTCTACAACATCAAAATGAGTGGGAAAGGCAAAGGAAAAATATTTCTTGGCATGTAAAATCACACAATGTTCCGATTTCAGAGTCTATCAATAAAGTTTTATTGAAACACAGCTATGTGCGTTTCATCACATTTTGTCTGGGACTAAATGATAGCAGCATTAAGTGGACTTGACACATTGCATGACTGAAAAGATGAAATAATTACATAACCCGCCCTGAAAAATTAGCTGATCTAAGCAATAGAAGTCACCCTCAGACACCCCCTGCCCCAGGCAAAGGGAAGGCTCATACCTGGTTGAGATGGTACAGATATCTGGCGAGACACCAAAGCCCACAGTAGCTGAATTCACCTCTTGACCAAGCACTTCGTTGCTGAGATCAGGTAGGTCCAAGTCAAAAGAAACACAGGGAGATGAGAGAGAGAGGGTAAGTAGCTTGTCTCTGAAGGGAGGGTCATTTCCGTTTGTGGGTCTATGTACTGGTCAATGTGAGTGTGTGTGGGGGGGGTTATGGGTGTCGGGGTGCAGGATGGGTGGTATAGGTGATGGGGTACAGGGAGGGGGTATGAGCAGTGGGGTGCAGGGTGGCATGGGGTGGAGTAGGGAATTCCTAGAGCATTTCTCACTCTTATGCAAGCAGCTGGACTAATCACTATCACTGCAGGTGAGCTAACCTTTATCCTTGAGTATGGTTCAGTTATCCTCTGAAGCAAGGGAAGCGTGCTAACTGGTATTCAACAACATAAGAAATTCTTACCTTCTAGTTCTCTGTTCTCATCCTCTGCCTCTAAGTGTGTCAAATGGTACACACACACAGTGTGTGTGTGTTAAGGACAGGGTTTCTGATGGCCTAAGCTGGCCTTAAACTTACTATGTAGCTAAAGCTAGCCTTGCACTCCTCCTGTGTCTCCTGCTTCTGCCTCCCAAATGTAGGCATTTTAAGTATGGACAACAATGCCTGGCTACATTATTTTATCTTATTTTTGAGACAAAGGTGTTGTTGAATAGCCCAGACTAGTCCTGAGCTCTCAGTTCTCCTGCTTAGCCTCCAGAGGACTGAGACCAGAAGCAGATGCCACCATGTCTTGAACACTTTGATTTTTGAATTCCAAGTTTGCAAATTATGTCACCAACAAGAAATGCAAATCATATACTATAGATACTAGTCGTGCGCCCACATAAACATGTTTAACTTTGGGGGAAAATAAGTCCTATCATGAAGTTTTCAGACTAAATTACAGAGTCAGTCAATCTTCTGAAACCTAATTTGAGTGTGTAGCTTGAGACTGAATTAGCTGGGGAAGGCGTGGCTCACTAAGTTCTACCTACTACCTATTGTTATAAAAAAGACCTCAGGCTGGAAAACTGGCTCAGGAGGTAAGAGTCTCAACACCACGCCTGAGTTGAATTCCCAAGACTCAAAGCGCCTTCCCCAGGTGATAGATAGATAGATAGATAGATAGACAGACAGACAGACAGATAGAATTTTTGAAGATGTAAAAATAAAAACTGAATGAACTAGCTAGGCAAGGGTTGGTTGCCATGTCTCACCTACCACCCAGAGTTAAAGCAAAACAAAAAACACCCTGAAACAGCTAACAATTCTCAACTAGCCTACTCAGTCTTACATAGACATTTTTTATCCCAGTGTTAATTCAACTGGATGAAGCTTGAGGTGGAGAGGTTTTAGCTTGGCAGCAACTGTGAATGAGACTAACACAGGAGAGATCACAGGCGAGGCAGTGAGAGATGCTGATGCAGCAGACACTGGATGGAGTCAGAAGGATGCTACGAGGACCTATGAGAAGTCAGAGTTTACCTTAGTGACATCACTACATGGGCATTTAGCTGCCTTGCACACTGTGGAATCTGGGAAGTGATGAATAACCCTTTAGACCCAGGTCAGCGAGACCTCCCACGGATTTCTTTTTGGGTTTATGGAGGCTGTTTTCCCAAAAGGCTTAAGATGCCTTGCTCAGTAAGGGCTAGCAAACTCTCAGCTGTTCATTGATTTATAATGATCAATTACTAGTTTACATGCTAAATAAATGAATACGTGCATTATTAAATAGATGTATTAGTGGCCAGATATATACATGCCATAAATATATATTAATAAAATATATATATTCAGATGTGTGCTACATCTGTACAAAATACTTACCTGGGATGAGTATACTTAAGATAAAAGTAATATGTGATTCTGTACTTCAAGGAACACTTTGCTGGGGCTGGAGAGATGGCTCAGTGGTTAGGGACACTGGCTGCCTTTGCAGACAACCCGGGTTTGATTCTCAGCACCCACATGGTGGCTCAGAACCATCTGTAACTTCAGTTCCAGAAGATCTGATGCTCTTCTGGCTCATATACTCAAACAGGCTCTCACACACATACATAAATAAAATAAATAACCTTAGGAAGGAAGGAAGGAAGGAAGGAAGGAAGGAAGGAAGAAAACCCCCATCTTTTAAGTTTGCAAAGACCGCAGTAGCTTACTTAGATTTGCACTGGGCCAGGTAGAACTGTCTCTTTAAGTTTCCAAAAGGCAAGACTTGCATAGGAAACACAGGAAAACATTTCATAGTCAGCTGCTCAACATAATAAGATAAGGAAGCCAGTGTGCAGTTCAACTCATGGCTCCTAATTGATACGCTAGGCTGAAATCTTGATTGTGGACTTTAAAATATGGACAATTTAGATTTCTGTTTTTAAAAACAAACACAATTGATTGTGAACAAGGTAAGGTAGCACAAAACTTCCCCATTTATTAAGGTCCTGTAACTATACCCAGAGGGCTGGAATCAGGTAGGGTGGTGAAATTCAGAGCAGGTTGCAAACCCCCAAAGTGGGAACAGAGGCAGGATTAGCATTGTGTGAGTACAGGAAAGTTGGGGAAAGTCCAAGCCTCTCTTGTGTGGCCGCTTAGAGACGCCATGAGAACAGCTGTGTTCCTGGTGTTCTGCTTTCCCCTGGCTTTCATAACTAAATGCGCATGGAAATAAAACCCGAGGAGGAGAAAATGCTGAGCACAAAAGCCCTACAGTTTTCTGTCCTGTGAGCTGAAATGTAGGTCAGCTTGTTCATTTCTCACTCTCAAGTGTGAGCGTGGACACATGCACGCAAGTGTGCATGATCTCTCTCTCTCTCTCTCTCTCTCTCTCTCTCCCCCTCCCCACCCCTCTCTCCTGGCTCACACCAATCACTTCACTTCCCATGGCACCCACTGGAAACACAGCAGGCAGTAAGAGACACGAACATTAGCTGAAACTGCTCTACCAGGATTTAAGCATTTGCTCAGCATTTTTATTAGAAGGACTCCAGCTAACACACACCTACTCACTCCTTCCTCAGCCAGGACAAAGAGCAGAGCTTGGGAAGTAGGGTCTGAGTCCCTGAATGGGGCCAGCACGACTTGAGGGTGTTGGCTTACCAGCTCTTTCAGAGTGCTATAAATGTACATGAAAATGACTCTTGGGATCCTTGTCACGGTGAGTAAGAATGACCCTTTCACTGCAGTTCCTTGATGGTAGCAGAAAACTATGAAGAGAGACGAAAGGATTGGACGGGTAGGAGGGTCATTTTGATTCCTGGGAACAGAGGAAAAGAACATTTAAAACTCACCATCTAAAAAGTAACAAGAAGGTTCTCTCTGGTTTAGATCCTCATTGGCGTTAACAACCTATAAAGTGGTGATGCAGTAAGCACTTGTCGAGATTTTTATCCTCCTTGGTAGCCAAGGTTATCTTACATCTTGGGCTAATTCACTTTTTTGGGGGGTGGTGGTGGTGGTGGAATTCATGTGTAAAAAAATACAAAACAGAAAAAATATCAGTGAGCTAATCTATATCTATATATACATATATACACATATTTCTTTCTTATAGTTCTTGGTCCTTCCATCTGCTCTTCTCGTTGTCTGTTGACATTATTTTCCTTTACAACAGATTAAGTCTGTCAAGTGTTCACCGTCTAAATGACAGAGGGACATGTGTAATTATTGCCAGTATTAACTTGGCGATGATAGCCACCATCAAGTCACATGACTAGGCCCCAGGCCAGCAGAGGTAACCAAGAGCTTTGGTTTGAAAGGAAGAGACAAGAAAGTTGGGTCATTTAGCTTCTGCACAGCTTTGGGTTCCCTTAAACCAGCTGATTTCTTCTTCATTCCTTAAAGGTCACTTAAGTGTGAGTCATCTACTGGACTTGTAATGACAGAGATCCTAAGAATAAGTGGCAAGTCAGCTTCACAGAGCAGGAAAGGGGAAGAAAGAACAGAATGGGAGCAGCCCTCCCCTCTCTCAAACCTGAACATGAAAAGAAAGGAGGACGAGCTGACGTCACCCTTCTGCTGACCTTCTGCATGTGACCCTGAGTTCTCAGGGACGTCGTTCTGGAAAAGGAGGCCAAGTTTCCCAGAAGCAACTTCATGGGCTCCAAGTGAAGCTTGCTTTCTTTAGAAAAGATTCCTCTACAACTGGCCTGGCCTGCTAAGTCACTACGAACTAGGGTTTTGACAATGGCCTGGGTTCTGAGGGAGGAGAAGGAGGCCCATAGCCAGCAAGTTCTCAAGAGTTGGCTTCCACTGCAGTTTGCTCTTAAATCATCCAGGAAGAGAAAGGGAACGTGTGGGACAGAACCCCAACCCGGCTGCCTACCCAAATGCTGTGTGTTTCAAGGTGGCTCACTTGGTAGAGTACTTGTCTAGCACGCACAAAGCCTTGGGTTCAAGCCCCAACTGGGTATGACCCCTCCAGCACTCAGGAGGAGGTAGAGGCTGGAGGAGAAAACATTTAATGTCATTCTCCCCTATACAGTGAATTTGAAGCCAACCTAGGCTACAGAAGATCCTGGGGGTGCGGGTGGAAATCTATTTTGTCATTTTGATTCGATACTGGAAGACTAGGCCAGGAAACTCTGACACATTTTCCCCATCTCCACTTTCTTTTTCCTAATGTTTGCTTTTCCATTGAGATTTATAACCTTTAGAGCTCACTGTGCTGCTTAAGAGAGCAAGATGCAGAAGAGGACACCTGCTTCCCATCTGCCTAGGAAATAAATGATTCACAGGCCACCAAAAATGAGCCTTGAGGTCTGGTCCTCCAGGTACTGAAGTCTGGGTTTCACCATAGTGGGATAAACCATTTGGGACAGAGGAATGGGGGCCCTGCCTTCCCTCCCAAGTTATAATGCTAGGCTCTGCAGGGCTCGGCTGGAGGAGGACACAGAGGTTCAGAGGCTGGGCTATCACATGATGAGAGAGGGAACTTTTTAAAAAGGCCCTTTAAACCCACGCCAAGAGTCACTCGATACCTGCTTTCAATCTAGAAACAGTCCTGCAAAGGAGAGACTAAGTAGAGTGTCTTTGAAAGTCACCGCGCCGTTTTTCTATAGTCACCAGGGATACTAGCCTGCTGTTTCTCCTCACTGCACAACTGGCTGGAGCTATCAGCTCTGTCTCCCTCACAGCCAGCAAAACCCGCCTTTAGGAAGAGGATCGGATTATTTTCCCCAGAAGCTGAACATAATACTAAAGTCTGGACCTGAGCATAGTTTGAGAACTGACCGGTGGTGCTAGGCATGCTGGGTAAGCAGTGATTTCTTTGATAGGAGTCTGGGGAAGACTGAGAGTACCTTTAAGTCAAGGTACAGATAGAGTGTTTTACAACCACAGCAACTTCAGAGCTCTGAGAGCAAGTTTTAGATCAAGCCCCTCAATTACCACTGCGGTTCCAGATGAAGAGACAGTCCGTAGTTCTAAGACATTTATGTGGAGAGTGGCGTGGATGGAATTGTACCCCGCCCCTCTGGGAGAGGCGAGGCAGATATAGCGACTGCGAGGGGGTGTGGCTAAACCACTAGGTGTCTCATTAACATGGGGATGGCTTGGGGCTGTGTGGCCACACCTCTACCTGGGTTGGGGTGACTGTGCCAGGAGCCAAAAGCTTCCAGGGAGTGTTGGCATAACGTTTCCGGGCCCTTGAAGATTCCGCTGGGTCACCCAGAGTTTACGCCTGTGCTCTACCGGGTGCCAGACTGCCTGTCACGGATCACTGCCCCAGGATCTGCTTATCTGGCTGCCTGTCTGCCTTCCTAATGCTGGGATACAAATCTACACCACAGGACTAGAGAGACAGATCAGTAGGGAAAGGTTGCTTACAGCAAAGCCTGATGACCCGAGTTTCATCCTAGAAAACCACAGTGAAAGAACAAACTCCAGCAAGTTGTCATCTGACCTTTACACCCATATGTGCACATGTGTGCATGTAGCCCCTCACCCCCAACGCATGTAAAAATAAATAAATAAAAACGAACATGGGTTAGCTGCTTTTTTATGTGGGTTCTGGGGTTTAAACTCAAGTCCTCATGCTTGCATGGCCTGCTCTTTATTGACTGAGCAATCTCCCTAGTTCCCACTACCCCCACCCACTGCCTTTTCTGAGACAGGGTTCTATATGCCCAGGTTAGCTATCGTCAAACTTATTCTTGATTAAGGATGACCTTTAAACTCTGGATCCTCCCCAGTGATGAGATTACAGTATGTTACTACTCTTGGCTTCCCAAAGAGAATTTCTATTGATGTCCTCTTCAGGCAAATGTTTTTAAAGCAAATGCATTTTAAAGATGTATTTACTTTTATTTTATGTGTATGAGTGTTTGCCTGCATGTCTGAATGTGTATCAAGTGCACACCCAGAGGCCAGACAAGAGCATAGAATTCTCTGGAACTGGTGTTACAGGCAGTTGTAAGGGGCCATGTAGGTACTGGGAACCAAAACTCAGGTCCTCTGTGAGAGCAACAAGTGTTCTTAAGTGCTAAGCCATTTCTGCCACTCCACAAAATGGAAGGTCTTTGAAGGTAAGCTTACAGACTGCCCACATCTTCATGAACTCTTCAGCCCTCTTAAAGCTCTGATAAATGACAAGGGTCAATGCCCAGGGTCTGTATTACAATTCTGCCCTGTAAGCAAGTCGAAGTTTGCCCTAAGAGAACCATGAACTGTCGATGAATGACAAGCTGAATGTTTCACAGTGAGGCAGACTGCCCAAAGGGAGGCTGAGGCTGGCTCTCTGTTTGTTCTGAGACAGGATTTCTCTGTGTAGTGCAGGCTGGCCTAGAACTTGCTATGTAAACTAGGCTGGCCTCAGATGTGGTGATCCTCCTGCCTCTGCCTTCTGAGTATGCCATCATGCCTCGCTAAGAAGCTTATTTAATGATTGAGTAATTGTAGGGGTAAAAATGGATTATCTTGCATTTTATTTTTTATTTTTATTTTTAATTTATGTGTGTGTCTGCCATATGTGTGTAGGCTCCTGTTGGAGATCAGAAGAGGAGCTGGGGCTGCAGGCTGTTTCGAGATGCTTGTAACCACTGGGCTGCGTCTTCAACCCATTCGTGTATTTTACTTTAAATTCATTTTAAATCACAATAATAGTTTAAAAAAAAACAAAATAAAACCCAAAAACCCTATATAGTGCTGGTAGGCTTAAGGAAAACAGCAGTTTACTTAACCTATCTTTAATTGTTCCTCTATAGGTTTTTTTGTTTTTTTTTTTTAAGACTTATTTGTTATTATATGTAAGTACACTGTAGCTATCTTCAGACACACCAGAAGAGGGCATCAGATCTCATTACAGATGATTGTGAGCCACCATGTGGTTGCTGGGATTTGAACTCAGAACCTTCAGAAGAGCAGTCAGTGCTCTTAACCACTGAGCCATCTCTCTAGTCCCCCTCTACAGGTTCTTAATGACTTGTTTTTTCCTATGGCATCTTGCCTGTTTTCTTTTCTGGTATTAAAGATTGAACCCAGGGCCCCAGGCATGCCAGGCAAATGCTTTACCGCTGAGCCACCCATTCAGACCCTCTTAATTCTTCAGCTCATGGCTCTGCTCCTGTCTGTCTGCCTTGACCTTTCCCCAGGTCCTCACTCTCCTCCCTTCCCCCTGATAAACCTCCTTTATATTATGTCTGTTGCAGGCATGATTTCTCAAGGGACACCTTGGTATAGGCCTGCCAGGTATCCTGCCCTCCCCCATGCCCTCCCCTGTGATATTTCATAATAGATGTCCCATACAGAAGATTCAGGTCTCGTTCCCTATCCTCCTCCCCGACATGCCCTCACTACTCCTCAATAGCCCCAATTTTTTATATCCTATCATTAGTATGTGAATAAAATATACAGTGAGGAAGGACCGTTCCCGGCTGATCCAAGCAGCAGTGTTCAACTGTGTTGCCTTTACTGTACAACTTTTAGAGTTTTCCTGGAAAACTTGTAACACAGTTTTTTATTTCCCTTGGGTTTCACTCAACACTGAGCTGAGTGTAAATCTAAATGTATTTAAGCACATCTGTGTCCCTCCCCAACTCTGTGTCTGTCTCTGTCTGTCTGTCTGTCTGTCTCTCGCACTCGTGTTTCTCTCTGTCTCCCTGTCTCTCACACATACACACACTGTGTGTGTCTCTGTCTGTCTATCTCTCTCTCACACACACACACTGTGTGTGTCTCTATCTGCCTGTCTGTTACTCTCTCTCTCTCTCTCTCTCTCTCTCTCTCACACACACACACACACACACACTCTCTGTGTGTCTCTGTCCCCCTCCCCCTTTCCCTGTGTCTGTGTCTGTCTCTGTGCCTGCCTCTCCCTCCCTCTGCCTTAGGCTTGACTTCTTGTCTTAGTGCTTGCAAGCTGCCACCTTCCCCAGAACTCCCGCCCCTTCTCTCCACGCTGCTCACTTTCTGAAACTCCTTTCCCACCCTATCTTACTCAGGGCTGTCCATGGAAACAACCTTCCTAGAAAGGATGTGCCAGGGAAACCTTTGGGGATTTTGTGTGAGCATGACTGTATTGACCCTTGATCGATGGTGGGTGGGAACCAGTACAGAACTGGAGGTCAGGGACCTGGGAGCATGCAGGTTTGGACAGCCCTCCACTGCTGTTTTCTGGGTTCAGAGCCGCTGCTGACTGGCAGAACGTCAGATTTGATTCTGATGTTTGAGCCTCTGTCTGATCTTTTCTCTTTTCCTTTGAGAAACTTCTGGAAACTTTTAGCTTATGTCCTCACCTCCCAAGCTTTCTTTGAAATTCTTTCATCATCATCTTCATCATCATATTTATTATTATTATATTCAAAAGCTCTATGTGGTAGTATGTGCCTGAAATCTCAGAACTTCAGTGGAGGAGGCAAGAGGGATCAAAGAGGCTCAAGGTGACCCTCAGCAACACAGCAAGTTTGATGGTTGGGCTAGATGAAACCCTGCCTCAAAAACAAACAAACAAATAAGCAAGCAAATACCAAAACCACCCACCGAAACAACCAAACAACAACTTGTTTTGGTTTGCTCTTTCTAAATCTCTTATTAGTCAGATAGTGGGTCCTTAAATAACCCTGACATTTTATCCTACCTCATATTTTACGGTTTGTCTCTTTGTTCAGCTTTCAGAGCTCGCCAGCTTCATAGTTGAAGGGTTCAACAGAAGACTCTTACTTTTGAAATTGTTCATTATTCAAAGGTCTTTCTCATTCTCACAGTGCTCATTTTTGTGTGAGGGACTTTAGTCTATGAGCTCAGTATTTCTTTGCTCTCTATGATGATGTTATTGGTGCGTCCCCTGCACTGTTGCCAGCTTCCTTTGCAGCTTGCATTGTGTCTGTTTCCCCTAAATTCCTTTTGTTTGGTTTCTAGATCTCTTTCACTTTCTTTGTATGCATAATAACCACTAGTAAACAGTTCAAAAACACACTCGCATGCTGTGGTGGTTTGTATGTGCTTGGCCCAGGGAGTGGCACTATTTGGAGGTGTGGCCTTGTTGGATGGAGTAGGTGTGTCACTGTGGGCACCGTCATCCTAGCTCCCTGGAAGCCAGTCTTCTTCTGTCTGCCTTTGGATGAAGATGTAGAACCCTCAGCTCCTCCAGCCCCACGTCTACCTGGAAGCTGCCATGCTCCGGCCTTGGTGATAATGGACTGAACCTCTGATCCTGTAAGTCAGCCCCAATTAAATGTTGTCCTTTATAAGAGTTGCCTTGGTCATGGTGTCTGTTCACAGCAGTACCCAAACTAAGACAGATGCTCTGTGGGAGAGAGATTGCTTGCTGTCTGGGGAGTGCCACTGCTGGTGGAGGAGTCTGGAAGTCCATTTCTCTGGCACCTGACTTGGATTAGAAAGCTTCTTGGACCTGTTCCCCCTTTAGAGGACCAACCTGGCAGCCAACCCTGGGAACTGAGCTGTGGGATGTGAGGAGACATGATTATAGGGTCCTCGTTTTCAGAGCTTCCCCTTGCTCCCCCTGCTCCAGTGCATAGCATTGTCCTGCCTCAGCTGTGCTAGATACCCCACAATCAGACCCTCTCTGGGTTATAGCCCTGGAGAGTAAAGGCCTCTTCTCTTTCTATGGAAGGAGAAGGATCTAGGGGTTGAAGATTTAACATCTTTGGAAGCACATTTTATTTTGTATTTATTTGTATTTTTAAATCTGTCTTTCTATATTTGTATTTATTATTGCTGTGTGCCTGTGTGTATGCTGTGTGTGTAGAAACACTGCCCAGTGGAGATCAGAGGACAACTTCTGGACGTCAGTTTTCTCTCTAGCATGGGTTCTGGGGATCAAACTCAGGTTGTTTGGCTTCCGTGGCAAGCACTTTTGCCTGCGGAGCCATCCGGCTGACTTTAAAGCACAGTTTACACTTGAATTCTGCCGCTCTGGCTTCTGTGTTCAGCTAGCATCTTATTTGCATGTCTGCACACAGCCAACACTCACAAGCCAACCTAGCTTTTCCTAGTATGTTTAGTCTTGTCTTCAGTTTTCATCATTCAACTGAATTGTATTTTATTTTTTAAATTAGCATTCAGAGTCACACTGTTCAAGACTGATAGTTCACATCTGCTGTCATTGCTTGTACATTCTCATGGCCTGTCTTTAATGATGGAGTGTGGAGAGAAGGTAGGGATGAGATCAATACCCAGGAACCGCCAGGCCTCCTTCACATCCAAGACCTTGCTGGAAATGCTTTGGTCTGGTTAACTAAGACAATGTCAACTCTCTCTCTCTCTCTCTCTCTCTATCTCTCTCTCTCTCTCTCTCTCTCTCAGACAGATGTTACCTGCGGGCCAATTTGACTGGACAGATCTTCGTTCCCTACAGGAGATGAAGCAACTCCCATCTCCTGCTGCTGGGAGGCTCTCAGTGCCAACCAAGGGCAGCAGCCCCTTTGTGAGTTCCCCAGAGTTTCCTAATGATGGGGTTCCCAAGGGTACCACCATATTAAAAGCCCACACAGTGTCTTTATCATCCGGAGGTGACTGCTCAATGGCATGAATCATGGCTACTGGGATTTTTTTACTCCAGAAAGCTCATGTTTATCTACTCATTTGGTCCGAGAGATTAGAGGAGGGTCAACACAGCCAGGAGTAAACTGCCTGTTCCAGTGCAACCCTGTCATTGTCTTGGGCCAGCTCTTCTGGCTATAATCCAAGGAGAGTTATGCTCAAGAGATGCACATGGCCCGGGTATAGGTGAGTGGGGGTGGGGAACAATACTCCTCAATTATTTTCATGAGGCAATGTGCTATAGATACTGAAGTAAGTAATTAATTCACTGGTACTTAACTCTAAGGACATGAATTATAGTTTACAGTTCCTTTAGGGTGTAACATTATTTTCCAAGTAAATATTCTTCTGATTTTCTTTTACAGAGATAAAATATCAGAGTGTATTTAAAGTAGATCCATAATATTTAAAGTCTGAAGTCAGTAAGAATGGATATTTACAGAAGAATACAAGTTTTTCTTTTAGGTATTTTTAAATTTTAGGCAATGTGATAACTTTGCTGTTTAATTTTTTTCTACATTTTGTAGTTTTAGCAAAAGAGCCTAGAAATGTGTGAGGTTTAAAGTAGACTATTTGCTCTGACCAATAAGTGAGCCTATAGGCCAAATTTTAGCCTAGTCTGTTTTTTCTTTTCCAAATTCTTATCACTCTCTTTTACGTCATTGAATAAAAACACCCCGATATCTTCAGAGATACATATACAAGCCAAAGCCTCCAGACAAACCTCAGGAATAAAAGGCTGGACTCACCTGTTGAAATAACAAGTAACCATTGCTCCCGTTACAGTCATCCGCTGGCACGCGAGGATGAATTCGCTAGTCCAGATGAGGCCAATTAAATGGTACCACCACATAAACCGAATGCCTGAAAGGGGCTTATATTCCACCTGGCCACCTTCCATCAGCTGGGCAGCACCTAAAGTTTATAATACAAACATGCTCTACACCAATAGTTTCCTTATCCTGGGAGACAGTGCAATGAACCATGTTTCTTCACGCTTGGTCTTTGGCAGTATGCAAAAATGTTCATACACCAAACAGTAAGAATTTGAATAGTACAAACAACAATATTGACAGTGGCTATCGGGAATTCGTAAGACAGTTGACATACACCCTAAAACTCATTGTCCTTTGAAGGTGTGAAAATGGGCTCTGAAGAGCCTGACTTTAGAGATGTCTCATGAGAAGCAGAAGGACACCTAGCCATGCACATTTTCTGTTACATCATCTTGTGTGACGTGGGCCAAATCTGTTACACTGACAAACATACACATAATATTAAGACTATATTATAGAACCCTTCACCAAAACAAACCAAAACCCTGTAGACTCTATAAAAGAGACTCTTTAGAGTCTTCCTGTACTCAAACAGATTCCACAAGAGCAAGCCCCCTTGGCACATGTAAAATGCCTACTTTCCTTGGTTCAGATCTCAATGTTAACCTTCTTGTAGAAGCCTGGGACACATCATATAGCTTCGTAGAATCTTAGCCTGCGTACTAATTCCTTCTTGGCAGTTTGAGCATAATGTGATATAATCTGGATAATAGTTTCTGAGATTAAAGCCTGGCCCACAAAAGTAGCCCTCCATGGGTGATAACAATTATTACCACTGTTCTTAGTGATCATTATCCTGCATTCCAGGAGCACAGGACTGCACTAAAGTCAGCAAGGGTGTTGTAATAACGTTCACTGTTGACATGCTTTCCTTTCCTTCCCCTCTGACCTAAAGAATCCTTAGACATTGGTAGATATTACAAATATCTACCAATCCTGCAGACATCGCTTGATTTCTAAATGTTCTCCCGTTAGCTTTTCAAGTAAACTATTATAAGGAAGAAACGGATGCTCTGATCTTTGGTGAAACCGACAACCTGCCTATGATTTAAGCATGTTTGTTTGTTTTTTTTTTTTTTTATTATCTCTTGTTGCAGCTACACATGGACGTTCGGTTCATCCATCCATTCACCTTCAGACGTTCACGCAGACAGAGTTCACGCAGACAGAGTTCACGCAGCAAGGGAAGGACTGAAATAATACGTGTTCAGCAAAACCAATCCACAGATGAAGGCTGGTCTCCATCCCTTCCTCTCTAAGTTCTGTCGAACAAGATTGCCACTGTGGGAAGTAGTGGGGCAGCTTGCTTTACAGAGAGAAGCCACCAGTGGTCTCCTGACTGTCGAGTTCATTTGGCTTGGAAGGAGATGCACTTCAGGTGAGGCCCAGAAATATACCTATGTTTTCCCAAAGCTGCTATGTTTCAGAAAAGCGTTCCCATCAGCAAGGAAATGGCCCTCATGATGGACAATGCCCTTTAGATACATCAGGCCAGTAGGCTTTGAGAACCATATTCTGAACCATTGGAAGTAAACAGGGCCTGAGAAAAACCATGCAGTTCCTTTTTTGCAAGATCATGAGTGCCAGCAGCAAGTATGCATTGGAGATACAGAATATTTACATAGAATTGGGTGGGGCGTCATTTTTCTCAGACAGACAGGACAGTATGGATGCTCAGAGGGGACAATCTTTCCTCTTAGCTGCTCTGTGTGGCCATTGCTACACATTTCCTAGCTTGTCACATGGGTGATAACAGTCAGCAAGTGGAGCACCTGACCCTCAAAGACTTGACATCTTCTAAAGAAGCAAAACACATAGGCTATTTTTGACAAATTCTGTGAGTATCAAATCTCCTCTACAGACCCCCTGTGTGCCAGCAATTGGGCACTAGTGTGTGCGTGGCTGTGGGCACATGTGCTGTGCCTTGCATGTGGCAGTCAGAAGTCAACCTTCATGTATTGGTCCTTGACTTTCTACCTTGTTTGAGATAGTCTCTTTACAGTTGCCTAAGCCAGGGTAGTTGGCCTATAAGCTTTCGGAGCTTTGCTTGTCCCCTCTCTTTTCCTATGGCATGCTGGGGTTATAGACATTTGCGCTACCATGTCCAGTTTTTATGTGGGTTCTGGGGATCCCACAGCAAGTGCTTGCACCCCAGGAGCCATCTCTCCATCTCCTGAAGCTGTCTATTATTTGTACCTCTGTATCAGTTTTACTGAGCTGTTTATAGATGTTCATTGAGACAAGATTGTTTAGCTTCTCAAGGCACTGTTGGTATTTTGGAGCAGATATGTCTGTGTAGGATGCAGAGATAGTTTAATGCCTTTGTTGTTTGGGGGTATGCTTTGCCTCTACTCCTCGTTTCTGATAATTCAAAATATCTTCATATGATGCCAAATGCCACTTGGGAGGAAACACTGCAAGAGAGCCACTGCTTTAAGCAGATTTAAAGGATCAGAGACTGTGGCTTGAATGGGAAAGTCTGGGAACAGAACGATCTTCAGTCAGTATTTCAGAGCTTGAGGGTGGGGCAGGCATGCTTACGAATGCAGGACTGCCCTCTCCTGGACGGGCCATGTTGGTTCAGGCAAGATCCCCGAGGGCGGCTGACCAACCACAAACAAACCATGGAACCTTCTAGAAACCTGTTTTTTTACTCTTCGCTTAAGGATAGTAACAGTGGCTTCTCACTCTCTTGTGACTCCATCACATCACGGCTTACTAGCAAGTGTAATCAATGGATAAGGGGCTAAGAACAGCAAGTGCGATGCAGGGTTAGCTGCAAATGAATCATAGGTAAAATGATCCAATGCCGACATTAAACACTTAACTAAATACAGTACTCAGGCATTTGGATGGACATTAGCTGTTAGGAGGAAAAACGGAAGAGGCAAAAGAACCCCACACCATACCTCTTGTGAGAGCTCGAGGGACTCACAGATGACCATATTAGTTTGTTCATCTTATCTTTTAGACAAATGCTCTCTAATCTTTCCTCCAACCACAGAGCCAACAATCTCACTTCCTGTTGCTCAAGGAAAAATGAGGCAATCAGAAGACCTCTCCTCATGCCAACTCCCAAGCATACTTATCAATATGTCCGGAATTTAACCCCAGTCCTTAAAATGATAAGCTGACCTTGAGCCTGAGGCCAACCCTGCCACTAGGTTCCCCCCCCCCCCCCCCCCCATCAAAATACTCCATTTCCTGAGCCGTTATTAGCTGTCTCCATTTTTAAAAAGTCTCCTCTGGACCCTTTCCTCTGTTCTGCCTCTTCCACAGTTAAATTCCTCCAGATTCATTGTCTGTATTAGATCCCCTAGCTCCTTCCTGCCTACCCTCTGTTAAGAAACACCAATCAAAGCCTGCTCACTTCTCTACAGCAGTCACAACGGTCTGACCTCCAAGTTGCTGTGATAAGTCAATGCTGAGCTCTCCATCTCTGCCGTAGACACTGAAGCACTCAGAATGCCCTGCAAACCCCTCCCCAGAATACCACCTTTGTCATCCAGCTCTGGCCTTCACCTTCAACCCACTTTGCTGTCCATTCTCATCTCCAGAGCCCATGTATTTATTTTTTCAAGAGCGAATATAAGCAAGTGTTCTCCCACTGAGCTAAATTTTGGTCTTCCAAGGCATTAACATTGAAATGGCCCTCCACCTCTCCCCCACCTTCCTCAGACTCCTGAACCACGTAAGTAAACTTCTCTTGCCCTTCCCACTTCCCTGCTCTCTGAGTCCTCTGAGCCAGGCCAAGCTGCCCTGAGCAGCCTGCTAGCCCAGGGGGACGTCCATTCTCCTGCCACCTCTTTGCCCATTTTCATCAGACCTGAGGCTCTTAAACCATATAGAGCTGCAGGTCTGGAACCGTACAGCCCAAGGATATCTATCCATCAGAGGCCTACCACACCAGGACCATGGAGGTTCACCACCTCCAAATAACTAATACACAAGAACGTAGAGAGAACAAAACCAACCAGATGGCTAAAGGCCCTCGAAAGAACACAATCAACAAAACTCAGGGTAAGATGATACCTCCAAAGCACAGCTACGCACCTACAGCTAGCCCTGGATATTCTAACACAACACTGAAATGTCTCAAAGCAGAATCCTATCTCTATGTACTCCCAGATACTGTTTATGTGTTCTTTCTGAACTTAAGACTCACAGATAATTGCTTATCAGAAATGTTGATATAGTTATTAAAAATAACTCCCCAAATTAATTTCTATTCATAAGATTCCCCACTCAACTTTCTGCTCCACCTCAGTCGATGCCAATAGCATCTTCCACTGCTAAAGTGAGAGAACATGCGAACCAGCCCACAGCCACCACTGACACCTTTACCTTCCCCCCTCATCTGTTACATCCTCACAAACAACACTCTCTAAAGTAGTCTCAGAACCCACACTGCACCACAAAGAACCTGCAGCCATTCACCACCATCCCCTGCCACCCAGCATTACGGATGTTAAAATAAACATCAGGTCATATCTCTGTTAATCAAACTTCCAACCTCACGGCCTCAGGATTTGACCACATTTTTACATTGACCAACGTCATGAACTGTGTCTCTCTGAATGATACAATTATAAAAAAATCTGATTTTTTTCTTGTTCCAAGAATCCTGTCTACTTAATAGTACCAACCATGGGATATTCAACTTTTCATACGTCAGCATTGTAGCCCTCTATACCATTTTGAAGTCTTTCTTCAACTAAATTTTGATTAACCATAAACATAAAACTACCCAAAAACTAAAATAAGGAAAACACTAACCTTGACCATAACACTAGCCCAAACCCTAATCCCAACAACAAACAACCCTAACCCTAACCCTAACCCTAACCCTAAAACTAACCCCTAAACCCTAACCCCTAACCCTAACCCTAACCCTAACCCCTAACCCTAACCCAAAACTCTAACCCCTAACCCTAACCCTAACCCCTAAACCCTAACCCCTAACCCTAACCCTAACCCCTAACGCTAACCATAACCCCTAAACCCTAACCCCTAACCCTAACCCTAACCCCTAACCCCTAACCCTAAGCCCTAGCCCCTAACCCTAACCCTAACCCAAACCCTAACCCTAACCCAACCCTAACCCTAACCCCAACCCCAACCTCAACCCTAACCCTAACCCTAGCCCTAACCTTAACCCCAACCCCAACCCCAACCCCAACCCCAACCCTAACCCTAACCCTAACCCCAACCCTAACCCCAACCCTAACCCAACCCTATGGTCAATTTAAAATCTGAGTTCCAGTCTCCGCTGGCGTTTGACACCTCCCTCCTCTGCTTTATTTTCTCTTTACCTCTATCAACTATTACGGCCATTTACCTTCCTTACTTGATAGACATTTTTCTCTGTCTTCCAAATAAGGAAAGCTACATTGTCCATGTGTTTGTTTGTTTTTGTATTTTTCAAGACAGGGTTTCTCTGTGTAGTCCTGTCAGTTCTGGAACTCACTTTGTAGATCAGACTGGCCTCAACTTCAAAGATCTGCTTGACTTGCCTCCCACGTGCTAGGACTAAAGATGTGCACCATCATAACCTGCTGTGTCCACGTGTTTTAATAGAATTTTCAACTTACAGCAAATGTTGAATGAGTGGATAGACATCCTTTAAATGACATATTCTATTTTTCAATTTTAATTTTATGAGGGTTTTGTTTGCATTTATGTCTGTGTACCACATGTATGCCTGGTGTCCATGGAGGCCATAGAAGGTATTCAAAAAAACAAACAAACAAAAACAACTCTTGAACTGGAATTACAGATGCTTATGAGTCACCATCTGGGTGCTAGGAATTGAACCTGGGTCCTCTGGAAGTAGCAGAGATGTTGTTCCAGTTCCCAGCATACTCGATTAAAGATCTTTGAGATGGGCTGGGGAGATGGCTCAGCAGTTAAGAGCACTGACTGCTCTTCCAGAGGTCCTGAGTTCAATTCCCAGCAACCACATGGTGGCTCACAACCATCTGTAACGGGATTTGATGCCCTCTTCTGGTGTGTCTGAAGATTGCTACAGTGTACTCATATATATAAGATAAATAAATAAATCTTTTTTTACAAAAAAGATCTCTGAGATAACTTTCTAAGATCCCTCTGAATTCTCTGAATAGAATTCATTAAGCTGGATAGCCCTGATGCTGTCGGCAGTCCTCGGGCCTTTTTAGCGTCTGTAGTGGTACACTGATCATTGTAAATGGCAGATTCTTAAGGAAGGCAGACCAGCTGGGCTGGACAGTTTCTGGAAGGGAGTGGACGCAATCCCAGAAGACTCCACCTTCTAGCATGTTCTGTATATTTTCTTGGTGCTTTTCCAGAAAATTGGCCAATGGGTCCTACTGACTCTGGCCTTCTGACCCTCCGCCTGGCTTCTGCCTCTGCTCTGGTTATAGGACAATTCGGGAAAATAAAATAAAATTCCATCGTCTCGAATGTCCAGCAGACAATTACCCACTCAGATATGCCATACTGAGCCAACAGACAGAGAAAGAAAAAAAGATGTCCCTCCTTTCAGGGTTCTTATACTTGTGGATAACAACTTTGAGGGCTAGTTTTATGTCAGCCTCACATGAGCTAGACTTATCTTAAAGGGGGAATCTCAAGTGAGAAAATGTGATTGATATGTGTGTGAGGGTCCACCTTACCTCAGGAGATGCCACCCCTGACCTGGTGGCCCTGGGCACTAAAGGAAAGCTGCTGAGTAACTCATGGAGAGCAATTCAGTAAGCAGCACTCCCCCACAGCCTCTGCATCAGCTTCTGCCTCTCGGTTCTTGCCCTGTGTGAGTTCCTGTCCTTACTTTCTTTGATAATGGATTGTAGCCTGGAAGCATGAGCCAAATAAACCCTTCCCACCCCAAGTTGCTTTTGGTCATGGTTCTTTATCACAGCAATAGACATCTTAATGAAGACAACAATGCATTTTTTTTTTTTTCACAGAACTGAGCACCTTGGGACATATGACATGTTTACCCCTCCTGAGGGAAAGGACTATTGACTTACTTACCACAATATTTCAAGTACCCAAAGCACACAGTAGGCACACACAATACATCTTCAGAGCTGAACACATGATAGTCAGACAATGAGTATTTGTTGGAAGAGGAAAAAATATAAAAACAAGGCACAAGAAATACTTAAGTATGCGTGCCCGAGGGATTGTAGACAAGCACCCAGGAAACACGTAGACTTCTAGGAACAAGCTCTAAGAATGCCTAGCTTCGCCGGGCTGTGGCGGCGCACGCCTTTGATCCCAGCACTTGGGAGGCTGAAGCAGGTGGATCTCTGTGAGTTTGAGGCTGGCCAGCCTACAGAACAAATTTCAGCCCAGCCAGGGCTACAGAGAAGTCCTGTCTTAAAACAAACAAACCAACCAACCAAAGGCCTAGTTTCTGAGACAGTTTGTGGCAGAGAGCTGGAGTGAGAGTTGGAAAGGAGAGTGGATTCTAGGAGAGTGGATTCTAGGTCAGATCACATTGGAGCAAGGCACAGACTGATGCATGGGGACCAGCTTTTCTCTGCAGGGGTAAAATGACCTGCACTTCTAAAAGGCAAGGCCTATTGCTGTCTCTCTGACTTCTCTTTCACACCCTGTCCCTGCAACAAGATTGGCCACCCAGAGGCTCAGTAAAATAACTTCAGTTATCTTCTAGATCTCTGATACATTTCCCTGATACTAGTTCTCAAGTACACCAAGAGTAGCAGAGGGGAAAACAAATAACGCCACAGCTGAGGATAGGAGACATTCCTACTGAATGCTAAGTCCTAACATCAACAACATACGGTCCCTCATTTGCAAGGCAAAGCTCTCCTGCAGCTCAGCCTCCCTTCATTTTTCCTTTGCATGGATGGCAAGGGGAAAGCACAGAGAGTTAATTCCCCAGGGAATCTGAAGCAGCCTGGATCCCAGATCCTTTGATGGAAAACCCTGTCTGAGTCTTCCAAGCACACATGGTTGTGATTGCCCCTTTCAGCCAGGGCGTGGATCTGGAAGTACCCGCCCCCCAGTGGACCTTTTCTATTGTTCTCCGCTCTGGCCTTCTAGACCACCTTAGCATCACTGGTCACCCAGACCATCAAGCCTCTTTTCTGTTCATCAACAGTGCCTGCTGGATAGCTGCAATGTTCACTTTTTGTTTTATTTTGAGTTTTGATTCTTAAAGACAGGGTCTCTCTTTGTAGCCCAGACCTTGAGTTCTGGTCCTCAGGCTTCAGCCTCTTGAGTGCTGGAGTGACAGATGTGCACCATATAAGGCATCTTTATTTCGTTGGATAAGAATTAGTAGTAAGTCCAATGGACCAATAGATGTCATTGCTGCTAGGGGTGTTCATATGCTCGGCTGAGAAGACCCTCAAAAAAGCCACGTCTTGTGGAGTAGTTAACAGATGAATGAAGTCACTGGAGAAATGACTTATGTGAGAAAACATGACCTGCCAAAGGTCACTATATTTTTTCACATTAAATTATTTTTTAAAAAGACTTATTTAGTTATTTTATGTATATGAGTACACTGTAGCTGTCTTCAGACACACCAGAAGAGGGCATCGGATCCCATTGCCGATGGTTGTGAGCCACCATGTGGTTGCTGGGAATTGAACCCTGTCCTCTTATATCACTGCCTGAAAGGACATTAAATGACACAAGGAGGCACTGTGCATTGTCCACCTGCATCCTCTGGCAAGCATCCTTTCCCAAGATGTGGGAGCCGCTCACCCTTCTCAGAGGCACCGTCGGGGCATCTTCCTAGAGTCCAAAATCCTATGCAGTTGCTGGCCTGCTTGGCTCAGAGCCAAGCCACTAACACTGGATGAATGCTCTTGGGCAGCTCACGATTGTGTAGAAAGGAGGGTCGTGTGGCTGGAGGGAGTCCATGACCCCCGGCTATAGCCAGGGGGGCAGGTAGTAGCTCTTTGTGGCACCTGCTCTACTGTGAAGCCAAAGGTCAGCTTACCTGGAGACCTACATTTGGCTCTAGACACCCCGTTTTCCTTTCTTTCCCTTGTGCTACCCTCACCCACGCCAACTGAGCTCTTGCACGAACAGAGAATGATCATGTGCTGACACTATTCGTTGGCTGTGGGGGAAAAAAGACTGCTTTCAACCAAAGAAGGACCTCCTGCCTTCCTGCCTTCACTCTGGGGCCTGTTGGCTGAGGCTGGTAGCTCTCTTGTTTGGGCCCACGCAGGAGAATGTCACAGGGTGCCAAGCTAGGAGCTCAATTCCAAGTTAGGGCTGGGGCTGTAACTCCATGACATCACCCTCAACTCTCAGGATTGGGTCTTTTCCTTCTTTTCTAAGACCAGGTCTTCTTCTCACCTGCACCAAGCCTGGTTTTGCTCTTTCTGTATATTCAGATATCCTGGGAATTTCCAGCCTGTCCACTTGCACAGTGGGGTGGGTACTTTTTGTTCAGGAACTAAGGCAGATAACGGCAAAGGCATGGGTGCATTCGAGAGAGCTTTGTAGTTAGGAGAGCCATGACTCATCCTTGCTGCACGATTAGCAACTGATGACTTATTGGATCTGTAATTCTCTGGCTTAAAATTTGAGAAGAGCAGACAGGGGGGTTGTGGTGCTGGAGGAGGAGAAGGTACGAAATTACCTGGTGTGGAGTTAGCTGAGGGCCTTTCAGCACAGAGTTTGCTTTTTCCCTTTGTGCTCCATGGTCACTGCTCTATCTTCTGACAGCAGTGAGATTACGCTGAGCAAGAGAAAGGCTTTCAAGAGCCCCTGTAATAAAGACTTCCCACTCTTCTGGTTAATAGACCCTGTAAATTTTTAACCATGCATGGTTGGTCAAATGGAAACTACATTTCTCATCCTCTTTAGCAGATAGGTGTTACCATGTCCCTTAGATCTGGTCACTGGGGGTAGGTAGTAGTGCAGCTTGTGACTTCTGAGGAAGGATGCTCACCTCTCTTCCTGTCGCTTTCCTAAAGGCTGAAGTGAGACACAGTGGTTGGAGCCCATGTGGCTCTTCCAACTCTGAAGTGTCAAGAAAAAGCAGAGGTTGTGGAATGCGAAGTCACGGGGATCTTGGGTACTTCACTTCTTTCAGCTTTCTCTCCTTTCCAGACAAAGCTCATTCTGATGATTACAGTCTGTCTGCCTGACCAAGGTTCCTTTCTGGGTAGTTACTGGACATTCACTGGAGGCCTTCAGAGACCTCCAACAGAAGAGGCTGCTTCTACCACATCCTGGAAGCTGGACAAATGTGTCTCCAAGGCCTGTGGTTTCCAAGGAGCCTGTGAGCATCTTAATCCCAAAGGTCCACTCAACTTCAGAGGAGAGGGAGGGGGACTAAGTTCACTAAGAATCCACTGTACTAAGGTTGTTCTGTGACATGAGCCTGTGGTCTGTATTACAGAATTAATCAAGAGTGTATATTTTGCCTTACAGAATGGAGTAAATAAGGGAGAAGAAATGCTTAATAACGCATTAGGGACTTGCTCCAGGCATGTTGAAGTGACATCTACCCTGGCTCTTGGCTGTCTGGTAATAGGCTCATAAATGCAACTTATTGCTTGTTCTTGCCACCAGGTGTGAATTGGGCCATCACCAAATCAAAGAGCGGAGTCAACCCATTTTCAAGATGGTCTCACTGGAGGTGTGGCTCACACTGTTACTACTCTGCAAGGTTGGATGGGCTTCAGCTAAAGCAAAGGAAGGTCATCACTGAGAAAGTTGTTTCTTCCAGCTGATCTCTCTCTCTCTCTCTCTCTCTCTCTCTCTCTCTCTCTCTCTGTGTGTACATTTTATGAAGTCCACATGTGTACAAGTACATGTAGAGGCCAGAGGTCAGCCTCAGGTGTTACTCTTTAGGCACCATCTAATTCATTATTGAGACAGTGCCTCTTCTTGGGCTGGAACTTGACAGTAGTATTTAACCAGTAGGCCAGGCTATCCACAAGCCAGCAAGTCTCAGATCTGACTGTCTCTGTCTCCTCAGTCGGGTTCTGGTGACCAAACTCAGGTCCTTGTGGTTGTAAGGCGACCCCTAGAGACTGCATTGACTCCCAGCCCGATACATTTCCTTTTCATGGCAGGACTTCCTCAGAGAAGGCAACAGCAGAGTGACGTGCCCGGACATAAGCTCTCTGCTTGGTTTCAGATGGCGCTTTGAAAGACTTAGAATGTGAATACCCTATTAGGGAGCATGACAAAATGTATATCTCTGTATCTATGCCCAATCTGTCCACCTGTTCATCTGTCCATCCACACACCTACTTTGTCCTACCCCCAAATCAAATAAAGTCAGAATCTCTGAACATCTGGTCCACATATTGGTATAGCAAAGCAGTGAAGCTGATTCTGAGAAAGATACTGGGGGATAAGTAGCCTTGAGACAAAGCAGGAGAATCGAGGCTACATGGTTGCCTTTCAAAATCAAAACATTTCGAACTTCCTTATGTACTTGTTTTAAATGTAAACTGGCCTTGATGAAAATAACTCACTTAGCAGAGTCTTCCCTGGATTCTGTCATCTGTGATGCTACGAGCTGGCAAACCACCTCGGGAAAAGGTTTAAACCTGGAGACTTCTTTTGTTGTTTGTTCATTTGTTTTGAGACAAGGTTTTATGTAGCCAAGGCTGGTTCAAAGTTCCTCGGTAGCCAAGGATGACCCTGAACTTCTAATTTTCCTGCCCCTAGTGCAGGAATGCTAGGATTATAAGCATGTAACATTTCTCTCTGTTTATAAGGTGCTGGGATTGGTCCCAATCCCAGGTTTTCAAGCCTGCTAGGGAAGGTCTCTACCTACTGAATTATATTCTCTAACCTTGAGGACATTTAGACTGATTTCCTATCAGTTTGGTTCATAGTATAGCTTTACCTAAGTATTCAAGGCTGACTGAATTTATTTACTCATGAAACCCAGCTTCTCCAACATCAACACAAAAGAGTTCCCCATGGCTGATGCTCTGGCTCCCTCACTGTCACCTCCAGATGCCTCTGGCACAAGAGGTTTGGTGCTCACAGGAATCCACCAACAGTCTTAACATGGTGAGGCTTACCGGCAGTTCCCAGGCTCAGCAGCACAGCCACCCAGAGGACCCAGAAGAAAACGAGGATGACAAATGTCCACAGTGGCTGGAACAGCAGGAAAGGACAGCGGCTGATGGCTTTGTTTGTGACGTGGAGAAGCTCAACTGTCAATTTTATCCTCTTTCTGAGGGTAAAAATCAAGGCCAGGAGAACTACCTGGTGAGAAAGAGGTCAGAGTGAACGGCTGCAAAGCAGAGGAACTGGGCAGGGCGGAAAGGAGCTCTGTAACTGCTGTCTCATCAAGCATCTCTCCCTGAGGATATTCACCGCTTCTATTATAACTGAGCTGATACATTCCTAATCACTAACTGAGCCGCTACTATGTATGTATGTATGCAGGAGGAGGTGAGACTGAGGCTCTTTAAGGGCCAAAGAGAAATCTTCTATTTTTCCTCCTCCACATCACACGCTCAGAGATGGGTTACAAATAGGCAAGAGAACATGACGTAAAAGGACAATGAGTATATCTCAAATCTATTTGCTATGCCATCTTGACTGGGTTTCCCCTCTCTGCAGAGAAATAGTTACAAGTCCCCAGGTCCAGGAAACCACAGCCCTTTACCCACGAATTGCTTAGCCTTCTCTGCCATTCACTTGCCAGTCAAGCTTCTTGGTTTGCCTCTGTCACCCCAAACCCCACCCCCAACCCCTAACTCTCTCCTTATCTGCCACAAATCCTTTGACCTCAGCTCTCTCGGGATACAGCTCTCCCCAAGGCTACTTTGGAAGGCTTACTGTCACGACTGTAGCAATGATGGCAAAGGCCAGCATGCACTTCATATTCTCCTTTTCTGTGTCCAATTCTGTACTGAGGTCGTTGGTGTAGTCATAATACAGCCACCATAAGACACCACAGACAACTAGAAAACAAAGCAACAGCAGACTTGGCACATGTCCTGTGATCACACACACACACACACACACACACACACACACACACACGAATACACAAATACAACCACTCGCAGTCCAGCCACTTCTAGCTGATCCAGTAACAGTGTTCAAACAGGTGATCCTAAATCTCCAAAAGCTTTGTGGCCCGTCACTTATCCCAGGGTGATCTGGGCAAGGACAGGTTAGCCTGCAGAGAACCTGTCCATCCTAGGATAACTACTTACTGGTCTTTGGCAGACACAGGGACCTAGCCAACAGGATGAGTCTGAGCACAATCAGGAAGAGATGGCACCAAACAGAACGATGGAACAGAGTTTACTCTAAAATCTAAAGGGTTCACATACTGTCTGTTGGTGACAGCTCCTGGGCTAGGGGGCTGGAGGTTGGCTTTGCACTCACAGAGGTGGGTCATTTACACAGCCCATGGGAATCATGTTATCAGAGTCCACTGTGAAGATACACTGATGCTGCAAACACTCTGCATTTATGTAAAGCCATGACCATAAACCATCACTGTTGTAATTCTAGGGAGCCCATAGCTTTCTACTGATCATGAACGGGGAGAGAGATGATAGAGTCTAGTCACAGTGGCCATTCCCCAGTACAGAGCTCGTTATGATTTAGAACTGTTGTCCCCTAGAAGCTCTCGTGTTAAAGGCTAGATCCCCACTGGTTGGCATTATTGGGAGGTAGAAGAAACGTTAGGAGGTAGGAGATGTGCTCTCGGGAGGCATATGGGACTCTTTCTGTTTCTTGGTGGCCATGAGGCACCAGCTTTAGGCTATCACATGCTTCTACTGTGAGGATATTATAGACTCAGAAACAAGGGAGCTCAGGGACTATGGATTGAAGTCTGGACCTGTGAGCCCAAACACATTTTTCTTTAGGTTGATTTGTTCAGGTATCTTGTCACAGAGAAGGAAAGGTGACTAATACAGGAACTCATGACTCTGTGTGGCTGCCTGAGAGCAGAACTGAATATTTAAGGGGATAAAGCATTGCAGTCATATTGGTCATTTGAAATTAAAATGCCCTATACCAGTTGAAAAATAGGGTTTCTATCTCTTAGACACTCTCTCCCCAAAACTCCTGGGATATTCACAATCCATTGATTGGTAAGGAAAAAGGAGAACACAAAGGGTCCCCTGGTTTTTGCTCCTTCTCTGGCTTGCCCTGCAGACTGGCCAGAGCCTTGGTGTGCCAAACATGGGTTCTCACAGGCCCAAGGGGTAAGTGCAGCACAGAATAAATCCTTCAAAATGAAACAAACAAACAAAAAAAAAAAAAAAAAAAAGAAGAAGAAGAAGAAAGTAAGTTTGAATTTCTTCATTCTGTCTCCCCGCACCAAGCTTTTTTTTTTTATTTGTTTATTTGTTTGTTTTGAGACAAGGTCTCTCTCTATATCCCTGGCTGTCTTTGGAACTTGCTATGTAGACCATGCTGGCCTTGAACTCACGGATATTCATCGACTTGCTTCTGCCTCCCAATCGGTGGGACTAAAAGTGTGCATTACCATGGCCAGCTGGAGTTCTTCCTTACAGAGTATATGAGTACCAGTAAAAGGCATTCTTGCTTTGTTGTTTGTTTGTTTGTTTGCAGCCCTGGGGATTGAACATAGGGTCATGTGCATGCTTGGCAAGACTCTAGCACTGAGCTGTATCTGCAGCCCAGCGTTATGGGCTGCAGGATCACTCAGTTGGCAGGCTGGTCTCAGGAGCGACACAGTGGGATAGAATCAATTATAGATTGGGAATTAACTTTCTTCGGGAGGCAGACTCCCACTGTCCTTCCTGAACCTAGTGCTTCTCATACACGAAAGGATGGGTCTAGACCGTGGCCCCTTCTAAGACTCTAGTTAGTTAAACAACCAAACCGGCCAACCTTTAAATTCTATATTTAGTGGTAAGATGCTCCATTTACTTAGAAAGAGTGGAAATACTTACACAGTAATCCCAAAATGACCAAGGAGATGATAATGTGGACCAGAAGGGTTGAGATGAATCGGAAGATGAACAACATGGCCAGAGACAAGGCTGGAAAGTAAACACAGCACATGAAGCCCAAGGACCGCAAGGGCAGAAGGGGAGCTGGGGAGGAAGGGTGCTGAACATCAAATGCGATCAAGCCCAGAAAAGTGACAGCTGACAGGTTTACTCAATATCCAAGTATCCAGGAAACCTACCAAACACTAGACACAAATGGCAAGCTATACCCGGGGTTGCCTAGGCCTGTGGCACAAGTTTACTCTGCCATGGTAAGTAGGTTCTGAAAAGCCAGCATTCTTTGAAAGTTTCAATAGTTAAAGATAAATAAGTAAATGAATTATTCCCTAATATCCAGAAATCATATTTTTCCTATAAGTCCAAATTAACTATTTAAAATTAAGTCTTCTGTCCTTTATGCTGGGCTATGTATGGTTCTAACTCTCAATGTTCTTATGAAATCTCTAAGAATAATGCCTTGACAATGAAAAACAATCAAACTTACAAAAATATTTTTTTTCTTGAGATTGGCTTTCTCTCTGTAGCCCTGGATGTCCTGAAATTTGCACCGTAGACCAGGCTGGTCTCGAACTCAGAGATCTGCCTGCTTCTGCCTTCCAATTCCTGGGATTAAAGGCGTGCACCACCATCACCCAACACAACTGAACTTATAATTATTGAATAAACTGGATATGTAAGATATCTCATTTTATTTTCTAACAGTTGGACTTTTAGCACATTGTTTTTCTGAATATTTCTGTGACTATGAACACTAATTCTCCCAAATAAGACAACTGGGATTGCTTAGAAATGCTTCTCTACAGTGGATACTAACACAGGATTTAGAATCAGACCTGGGTTAGAGTCTCAGCTCTGTCAGTAGGTCTCTGCTCGGGCACCCTGGGCATTGCATCTGACACTATCAGGGACACAAGCTCCTACCTTTCCCTATCCAGCAGCCTTTTGGTCTAAGGGACAAGTAGAAGGCACACTGGCCAGCAGAACCAGTGTCTGGTCCCCGGATGCTCATACTTTACACGACCAATGCATAAAGCGACAGTGTTTCTTTGCCTTTCTCTTATGCAGAGTTAACAAAAGACAGGAACCAGGTCAATATATTAACTCAGATCTACACAGTGCAGCTTCCTGGCTGAGAGTCAACCGATCTTCCATTCTTCCAGCTCCCTATCTATTCTTGAACAGATCTAGAAAGGAAATAGATTAGCTCTATGTTTAAGTCAAAGCTGTTGAATTTCATTACACTATGTACTTGAGTGCTAGGAGAGTCAGCATTCCACACATAGTTACTAAATAAAATTAGCTGGAGTTACCGAATGTGAAGACACACAGGCCGAGGATGGTGTCCCTTCCCGCCATTATCCCACTTAGAATCCGATGGAGAGCGTCAGCATCATTTATCAAGACTGATGCAAACAAGGAATAGCACTCGGGTGTCTGAGGGATGCACCGGTTAAATAAAGGAAAGGACTTGCTGAGAAGAAAAGGCAGAATCAGTGTAAAAGTGATTCATCACTTCTCTTTAAAATGTTTATATTCAAAATTCCAACATCCCCAAACCTAAGCTCAGTATTTATAAAAAGGACTTTATGACCAATGACATGGCTCAGCAGGTAAAGGCACTTACTTGGCTCTAAAGGCAATCAGGATGTCATTCCCTCCACACATGTGGTATAGCATCTGCCCCATTTATGCATGCTTGAACACATACACACACACACACACACACACACACACCACATACACACAACACACGCTCACGCACGCACAACTTAAATAGCAAAAAAAGTTTAGCATCCTTCTTGCAAAGCACATGTTAGAAAGATAGGCAGCTCCCCACCCCCCCAAAAAGCACTGTTTTGCTTGTTACCATGATTGTCTGATACACATGATGAGAAACCAAACACTAACAATCCCCCTCTCTCTCCTCTCTCTCTCTCGGCCCCAAACAGACTCCTAGGCTATGAAAACCAGACAGCCGCCATTTTGTGAAATGTATAAAGAAGAAGCAAGGAGAAGAAAGAAGATGGCTTCTGAAGCTCTTACTGAAGTCCAACATGGACATGTGGAAGAAACTTCCTTTGGTAGGCACAGAATTATAAGAAGAGTTTTTGAGTCATCCAGTAGTGATTTAACAGAAGAGTAATGCAACAGGACAATTAAATTTAAGTTGAAGTTTTGAAGGGGTAAGACATCACATGATTAATTCTAGAGGGTCCAGTGGATTAAATCTTTCTTGTGTGCATCCACTGAACACATTTCTTCACAGGCAACCGTTGTTTTTAGCTTCATGTACCTTATTTTAGAGACATTTGAAAGCCTATGGAAATGTGAGAGGAAATACAAATGGAAGTTTGCAATTGACCTCAAGAGAACAAAAATTACACTAAAAAAAAAAAAAAAAAAAAAAAAAAAGGCTAGGCTGCACTATGCTGAGCTTGCTAAAACAAAGGAAGGGGGAAACAAGTTAGCCTTTTCTTAGTGCCAACATCCACATCAAAGGCATGAAAGGGTTGGATGTTGATGAGAAGAGCATTTTGAAAGATAAATGTTTAATTTTGGAATAATTTTAGAGCTTCAGAGAAGCCTTAAAGATGGAACAGAGAGTCCTGTGCACCCTTCCCCTGCGCTCCCCGACGTTAATGCTTTACGTGCCAACAGCATATTTGTGAGGGTTCAGCCTTAGCCTTGGCAGTATACAGTTAAGGAAACTACAGCTTTTACTCTGACTCTGTCATAGTCCACCAGTGTCCTTTCTCTGTTCCCGGATCTAACTCAGAACATCAAATCACATCTGGTTGTCACAATCCTCTTTGGTCAACATCACTGTGAATTGCCCTTGATAACTTCATTAAGCTTGTTGTTTTTTCTTTTCATCCTCTAGTCTTTGGCAATGGGTCACTAAGTCTTGCTCGGTATCAAGGGGAGGAAACTCAAGCCCAGCCTCCTACAGAGAGAAGCATTTACATTATCTGTGATTATTTACTTGCCAATCACAATATCAGCCTATCCCTTTCTCTTCTTTCTCCTCCTCCTTCTCCGTTCTCCTTCCTACACCATTTCTTTATAGTCTGGCTTCTATAAAATGATGCCAGAATTACCTGGCATTTTCTTCATCCAAGATCTCAGCCAATCAGCTATTTGCCCAAGAATCCATTGGAAAATGGCAATTAGAAGCCAGGAGCCATTTCTTAGATTTGCTCCCAGCTGTTGGAGTGTCGCTGATTTAGACTCTCATCATCAAGCCTAGGACAAAGCTTCAGAAGCTTGTCAAGCCAGGGCCCAGCACCGAGGAAGCAAAGGCCTGTGAATTAGAGGCCAGCTTGGTCTATGTAGCAAGTTCTAGGATCCTGTCTCAAAAAACAAACCAAACTAACCAAACCAACAAACCAAACAAAGCAAACCAAACCAAACAAAAGCCCAGCATTACTAGTTAATTTTGGTCCAAGTGGGTTACCCTCCAAAATGGCTGTGCTGGTGACAATGCTTTCCACAGAAGGACTTTGGTGGGGTGAACAGAAGAATCGTGAGAGAGTACAGAGAGGACTAAGGTGGGTTTCTGTTCAGAAAGAACTTCTCTTAATTCCCCTGCCCTCAAAGATTAACTAAAATCCTTGGGCAACAAACGGCATCTAGTTCCTGGTCAATCCAAACAGCACGTATCAGATCATAACCCTTCCCAAACTCTCACCCCTGACTGCATATAAAATTGTCTTGCTATTCTGACATTTTGATCTTCTTTTTGCCCCACTCCCAGACCCACAGACAGCCTTGGCAGTTTGATCCCCAATAAACCTTTCTTTCTACCCATGGAGTGGTCTAGCTCAGTGTTCTCACTGTGCCCTTGCTTACTGTTAAGACTCCTGTGGTTGATGAGTTCACTAATTCCAACGTGCTCTTTGGGTCCTGCCTTTAGCCTACACTACCAGTGACAAAGCTGTTTCCCAAAGCTATGCAGGACAGATCCTCTTCTTTCTACTCCCTGGGCAGGGCTGCCATTTATTTATTTATTTTCTTATTTACAGACAGGGTCTCACTCTATGGCCCTTGATTTCATGGAACCCACTATATAGACCAGGCTGACCAGTGCTGGGATCAAAGATGTGTGCCACTGTGCCCTATCATACATTTGTAATAAAATTAGAATCATTTTTCATAATCTATACATTATGTCCTGAGATCTCTGACCCCCTTGGCTGATTTTGTTTTTCATTTGCATAAACATAATTTCTGTCCTGTTCAGGTATTGATAAGAGAAGTCACTGTCAGAACAGTGCTAGATTTTGTTTTGCTTTTGAGAACTGTCATGTGACTTCATCCCATCCCCAAGAGGAAGAAAATGAGAATCACTTCTCCTAATTCTCTTAAGCTGTCAGATAAAGAGGACTTCATGGAATACAGTATAGAGAACCCCATGGACTAAGCTGTGAACCATCCTGTAACATTTGGAGGGCAGTGCCTTTGAGAGAAGACTCAAGAACTGCCTGTCATTAGTTTAAGAGCAAGGACTGTGGAGGATGGACTAGGTTCACGGAATACATTTAAATACACAGAAAGAAAGGAAAAAAATCCAAGTTCTTTCAGGCTATGTCTTATGTTTTGTCTGTAGGATGTAATGGCTATGGAATGACATATACATGAGCATAGATTTGTGTTAACTCTCTGAAAACACATAATCACACCACATTTCCCCCTTTAAAAGGAAAGGCAGGCCAGGCAATGGTGGCGCACACCTTTAATCCCAGCACTTGGGAGGCAGAGACAGGCGGATTTCTGAGTTCCAGGCCAGCCTGGTCTGCAGAGTGAGTTCCAGGACAGCCAGGGCTACACAGAGAAACCCTGTCTTGAAAAACCAAAAACCAACCAACCAAACAAACAAACAAAACCCAACAAAAACGAAAGGCAGTACACTACACACTGATCTATTGTTTACTTTTAGTGATGTGTTGTACAGCTCTATACATATCAGAATATGAGGACTTCCTATTTTTTTTTAAAGAATTACTTTATTTTTAATTATGTATATGTGTGTGTAGGTGAGTACAGGTACCTGGGGAGGTCAGATATTAGATTCCCTGGACCTGGATTATAGTTGGTTGTGAGCCACTCAGTGTGGGTGCTGGGAATTGAACTAAGGTCCTTTGCAAGAGCACTATTCACTTTTAAACTCTGAGCCATCCCTCTAGCCCCTGGGCTTTCCTGTTTTTGCTGCTGTAAAATTTGCAACATGCAATGAGACCTTTGGCATCTGCATGCGCTTGTTCATATGACCACTACCCCTTTCAAGGCAGTGACAGGGCCACCCCAACCCCCACTAAATGACACTCCATCTCATTATCTCTTTTGTAGCCAATGCTGGCCATTGCTGCAGGATATCTGATCACACTGTGACCCCCAGATTGTGTTATTTACTGGAAAAATCTGTTTTTAGTTTTGTGGCTCAGCCCTAGCACACCTTTAACCCAAGAGCTTTCTGCTTATTGTAAACAGGATTAAATAAAGTCAACCATAGGTCAAGAGGCGGAGCAAGCAACCAGTTGACAGGGAATGAATCACAGAGGAACCAATGACAGGAAAAAACCATAAAGAGTGAGAGGAAGTCAGGAGGATGGATAGAGAGACACACAGGAAGTAGAAGGGAGGGGGATTCAGAGTGCTTTCTGATACAGTGTGGAGACAGAAAGCTTTATTTTGGGACATCTAAGGAGGAAGTTCAGCTGGATGCGTTCTCTACCTCTCTGTGCTTGTAGGCTTTTACCCCAGCATGCGGCTCCTGAGTCTTCATTGGTAAATTCGAATGTTTGAGATTTTGTTAAAAACATGTTCTGGGATTCCAAGCATGAACCATTGAGGCCTGATTAGGTTGCAGAACATTTTGATAGCTGCAGTAAGTCTCCTCATTCTTCTATGGAGCAGATTGTTCGTTTGACTGTTTTCAGAGAAAGGCTGCTGTCAAACTCATGTGGGTGCTTCTGATTCTCAGCTAGGTTACTGTCTTGTACCACCCTGCCGGGTTTACACTGTGCTGGGAATCTGAACCCAGCTTCATGCCTGCTAAGCAAGTATTCTACTGACTGAGCTGCATCCCTAGCTCGACAGATGTGACTTCTACTAATGCAACTTGGATTTGATTCTGGCATCGTCTGGTATTGTGGCACACACCCTGTGTCAAGATCCTTCACTTGGGTGTTGCACACATCAACATGCTTTCAATACCTAAGCCCCATACCCTGGATGAATGTACAACTCCACCTCTTGCTTCTCTGATGAGTGCCATTTGAGTTGTTTACAAATACCAAACAGAAAGATGTTATAAACATTCACACATACATCTTACCAGTTTTGAATGTGTAGTTTTCAATCTTGTAGGTAAAAGTAGAGTAACTGGGTCATGTGGTGAGTATGTGCTTAACTGTAAGAAGCCTCCCCCCGCCCCCCCGACTAGTCTCTCCATTCACAATCTTCCTGAACACATATATGGTTGTTCTGGTCCCATGTCCTCTCTAGTTCTTAGTTTTACTACTTTCTAAATAACTACTGTAGTAAGTGTGTGGAGCTCATCCTGGGTCATGTCTGCTCATATCCTTTGCCTGTCTACTGAGCTGTTTGTCCTCGTGTTATTACTTGCAAGTAGAGATCAGTCAAATGTGGCTCACTGGTTTTTTTTTTTTTTTTTTTCTTTAAATACCTAAAGCTTTATTGAAAAGCCTCTTGGTCCTTTTGTTCATGCATTTTAAATATAATGTTTATACTTTAAAACATATAGTGTATGTGTGTGCATTGCAGAGGCTTGGGGACAATCTCAGGTTTTGTCTTAGACATGGTCTCTTGGTTGGTTTCTATTGCATTCACTAAGCTAGCTGGTCATGCTTCTGGGAATTCTCCTGACTCTACTTCCCATCTTCCCATAGAAGCACTGGGATTACAGATGGGTGCTCTTCTGCATCCAGCTGGATGGGTTCTTAAGATTCAAGCTCATCTTCATGTTTATGCAACAAGCCTTTATCCACTGAGCCATCTGCTTAGCTCTGTTCATATGTCTTCTACGGTTGTGTCTACACTGGACCAATAGGTTGAATTCTTCAAGGGCAGAAGAATTTATTTGAATCATGACCT
The DNA here is from genome assembly GCA_019843965.1 of Rhynchomys soricoides. Classification (NCBI taxonomy): domain Eukaryota; kingdom Metazoa; phylum Chordata; class Mammalia; order Rodentia; family Muridae; genus Rhynchomys; species Rhynchomys soricoides. Next base: position 3,621,857 of record JADRCH010000245.1, on the reverse strand, counting down.
CAGGGGTCTCAGTCTATGTTTGCTTGCCCCTGTGTTCTTGAGAGTATCATCGTATTTGTGGTAGAGGAGACTCTTCACCATGTGGTAGACAGAAAGTGTCGAGGAGAAAGGAAGCAGAGAGCAGGAGTCAGGAAGAGGCCAGAGACAAGAAACCCTGTAAGATCTCACTTCTAGCAACCCACTTGCTCTAGCTAGGCCCCGCCTCTTGAAGTTTCCTTAGCTTCCACAGCCTGCCAAAACAGTGCCTCCACCCAAGGCCATGAGTTATGGGAGACATGCTACACTATGATTCCATAAATGGTAACACCTACATCTTTATTTTTTTCTATGTTTTTCGAATAAGCTTGTCAATTTCTGCAAGCGTCATTGGGGTGTGCTGAACATAGAAAGCAATGTGAAGACAGATGACATCCTATTTGGTGTTAAGTTATTGTGTGAACAGGTGTGTTTATCCATGACACAGGTTCTTCCATTTCTTTTCAGCTAAGGTCATGGATTTCGACTGTTAAGCTTCCACGTTTCCTTCTTTTTAAAATTTTTGATCAAGATGGACTTTGAAACATTTTTATTTTGCTTTGAGAATCCCAAAAGGTATTTATTTGAGACAGGGTTTCTGTGTGTAGTCCTAACTGTTCTTGAACTTACAATGTAGACCAAGTTGGCCTCAAACACACAGACATCCACCTGCCTCTGCCTCCTGGGTGCTGGGATTAAAGGCGTGCACCACTATGCCTGGCTCAAAAAGACAACTGACCCGTGTTTTGTTTCTTTGCTTAATTTGCTTAATATTTTATAGAACCTTTGAATATCTAGACCTCTGTTACTCATTTTAAAATAAATGTGTTTTCTTCTCCCTTGTTTCTTTTCCTCACCTGTTACCTTTCCTAGGCCTTCCATTTCAGAGCTTAGTAAATGTGTTTGGAATAGACACTCTCTCTTTTTTCTGATCTTAACTAGAAAGCATCGGTTGCTCAACATCAAGTATAATACTAACCAGATTTTTTAGATTTTTGTTTTCAAATTAAAATTTTATTTATTTTGTGCTGGTCTCAGACTTATGGCAATTCCCCTGTCTCAGACTTCTGAGTGCTAAGATGACAGGCATGGGCTTCTACACATGGCCCATCTCTTTGTGGTTTTCAGTAGGAGTTAGAAGCCTTCCCTACTTTCAGGCTGTGAAAGAGCCTTGTGAGCTTCTAATATGTTCTGGTTTCATTTCCTATACAAAAACCATCCTTCGGATGTCTCCCTGATTGCTCTAATAGCATTTATCAAATAGTTCACATTTTCCCATTGATTCAAAATGCCAGTTTTATCATGCAATAAATACCCATATTTGGATCTCATCCTGTTGGTCTGTCTGTTGCCAGAACGATAAACTAATTGACCGATAAACAAGAATAAAGTCTTTTCATGTTGGATTGTGTGATTCACATAGAGCATCTTTCCATTTGTTTTCGTTTTCAGAGAACCTAAGATGGCACCGATGTTTTCCTCCTGAGGTTCGCATATATTTCTTGTTAAATTGATTTCTAGGTACTTTCATGTCTTTCTATGTGATCTTTGTTCCTGCTGTAGTAAATTAGAATTTTTTTAAAAAACCACAAATGTGTAGATTTCAGTAGGCTAGCTGATCCCACGCCACCCGAAGGAGTTCTTTTGTTGCCCACAGGAGCGTTCCAGTTGGTTCTCTTAGTTTCCCAGGTCTATAATCATGTCCTCTACAGACCAGTAATTACTCCTGATTTCTGATTTCTAAACCTCTAATTTCTTTTGCTTTTCTGCCACTAACCAGCTTCACAGCACCAATAAATTGGAAGAGTTTTAAAAGCAAATGTATTCTTAAGTTTCATTAGGGTTTCTAAAAACTAAGAACAAACACAGACTTAATGTTATTTTACTCCTTTGATACAAATATTATTCTACACCAGACCTTAATTTTACGAACATGACTTTGCTAACACGTGTGTGTATATGTGATCCACTAATCTAGTGCTGATAAAGAATGACAAGAAGACTCATCTTACCCTGAAGGGGGCACAGAGAAACATGTAAAGTTTGAGTCTTTTATGTTGGGTGCCTACCTAGCTGTCTACTGAAAATGCCCATCATTAACTTGGTCTGGGATGCGTTAGCCCACAGCCTGAGGTTTCATATTTCTGCATTTCATCACCACCAGCAAAACCATTCCAACTTGCAGGAAGTAGTCTGGACGGCTGCCCGGATAGATGTGGGTACATTTGTATGTGGATTTCACTCAAGCAAATGATACAGTGTCAAACAGGAGGCTAGAACTAGAACTGACTTAGGGGCAAGAGCGGGGAGTATCCCAAACCTTTTAGATTTCAAATGCATGGGAGACTCAAAATATGGTGCTATGCTAACACTATGCTAATCACCAAAGCGAAAAACATTGTTATCTTCTGTAGTACTTTTTCATTGCTTGCCAGAGCTCACGCACAGGTGCACATGCCTTCTTGAATCTCACCCACTGCTCTAAAAGTGTGTGTTCTACCTTACCCGATCGACACAGGCAGAAGGAACAATTGATGTAGTCAGAAGAAGTATTTAGAAAATGTTCTTTGGCCTTATAGCCACGCTTCTCATGTTTTATAGCTTTTAAGGCTTGGCACAGCTCTTCCACGATAAATATGATAATTTCCATCTTAAACAAATGCTTCCTTGTGTAGGAGAAGGAAATGGTGCCCCCAAGCCTATTTTTGTCTCTCTTGCTTTGTCCAAAAAGGGCTAGTCAATCAATTCTTCTGTCTGCACTTGGAAAGTTAGTGTTGGCAAGGTGTGCACTGAAAGGTGAAAAGGTTGGTTTGGCTTCAGAGGGAGAGGAGGTGGTGGCTCTGGGACATGTAATGTATTCTCCCCTCCCAGCTTGAGGTGAGCTTAAGGAGCTCACCAGGTTGTCCAAGCGGGACTTGATTGCTTCTACTGGATTACTGAAACCAATAGGGGCAGTGCTTGGTTTTGAACGCCAGCATTTCTGCTTGCTCACTGAATGACCTCAACCTTTCCCTGACCAGTCTTCTCATCTATAAAACAATACTTACAGTGCGGACACCCTGGGAGGCCCCAGGGACTAGCACATGTCCGGAGGTTACAAACGGAAACAACAAGGAGGGAGAGCGTCACAAATCAGCACTATGTTCAGCACCTGTGCCACCCTGTAAGCTTCCCATGGAATCATGGCTGGCACCCCAGCGTCAGAGAGAGGACAGTTGATCCAACTCTGTTTAAATGGAAACCTTGGAAAACTTCCATTCTCGGTGCTGCAGTATAGCTTAGTCCACAGTGAAGCGCTTGCCTGGTGAGGTATTGAGTGCCAGGAACTTGTGCCAAAATGCTGCAGGTGTGGGCATACATTTGTCATCCCAGCACCGGAGAAGCGGAGATGGTGCCTCACTGGTGAGCTCCAGGCCACCAACAAGACTCTGTCTCTAAGAAGTAGATGGTGTGTCTGAATATGACCCCGGAATTTCTCTAGCTTCTACATCTTCTACATGCTTACATTGGAGGGTACGTTCTCTCTCTCTCTCTCTCTTTCTCTCTCTCTCTCTCTCTCTCTCCAGAAACACAATATACACTGTCTGTCCATCTGTCTGTCTGTCTCCTTTCAATTACTATCTGCAGGCACACTTTATAGCATTGCTAAAAAAAAAAAAAAACTCCTTGTGCCCAAGCATTACATAATTTCCTGTACCCCACTAAAATACTCCAGTCCCCCCTCCCCCGTTCAGTTGTTTCATTAAGACAAGCAATGGTAACCATATTTTAAAAAACAAATTACTGTGAAAGTAGCTTGAATACTTTTCTCTGCAGATAATTCCTTTCTGTCCGAATTACCTCACACTAGCATTCATTTTTGGAAAAAACGCTACCAGGTGGCTGGTTACACCTGAACTCCTGTGGAGTTAAATCCTGCTTGTCATCTTTAGGGCTTGCAAGACTGGTGTTTTTCAAACTGTACTGACAACCAGTTAGAGGACTGTGATTATTTTTAATGCAACATTTTAATGAATTCGTTGAGGATTTCATGCAATGTATTTTGGTTATACTCACCCCCACTCCTCCCCATGACTTCTCACAGATACACTAGATACATAACTTTGTCATTTGTTCTCTCTCTCTCTCTCTCCTTCCCTCCCTCCCTCCCTTTCTTTTTCTTTTTCTTTTTTCTCTTTTTTTGGTTTTTTCGAGACTGGGTTTCTCTGTGTAGCCCTGGCTGTCCTGGAACTCACTCTGTAGACCAGGCTGGCCTCGAACTCAGAAATCTGCCTGCCTCTGCCTCCCAAGTGCTGGGATTAAAGGTGTGCACCACCACTGCCTGGCCCTTCCTTTCTTTCTTAAGGTTCACTGAGTCCAGTTTATGCTGACCATATACTTCTAGATGTGGGAGCACCCACTGAAGTGTAGCTCATCTACCAGAAGTCACGCCCTGAAAGAGAACGTGCCCTTCCTCTTCCCGAAGCTCTCAACTGTCAACAACTCCACAGCTAGGAGTGGGGGCTTTTGAGCCCCTCCCCTCTCCATTCTAGAAAGGTGATTGGCTACCCTTACAAAGATATTTTTTAAAAACTTTATTGGAATAGGAATTATCACTGGAATCATATATAACAAGAGGAAGTCTTTTTGCAACATTTCTATTTGTTTTATACACCTACATAAGAAGTTATGTATGTACAGGTTTGTGACAGAGTTGTAACAGAATACTCTTTACTATCTGGGTCCCAAGCTAAAGTATCATCAGCACTGTGCCAGCTAGGCAATGTCTTGTTCTACTTAAATTATTGTTTGTCATGGGATTTTTTTATGGAGTACATATTCATTGTAAACATATTTATATTTTCCAAAAGAATGGGCGTGCAAACTCAACAAACTTTAATTAGTATACCAGAGCATCCTGCCTGAAGCCTTAGCCTTGTCCATGGGGCAAATGTGAGCCTCGCACACCAGCACTGCTTTGTTACAGCTCAGTAAGCACTTAAAAGAAGCCTGCAGCTTGCCAGGAGTGAGTAAGACGCTGGGGGTACACCTAGGATGCTCATAAGGACCTGTGCTTATGTGTTCACTGAAAGAAAAATGACGAAGCCTGCTCAGCCTTGCCCTTCCAGGCCTATTCTTGATAGATATATCTATCTAGATCTAGATAGATAGATATATCTATATATGTATATATATAGATACCATTATATAGATTTATATAATTTATATATATATATATGTATATATATATATATACACACACACACATATGTATTTATAAAACAGCTCTTTAAAACTCAGTGTACAACTTTGTGTAAAATTCTAATAAATTTAACTTGAACACACAAAAATGTTTTTAAAAGTTAGTTTTATGAATTTTTGCCTGCATGTATGTATGTGCGTCCCATGTGTGCCTAGTAGCAGCCCAGGCCAGAAGGGGATGTTGGATCTCCTGGGACTGGAGTTACAAGTGGTTATGAGATGCCATGTGGATCCTGGGAATAGATCCAAAGTCCTCTGCAAGAGGAATGAGTACTCAGAGGTCAAGAAACCTCTGAGCCATCTCTCTAGACCCCCAGGCCTCTCTCCAGACCCCCCGGCCTTTCTTTGGCACAGTCTTGAACAACAAAGACTATTAACGTTGTTGCAGTAAAAAAGTGGATGCTGGTGGCTTTGCTTTAATAGTAACAAAGAGCTGGAGAAGGGACAGTGTAAGTGTACATTAGCCATGCCATAAAGTCATTCATTTGATAATGATGTATATATTTGTTTTCAGTGTCTTTAAAATTTTCTTACATTGTGTGTGTGTGTGTGTGATCACATATAGAGGAAGTGATTTTCAGGAGTGGGTTCTCTTCTCACATCGTGTGAGTCCCAGACATGAAACTCAGGTCATCAGGCTTTGTGGCAAGTGCTGCCTTCATCGGTTGAGCCATCTCGACAGCCCAGCACTAGTATTTGAAGATCATATGGACCTTTACTGTTGGCTGAGTTTTCTCCTTATCTAGTCATTGTTTACTATCTGTAGTAAAGAGTCCCTCTTTGTTTGTCCCTGATTGGGAGCTGAACCCTGTATCTCCCTTTTATTTATTTATTTTTTTACAGTGTCTAGCAGAGGAACAGGCAGCATTAAGTACTGAATGACTTTGGTCCATAAGCTTACCTTGGAGGAACCGGGAGGCTGGGACACAGTTTGTCTGCACTTGAACTCTGAGTGTAGTTGAAGGAATTCAAACTATACACACACAGGAAAGAGCCTGGAAGCAGAGACATACACACAGGCTACTTTCATGTCTTGCATCCATCTTCCTTGGAAAGCCAGTAAAGAAACCACAGGCATTTTACCATATCAGGAAGGAATTCGAATCTATAACCCAAACTCATGGAAAGAACAGGTGTGCCATCCAGGGTAGACTCTTTTGCCCCAAAACCCCAAATTCAACACTATATAGTATTAGCACTAGAATAATTTGAAGGTTATTTGAAGATGCTTTATTATAGGAGCTTGAGATTTTTAATCCAGCTTTGAAAATACTTTTTAAGCTCTCACACTCCCCTTTCCAGACAGATAAAATTCACAAGTTGCCTTGTTTTGTTTTGTTTTGTTTTGTTACATTCACTTTTTAATTAATGTGAGTCTGAACTGTCTAGACCAAGTGGTTTCAGGACAACTTCTGACTCTCTTTCTGGTCAGGAAAAGTGCCTGCCGACCCTCACAACCCAAAAGCCCACTACGTGGATGATTTGACTGTGAACCTTGGGCCTTGTGTCTGCTGTCCCGCTTTTAGTCTCTAGGAGACCTTTTACTGCGGGGAGCTAGGAGCACACTCAGAGCAACCAGGGGTTCAAATAAGTCCAGAAAGACTCAATGACTTTGAACAAACTCATGAGAAAACACTCCTAATCCTTTCCACATAAGGGGTGCTGCAGAGGTGTGTACTTTGTATCTTTTCAGAGACAGTAGCGTCAGGATTAGTTACATTATCTGGGTGGGACTCTACAGGTTGCTAGCCCAGGTGATGTGGGGAAAGGAGGTGTCCTCCGCACCTACCATTGACGTTGGCAAAAAGCTGGACCTCTTCCAGGGTATCCAGCTGTTTCTCCGGACAGCTGGAGACACAGAGGGCTGTGGGACCAAGCCTCCTATCTTTGACTTCCAGATTGCAGGCATTCATAAAGAACACATGTCTAAAGACGGAGGAAAGGAAAGCATGTCTCAGGGCGCTGATTCTCATTGGTTTAACTGTGGGCTTTGAAAACAGCATATACCACCATACCGGGGAACGACTAAGGCAAACTTTGTAGCCAAATGCTTCCAAAGAACTGAACATTTAAAAAACCAGTTGGGGGGGGGGGGCGTCTTGTGAAGTACGTTCAAATGTGAGCAAACATTTCCTGTTGTAACAGGCTCTGCATCTGAGAAGTGGGGAAATATAACAGGAGTTACCTGAAGAGTCACCGAGGTCACTGAGGAAGAGTTAATCAAAGTGTTCAAATATGTTTCAGAGAATGGCAGAACTCAGGGAAGTAGAGACCAGTGGGAAGGAAGGGAGCTGAGGCTGGGAATTTAAGGCAGCATAAGAGCCAGGACAGCCTGGAGACCTGGCCTGCTGCTAGCTACTCAGCCACAGAGCTGGCTGTTGTCATCAATGGTGGCTTGGCTCCCCAACCCAAGGCTGATACAGGCTGCTAAAGTCACAGGAATGCAGAGGACGAGCCCTGGGGGCTGACTGAGAGGGGAGCATGTAGTGGAGGGGTCTAGAAGCCTCTCTCCCTCCACTGGGGATGGGACAAAGGAAGTTTGTACAAGAGAAATGGCGGTAAACAGATTTCCTGGGTGAATGACGCCCACAGATTTTATTTTGTTTAAAAATTTAAAATTATGTTAAAACATACATCCAGCTTGCATCCTTAATCACTTCCAGCACATAGTTCAGGGCACTAAATGCACAGATGGTTCTGTGCAACCCCATCCCCAGCCTCTGGAAACTAACTGTTCCAACAGACAAGAGCTATTCATCCCTCCTCCCCTCCCTTTCCCCCTCCCCCTCCCCAGAAAACTGCCAGTTCACTTTTTTTTTTTTTTTGCCTCCAAAGCATAACTCACACTACCTGTCTGAGTCTGAGACACTATCATGGGAACTATAAACATCTGCTAAGCCTTGGTTCATGCACAGGCTCCCTGGGTCCTTAGGACAGCCTGGAAAGATAGGCATAATTACCAGTTTAAAACGACAAAAACTGGTCTCCGAGAGACTAGGGACTCTGACCCAGATCACAGAGCTGAGAAGTAGCAGAGGCTGGATGTGAATCTAGGACTGGCTAGTTCGACAGCTGCTTGCTTCCCCCATTTTAAGATGGGCTAACCGGGATTTCAAATAAGAAACAATGACAAGCTCTTAAATGAATGCAAAGTTTTGAAATAAAGCCCCTCTCTATGTCGGAGACCTAACAACCAAAGACTTACTTTTTTAGAGTCATGTCCTGCCCCGAGAGGGGGGCCCCTTCCACTGGGGAGTTCCTCTTGCCACACACGTTGCCAAAGCTGTCATATCCAAAGAGGAGTTGTCCTGCTGCCCCGGCCACCACCGAATAACCCATGATGAACACCTGGCAAAACCCAAGGGCACATGACTGCCTGGCCACAGAGAAAACCACCGCTGCTCACACCCCTAAAGATGCTAGTGTGAAACACGAGCGGATAATGAGGAGCCTTTGAAGTTCCATGCCCCCCCCCCCAGCAGCAATTCCACCCACCCAGGTAGGGTCCAGCTTTGTGAATGCTGGGGTAGCTGGAGTAGCTGGAGTAGCAGATGAGTAGGGAGGATCTCCTAGCACACCCAGATTCTCCTGCTCTTTATCTTCTTCAAGAGGCTGTCACCTAGCAGATATTGGTGAGGATGTGGAGAAAGAGGAACACTCCTCCATTGCTGTGGGAATGCAAGCTGATACAACCTCTCTGGAAATCAGTTTGGTGGACCCTCAGAAAAATGAACATAATACTACCTAAGGTCCCAGCTATTCCACTCTTGGGCATATACCCAGAAGATGCTCCAACATGTAATAAAGTCACATGCTCCACTATGTTCATAGCAGCCATATTTATAATAGCCAGAAGCTGGAAACAACCCAGATGTTCCTCCACAGAGGAATGGATACAGAAAATGTGGTACATTTACACAATGGAATACTACTCAGCTATTAAAAACAATGACTTCATGAAATTCGCAAGCAAATGGATGGAACTTGAAAATGTCATCCTGAGCGAGGTAACACAGTCACAAAAGAATGAACATGGTATATACTCACTGATAAGTGGTTATTAGCCTAAAAGTTTGGAATGCCCAAGAGTCACTTCACAGCAACCATTGGGCTGAGAGTGAGGACCCAGATGGAGGAGCTGGAGGGGGAACTGAAGTAGTTGAGGGAGTTTGCAGCCCCAGGGAGGGAGCAACAGTGGCAACTGGCCTGACCCCTCAATGCTCCTGGAGACTGGATCACCAACCAAAGAATACACATGGAGGAACCCATGGTGCTGGCCACATATGTGGCAGAGGAGGGTCTTGTTAGCCATCAGGGGGAGCAGAGCCCTTGGGCCTGAGGGTGTTAGATCCCCCAGTATAGGAGAATGCCAAGAAGGGAAGACAAGAGTGGGTGGGTGAGTGGGTGGGTGAGTGGGGGAATGTCCCCATAGAGGCAGGGGGAGGGGATAGGGAGGTTCCAAAGGGGAGATCTGGAAAGGGGGAAACATTTGAAATGTAAATAAAGTATCAAAGGGAGAGAGAGAGAGAGAGAGAGAGAGAGGCTGACACCTTTTAATTTTTCCGTCAAACTTGACTGGGATAACTTCATTTTATCCCTTCAGCATGTCTGTGTTATCTAACTGCATCAAGGCTGTGCTAAAATTTTCCTGTGTACTTACGTGTGTGGTGGGTATGCTCACATGTGTGCATGCACATGCACATGCACATGCAGGATGCACATGTACATGCACATGCATGCACATGTGTGGAGGTCAGAAGAAAACTATGACTATGGATCTGCAGACAATATCCACTTTATTTTTTGGTTTTGCTTTGTTTCGCTTTGTTTTGTTTGAGTCATGGTCTCTCCCTGGCTGAAAACTCACTGCATAGGCTAGGCTGGCGAGCCAGTGAGCCCCAGAGATCCACCTGGCTCCAACTGGCTCCACCTCTGGCTCCACCTGGCTCCACCTGGCTCCACCTGACTCCACCTGGCTCCACCTGGTTCCACCTGACTCCACCTGGCTCCACCTGGCTCCACCTGGCTCCACCTGGCTCCACCTGGCTCCACCTCTGACCATGTTCAGGTCCTCTTACCCCAAACATCAACACTCAGTGCCTGAGCTATCAAGCATCCTGTCTTTCCTTATAAAATCTTCTTTTCATCCTAATTTTAGAGAACCCTTATCAAGGCTACGCAGTTGACACAGATCAACACACTGCTCACAGTCCGAGGGAGTATCTGGGTTGCTTGCTTAAATTTCATAAAATAAAAAAACTTATGAGAAGAAAAAAGAATTTCAGGATTTGGTTTGGCAATGGGCATCTTGCAATCATCAGGGTTTTGTTGTTGTTGTTATTTTGTTGGTAGTAATGTTATTGTTGTTTTGTAAATCCACTTTTACAGGGAATGTGGAATCTTTGAAATTTCAGTCCAAACAACTGAACCATTCATACGCATCTGATCGTCCTCTGCCAAGATTTCTTCTCTTCACACAAGCTTAGTTATGAGCGTGGTGGTAAGCTTACCAGTCTGTTACATACAGAATGCCACCTAAAAGTATATGGTACTGACAAGCTTATTCAGGGACAGAGGCTTTAGGACACTACCCACTAACATGAGGTATGGTCATATATTCCGAAGTTATACTGCCTTAAAGCCAATGTAGTTCAGAGGCTCTGCATTCCTTGTCAATTTTGAAATCAAAACAATCAACAAGCTGAGCAGGTGGAGCATGCCTGGAAACCCAGCTCTCAGGAGGCAGAGGAAGGAGGACCAGAAGGAGTTTAAGACCAGCCTTGGTAACATAATGAGTTCAAGACCAGCCCAGGCTATGTGAGACCCTGTCTCAAAAAAAAAAAAAAACCCAAACAAACAAACAAAAAAAAAAAAACCAAAAACAAACCCAACCAAGAGTATTAAATAATCTTCAAGTGCTCAGTGCATGCCAGAGACTGTTACTAGGGAACACAAAGATAAACAAAACCTAGTGCCTACCCTCAAAATCCAGCCCCCAGGATTATTATTGTTATTGGTGTCTCTGTCCTCAGTCAGGTTGGGCAAAGGCTCAGATGAGGATATCAGACTTTTCGGCCCCCAAAGGAACAGGACTTATCAATTGTAGAGCAGATAGGGGAGGAGACCCTTGTCCCTTCCTATTTCTCAAGTTCCTCCTCAGTTTCATTAACAAGATTTTTAGGGTAACAGGTCACCTTTGCTAAGAGTTGGGATCACTCTTTTTCCACTTCAAGGGAGTGCACGGAAGTGTGGTTTGGTGTATCTACATGGCCTGCTTGATACGTTGACCCAACCTTGCTATATCTTCTGTCCTTCTAGGCTAGAATATGAGTCTTGATCTCATCTGGACTTGAGATCGTGGTGTGTGTGTGTGTGTGTGAGATTTTGCTTACCTCACCAGAGATTTATCTAATAACAGCATTATGTTTTCTATGCATCATGGTTTCATGGTGATATCTCCTTTGGGAAGTTTGTGGGGAGGGTAAGATTTAAGTTCCCTCCACACTACTGTGAAACATTTGCTACAGTTTGGTTTTTTTTTTTTTTTCTTTTTTTTTTTGGTTTTTCGAGAGAGTTTCTCTGTTTAGCCCTGGCTGTCCAGGAACTCATTCTGTAGACCAGGCTGGCCTCAAACTCAGAAATCTCAAACTCAAGTGCTGGGATTAAAGGCGTGCACCACCACTGCCTGGCATTGCTACAGTTTTAATTCTTCACGGGAGAGAGTGAGCAGTGTAATAAGACCCTGGAAAAATGGACCTCAGAGAATTAAAACTTTCCAGGGGGACCCCTGGTACTCCCTGCCACTACAGGAGGAGTACACACCTCCATGAAGAGCCTTCATACCGCACTGATATCTAGCACACCACCCAGTCCACAAAACGAATATTTCCTGGCTTTGTTTTCACGGCTGTAAATGAACACATTCTTTACCAATTCCTGTGGCCTGGATTTCTTTTGTTAAGCTGAGGCTGGTCAGCTCCCGTCCTCAGGGTCCAGACGGACTCCAGTATCAGAGCTGTAGGAAGTATGTGTGTTAGAGTGTTGTGGTCGAAGATGGAGTCGCTCTGAGCCGGGTCTGGGTAAACAGGAGTGTTGAAAGGTAACTGGGAAAGAGTGAGGTGGGAGAGGACACTGGAGGGTAAGTAGAGGCAGGGATCATTTAGAACTTCAGACTTGCTTTCTGTTTATATGTTTCATACAAGCATAAGCACAGGCTGGCGTTCTTTCTAGTTACAGGGACCAGCTCTGGTTGCAGGCCTGGCTTCCTTCCCTAAGTCTCTTTATTCATCCCTAGCCAGGGGCAGCACCATCAGTAATAATCCTGTCCTACGCTTGGTCAATTGGTATATCCATCACCATCACAAGACTCAAAAGTGGAGCACTGTGCACACACACACACAAGATTCTTAGCTTGTCACGCACCTGCTCAAAGGCTGTGCTAATGAAGTTGCCCATGTGCATGCGGTGTGCTGCTTAGTGAATGATTAACTCACATTGCCCTATAATATCTACCTAGTAGTAATTACCTTTGTTAAGAAGACTTTAGTTTGAATTTACTGTAAAATACACATTCGTTCTTTCCAAGTAAAGAGCGCATTTATTTAGTTTTTAACTATCCAAATGATTTTGCGTAGATGTGGGTAGAGACACAGAGGAAGGCTGGGTCTGAATGTGTTATTGCTGCTGCTGCTGCTGCCACCACTGCCACCACCACTCCTACTGAGGCTCTCCAAACCATCCTTAAGGAGCTCAGAGAAGGCTGTGTACCTATCAAGTCTTGTTACCTTCCTTGTGGACGGTTGCTGTTTCCCTCCAGTTCTGCTGCTATGTATATGTAGCGAGCAGCTGGTCCTCCTGGGTCGCAGCTTTGGCCTTGGGCTGTTAATTTTATTTAATGATTCTCCCTTTCCCCTCTATTGCTCAAACTCTCAGGCTAGCAGCTGCCTAGGGAGAAGGTCATAGATGGTCCTTCCAAGCCTGAAGAATTATGAGCTGGCTGAGACATTGCACACCCTGAGTGGAAACTGCAGAGAAAGTACACTTTGTTTGTAAGATAAATCTAAAAGTTTCCATATGCCTAGATTCTCCTTACTGTGTTAGACATAAGAGCTCTGCAAAAATTTTAGCTTCAGATACCTATTTAAAGGAGGACTCTGCGTGTGTGTGTGTGTGTGTGTGTGTGTGTGTGAGAGAGAGAGAGAGAGAGAGAGAGAGAGAGAGAGAGAGAGTCTATGTGTACACAGTTAAAAATCAATCTCTTTCTAGGCCTTTCTTGACTTTTTCCTTTGTAAAAACAGCAAATGTTGAGAAATACTTGACTGAGGGATATGGCTGATGTCAAAGGGGCTTCTACTCTGAGAACTTGGAAAGCAAAAGAATTCACAGACTCTTACTGAGGAAAGGCACTGTTGCGAACCGTGATTCTCCAGATCCTAATGGAATTACCCAATAGATCTTGGTCTCCGGCAGGAAAAGTTTAGGAGATTGTGAAATCCCAGAGTAAGAATTTCTTAACTCATGGTCATTCTAAACCAATCGCAGAAGTTTGTCCTTGCAGCACAAGCTTTAAACCATTAATATTTAAAGACACACTTGTATCTGGACACACACACACACACACACACACACACACCCGGGACTTACACCTGCCAAACAGCTATACTTACCAAACCAGTCCAAAAGAGAAAGAAGAAAACTAGCCACGCCGTATCTGTGCATTTTCTATAAATTTGGGGTCGCCACTCTCTCTGCCTTGTTTTCTCTGCAGAAACCTTCCAGGAAAACGGAGAGTTGAGAAAAAGCAAGAGAAATAATCAGGTGAAATCAATAGAAGCCAAACTTATCCAAAGGCTGCTTAAAGTAACTCAACTTTGTCACCGGACGCTTTCTCCGGGGGAGACCTGCTTTCTGCAGGATGGATGTGAATTCCCCCCACCCCCTTGCCAAGTTCTTGCTGGAGGTAAGATACCCCCAACCCCTAGTCCCTTGCGCCTTCCTGGCCCAACACTTGTGTCCGGAATTGGGTCCTCAGGGACAAGTGTCCTTAAAAGAGCGATGTCACTGAGAAAGTGGCTGATCGCCCAAGGAACAGAGGAGCCGGAAGCGTCCTGTCTGTGCAGGTGCCCGCAGAGGCCACTTCCCTCAGGGTTCAGGTTGTCACCCTTACCAGGTACTCCGCACCCAGGCACTGCATGGTACACTCTGCAGCTGGGATTGGCAGCAGTGGTGGTCGCGGTGCACACAGGACAGAAGTGCAGCGACCAGGCCAGGTGGCCCAAAAGGGGCGGGCAGGGAGAGCAGGTCTCAGCGCCACCTAGCGGTCAGGGACGCTGGTCCTCTAGGCACGCCCTTTCCGTGGTGGCTTTAGACTGGGAGGACCTGCTGGGAGCTGGGGTGGCACCTGCGCAGCCCGGGTTCCCAGGAAGTGCATCTGACCACTGTGCACCGCCTGGGCGGGTTGCCAGTGCCTGGAGTTAGAAGTAAGGCCTCAGAGATCATTCCTGAGGGCGGGCAGCTTACAAGGGTGTGTCACACAGATGTAAATGGTGCTTTGTGTGTGCAGAATCCTGCCCTGCAGAAGAGTCCCAGGAACACAAAGCCCTCAGAGGACTGATTGAATCTCTTAAAATCTCTCTGTCTCTCTGTCTCTGTCTCTCTCATTCTCCCTGTTTCTCTCCCCCTCTCTCCTCTCTGTCTCTCTCCGTGTCTGTCTCTGTTTCTCTCCTCTCTCCTGTCTGCCTGCCTGTCTGTCTGCCCGTCTCTTTCTCTCCCCCTTGTATGTGGGGCGCTCACTTCCCTTCTCTTTGCATCACCATCTGACTTTCCAGTGGGCATCCTTTGAAGCACATCCGATGTGTATGTCTGGCGACAACAGTTTTCTCTTCAACATTCAGGTGGGTGCCAAAGAGCTGCTGAGGTGAGGAATTAAAACAAAACAAAAACAAAAACAAAAAAACCGACTGCAGAAGACCTTTCTTCTCAGCCCCTCTCACTGCTACAAGTTATCAACCTGCCCCTCCACACCCCCAGGCTGCTAGGCTAGCCACTGCTTCACTCCAAGGGTAGAAACTGGATTGCAGCAACCATCAGTAAAGCGTTAAGAAACGGGGGGGGGGGGGGAGTCCAGTTTGTACAGCTCACGTGCTTGTGGATGTGAGGCCATCCACAAGCACAATCGACCACCCTGGGACCACCCACACGTTTAAAGCAAACAGGCTCTCTCTCCTGCCCAGAAGCTGTCGACTGTCAAAAGGTCCTCAGCTAGGGCTAGCGAGTCATTCTTCACTCCACATAGCACCGTTGACTGGCTTGATCTTGTGCAGGTTTTGATCAGGCAACCCAAGCTACCTTGCGTTCCTAAGTGCAGTGGCCCCGTCATGTTTCAGAAGATACTGTTTTGCCCTGTCCTCCCCAACCTTTGGTTCTCACAGTTTTTCTGTTTCCTCTTTTGGGATGTTCCCTGAGTCTTGTAGGAGTAATTAGGTGGAAGAGTTGGAGGTGAATAGCATCAAAATATATTACATGTACACACAAAATATAAAATGATAATACAAATATTATATTGAAAATAACCGGGGGTGGGTAGAGGGTAATGATCTTAATGGATCTCTGGTGTGTGGGGTGGAATTACTTCTAGGCTAATTATCTTCCTCCCACTCCTACTTCTCAGGACCTTCCTTAATGCATGCTTCTCAGAACGAGTAGCTGGAATCCCAGGGGAACCCCCACCATCCCCCCACAAGTAGACACCACACAACTACAGAGCACAGTTGAGTCACAGCATCTCAAACATTAGTACTAGAACGGATGGATGGAGAGGTTTAAATACGCTCCATATGTGTATTTATATTTACGTCAATGATTACGATAGTAGCCGTGGAGATGTGGATGAAGCTGAGTGAGGGACTGGAGGAGCTGCAAGATTTGTGTGACAGTCACATCTCGTGTCTCTCATGTTTGAATGGCCTCTGGATGTGTGAATGACCTGGTGAGATGTCTTCCTTTCATCCAGAATGCATTCCCACCTGTCTCTTAGATGTCTCTTACTCAGGATTGTATGGTGCATGTCAGTCTCAAGAAGCCATTTTCTTCTTTCAAAGTGGGAAGGCAATTCTTTGTGCTTCCCTAAGACCTGGTCCAGATGGGTGTTACCTGGAGATGCTAAGGGCCCTTTTTATGAAATAGTGGGGTGTCAGAGTAGAAGAAATAATTTTCAAGGCACCCGGAAACCTCTCCTTCCCTGCATCTTCCCCACTGATAAATCCTATCTACAATGTCTTAAGTAGACAAACCAAAATAAAATTTTGAGCATATACAGAAGGAAAACTTAAAATACCCTGAAAGAGGACTCGTGACTAGCGACTCCATCACTAGTTCTGAATGCCCACTACTGGATCTTATTTGAATCAAAGGCCTTGGAGAGAGGAAGAGCTGAAGCAGGGTGTTTGGAGACTGGGAAATGACATAGGACAGAGACCTGTAGGACAAATGTCAGCCTCTTGGTGACCCCAGACTAGTACTTTCATTGTCCAGGTGGGTAACTGTCATGGCTGGCAGAGCTCATTCGTCGACTCTGAAATGTGAGAGTATGTTTGCATTTCATGATTACTGAAAAACAAGACTATCATCTGCTTTTGCTTCTTACCAAATATTCCATATAAATCTCAGTAGTAGTTAATACACATGGATGTTTCTAGAAAAACAACGTGTGTTTTTTATTTCCTAAAGCCTTGCTGCACTTCGCACTGCTTCAGTGAGCCTTTCATGGCTGTGAGAAATACCCACACAAACATCAACTTAGAGAAGGAAAGATTTATTTTGATTCATTGGTTTTAAGGCTTCAGTCTACCGTGGCTGGAGGGTTTAGGGAGCAGAAGATCTCTCCATGATGGCCGGAAAACAAAGAGAAAGAACCAGGGGCTCTCTCCTTCTTCATACACTTGTTTCAGCTGAGCCCCTGCCTTTGGCTGGAGAAGGCTACGTTCAAAGTGGGGGCACCCTCAGAGTTGATCCTTTCTAGGCAGACAAACCTAGAGGAGTGCTTTCCTACCCCCAGGCATCTTTCTATTCCATCATGGTGGCAAGGTTAGCTGTGACAGGTTACCTATGCCTTCCCTTCTTCCACCCAACAGTTAACTTGTCCGTTTGGAGGACATGTGCAGAGTTGGCTCTGACTTTTAAAAATCTTATATGGAGATCTTCTCAGGAGAATTATCTTGAAGTGTGTAATCCAGCAACGTTTTTCCTGTTCTTTGTGAAGTGAAGCCAAAAAGAAAACAGAGAAAGAAAGAGGCAGGGGCCTCGTTCGTATGCATAGAGAAAGAGTAACTAATTGTCGTGACTGCAAAAACCCAGGCTGGAGGGTTTTTCCTAGCTCTGAAAACCTATGCTTTAAAAACACATGGCGTTTGTATGAAAACTAAATGCCCGAAGGAAGTAAATTTCAAGCGAAAGAGAAAAACGTGGGAGAGGGATAATAAATTAATGCTAATGCTTCTTCTTCGAAGAAAAAGAAAACTAGAAAAGAAAATGGTGGGACTCTGGCAAGGTCGCTGGAGCAGGGATAGACTGCATAGTCTTATGTGGAAGATTCTAGGTGTCTTCTAACCACAGCGCAGCAGTGCCACTTCTGTACTTCGCTTTTTCCTCTACAATCGTATGTTCCCTTAGTTCTGTAATACTTATTTCCCCTTAGTCTATATCCATGTTTTACATGAGCTATATCATAGCACGAGTTAGATTCATAGGCCAACCTTAAAAAACCCTGCCAGGGAGGGCTAATGCAGTTACCACTTTCTAGCAGCAGATGGCACTGTAAGCCAGTAGATTTTTTAATTGATTCTGCACTAGATATCTTTTCATATCTACATTTTTGATATTCACATATTGAATGTTATTATTTCAAAGAATTAAAGGAGGATTATATTCCATCTATATGTTTACTTCAGTGCTATATGCGCCATCAAAATCTATTAAATTGATGTAGCTTCTCATATGGTTTTTTAAGTTGTCTAGCATATTTAATCTATTATGAAACTTAACACTATTTTGGATTAGTTAACTGATGTCTTACCGTATTGGTCAGGGAGATATGAGGTTATGCAAACTCAGTTTTGAGGCCAGACTCTAACACATGCCAGCTGTCTGAGTTGGGCCAATTTAACATATCCATTATCAGCTTCAGTTTTCTTGTCTTTTAAAATGGCCAATTTAGATGAGTCTTGTTTTTCTACAATGTAAGCGGGCTCCAAACAAGTGACTTCTGGCTGGTGTTACATACTTTTTGAAACATTTAGTTAACTGCGTTACAAACAGATCCTTTTAATTTGTAATAAACGGGAGAGTTTGTCTAGACTATTTAGTGAATTAGCTTGGGTGGGGAGCTGTGTTTATATAATCAGGGTGAGGTACATAGACCCCAAGGGATCTGCTCTTCATCTCTAATGCTGTGGCTTCAGGGCAGAACTTTCTGGAAGGGTTTTGAATTGGCTTATTCCAGGGCCACCCAGACTTATCAATGTGAAAACTCTGATCCAAAATACAACCTCTTATAAACTGTTGAAGTAATTTTAATCGGCTCAGTTCCTGCACTGCTTGTTATATGGTGACTTACATACTAGGTAGTGGGGAAAGGAACGTGAAGAGAAGCCCCTCTGCCCCTTTTGTGTTCCAGCCTGTTGTACGTACAGCTTCCATCTGAGGTAGTTTTCACTTCCGTGGCAGCTTCGTCCTCATTGTTGGGGTGAAATAGCCAAGGTAAGAGCTCCAGACTGGTGAGTGAGCGTTCTAGATAACTGAAGTTTACTAAACTGTTAGCTGAGTTAAGCCCCTCCCTGAAACTCATGTATAGACACCTCAGTCCTAGCACCTCAGCATTTGGAGATGGTTTTTAATTTAACCCTTTTAATTTCAAGGTTAAAGTGAGGTAGTTAAGGAGGGCTTCTGCCCTATCTACTATGGGGGCTGGACAAGAAGCTCAGCCGGTGGAGTACTTGTCTGGCTTTCAGTAAGCCCCAACTTTGATTCCAACACTGCACACACCTGTAACCCCAGCACTTAGGAGAGGAGGCAAGGGGATAGAAGTCCAAGAACAGTCTCGGCTATAAGGTAAATTGGAGACTCAGTCTCAGTTTTTTGTTTTTTATAGAAAAAGGTTTTCAGATGTAGCACATACAGGACGAAGGCCTTGTGAAGTCACAGAGAGAAGGCACTGCATGTAACTCAAGGGTCTGGGAAACAAGCAAGTACCTTGCTGCTGTTTAAGCTACCCAGCCTGTGAGGGTTCGTCACGGCAGCCCTAGAAAACACACCAAGCACGATTTGCAATGTATTTGTTCAACAAAAGCATTTTGACAGTGTCCTGTGTTCTGGCTCAGACTTAGTGCGCAGAGAGCTGTATGTGGGGTGTACCTGAGCAGTTCATGAGGCTGGAGAAGCAGGCTGAGGGGTCCTTTCCACATCAATGCATCTAAGAGCAGCACCCAGGGATGTCCCATCCATCAGCCCTGACCTGTGTATGGGCATGAATCACTCTAGCTGCAACTCACCAGTTTCTGGTCCCACTTTCATGGCTTCAGGGACACTTATGATGCCTCTCCAAATGACAAATTACTTGATGGCTTAACTTTGATCTTTTCCAAACATTTGTCTGGAAGGCAGCTTAGGGTGCCAAAACCTTGAATCTCTACAGTTACCTACCCACCTATCATCGATTTATCTGCATTTCTATGCCCTTGTGTCTCTATGTGGATATCTATCTAATCATACAAGTATGTACACATGGGATTATATATGAATATTTGCTGGCAGGCCTAATGCTACTACTTCTGTAGGTTTGATCTCCCACTCTGTGACTAGGTTATTTTTCTGGATGCATGCTAAATATTAGGAGGTGACATGGTGAAGTCAAACACAAACAGTGGTGGCTATCAGCTCAGGATGGAGCGGGGAAGGGTTCAGACCACCTGCAGGTGTGAGTTAATGCTACTGGTTAGTATAGCTGGAGCCCCAGAGCTTGAAAGAGGCCCCAGAGCATAAAGAGACATAGGCTGTGGCCTCCTGTAAGGGGTGCCCTGTCTATTTACTGATATAGCATGATATTTCAGAAACAAATCGCATTTTGATGAAACATCAGTGTGGCTTCTTAGCACAGGGGGTATACGGGCCTCTTCCTTTGTAATGACAGCGTCATTGTTAGAAGTATGCGTGACTGCTGGGAGATCATTTTGAAGATTACTGTGAGCCACATCATGTGAACAGATAACGGGTCCCATGCTTACAGGTAACTTACGATGCCCCAAACCTTGCACTGAAGTGTGTAGCTTCTCCTGCCGACTCGATCCCATTCTAGGGTTTTCTTGTACCCACGCTGCCCGTGCTGCGCACACTCTTTGGTATTTTCTCCTATTAATTAATTAACTAATTAATTAGAGACAGGGTCTCATGAATCTCAGGCTGGCCTTGAATTCATCAAGTAGCAGGGGATAACCTTGAACTCCGATCCTCCCGGCTCTAGCTCTTGAGTGCTGAGATTACAATCATGAGCTACCACGCCCATGTATGCAGCGCTGGGGATAGAACCATGGCTCCTGGTATGGAGACAAGCGGTCTACCAACTGAGGGACGGCTCCACCCTTCCTTCCTCTCTACTCACCCCAACGCCGTTGTTTCTGTTTTCTTCCATCTCTCATTTTGAACTGTCTACTCTTACATGTTTCTAAATTTAGAACCATTTCCTTTTTTGACTATTTCATGTGTATATATCTACACTATGTGGATGCCTGGTGCCCTCAAAGGTCAGAAGAGGGGGTCAGATCCTCTGGAACTGGAGTTACAGATGGTTGTGAGCCACCCTGTAGGTGCTCATACATGAACTGGGGTTCTCTAGAAGACTAGAAAGTGCTTTAACTGCCTAATCATTTCTCATCCTCCTTAGAGACATTTCTAAACAAGAACTCTCTCTCCCTTTGTTAACTAAGGCAATTAATGGATGATTCCTCACCCCACCCTTTCTTCATAGTTTGATGATTTACTATTTGTTTTTAAAAGCTTGTTGCTATGCATTTTAAAAAGATCAAGATATTGAAGTATCCACTAAATATAAACAGCACAGAAGCAGAATAGTTTTTCTGCCTTAGTATTGCCTACAAAGATGTTAGAATAAGTTCTCACACAGTGCAGCCTTTCCCAGGTGAATGACTTATAATTTTTACTGCAGTTGCTTTCATTTGTTTGCTTTTAGCTATCGTAATGGCCCTTGTCTGAGGCTTTGGTGGGTACCTAAATGGCAGACAGTGGCTGGACAGTGACATGTTAGAGTGCAGGTCATGACCCCACTGATAAAACATCAGATTGGCACCAGCCGGCCTGGCCAGTCTCCCTAGGCTGGCTGGGCCCAGGAGGAGAGACATGAAAGGAGTCAGGAACTCCTGGAATCCTGAGCGCAGGCACCTGATTACACTCCCTGAAGTCCCAGCCCTGCTTTGAAGACTTTCACCCAGTTCTTCCTCCAAGTACTTACAATTTAACCCAGAAGATGGAGCCGGATGACTTCAAGCAGAGCACATGGGCCTCAAATTCTAAGTAATTGTTTACAAGACGAAGTGAGCAGCTGGCGAACTCTACCCTGCTAGACAGAACCCAGGGCCTCTTGAGCAAAGCTTTTGCTAATCTATTGATTAATGATTGCTGAGCCATGATTTCTCTTCTACACTAAATATACAAGCCATCTTGTGTTCTGTGTGAGTGTTTTGTTTTTGTTTTTCCTCTGGGACAATGGGATCCAAAGAGAAACCCAGGTGGAAGAGAGAACGGATGTGATCTCAGAAATCATGGGGGAGAGAAGAAGCCCCGCTGCGCCCAGAAAGATGAGCCTGCCTGCCGAGGTGTGACTTCTTTGAGATATAGTTAATCAGCTCCAAACTGAATGTAAGGGAGCGTTTTGCAGGGTGGAAGCCTTGGAAAAAGCATCTTAAACTGTCTCTTAAGCGTACGTTAAGGCAAAGCCTCATCGTCTTCCTTCTTGTTTTAGTGCTAGGGACTGAACCCACGGCTTTATACACCCTAAGCATTTGTTCTGCTATGAGTTTAACCTGCTGTATAAATAACCAAACTTGAAAGGGAATGTTATGTTAGCAAACGTGTTAGAGCAGTTGTGAGGACAAGGTAAGTTCTGGAGAGCAAATTCAGAGGCCTCAAGATATGGTAGGGTAGATCGGTAGATCCGGCTGGAGAGATGGCTCAGCGGTTAAGAGCACTGGCTGCTCTTCCAGAGGTCCCAACCGCATGGTGGCTCACAGCCATCTGTAATGGGATCCAGTGTCCTCTTCTGGTGTGTCTGAAGACAGCTGCAGAGTACTCATATACGTAAAATAAAGAAAATCTTTAAAAAAAGGAAAAGGAACAAAACTTCAAAAAAAATTGCAGTATATCACCCAGGCAGGAGTTCAGAATGTGGGAGGGGGAGGGAATAGGGAGGTTCCAAAGGGGAGATCTGGAAAGGGGAGAACATTTGAAATGTTAATAAAGTAGAAAAAAATAAAATAAAAAAAGAGTTCAGAATGTGTTGTAAAGTGAAAGAATATGTAAATAAGAAACAGAATTAATTATTGTTAGAGCAAGTTTTCACATAAAGACAGACATAGAGTAAATTAAATAAATTGCAAATAATATAAATATAAATAAAATAACTATGAGCAAGAGAGTCACCACATGTTTCCAGCTCAAATGGTAGCCCCAAACATGGTTTTCACTCCATCACAGAAAAGCTTCACGGATATAAATGGTATTGTCTGTTAAGTCACTGGGAGATCCTGCACAGGATGAGCTTCCCACTGGAGCAAAGACTCACATGGCAGTGGGACATAAATTCACAGTTATCTGAATTCAAAATTAAATAAGATATTGTATTTTCTGTAAATATTTTCAAAATTTATCCTTAAGGATAATTATAAAAGCTGTGTGTGAAAGACAGAAATGTGGGCAATGACATAACTGCCTACTTCACGAACGAAGACTC